>CM024603.1:21059203-21442643 GCA_014182555.1 Eucalyptus erythrocorys
AAAGATGTGGTTCATCAAATTACGAGCTGATTTGTGAAGGTAATCGCACTATTGCATACTTTAGTGTTGGCAAATACTATGTGCAGTCTATTGATTATTCTATGGGCGAAATTAGATTGGTAGATGACGGGATTCATAAGGATAATTGCTCATCTCTCCCCCGTCACTTGCTGAAAAAGGGCATTTGGTCCTTCGGCAGATATTACTACAGCAAATTCGATAGTGTGGTCATTGTGGTGAATTGCTCAAAGATAGTTAGTTCTTCATTCTACATCGCTATTAATCCATCATGCATTGTGGGGTCATATTCTTCCAACACATCATCGAGTTGGAAGTTGTATGCTTTGGCCAATTCAAAAGCATCAGATGTTAGGGACTTTTGCACCATTCACAGTGAGACCTGGGTATCAAATAATTCGGTGAATTTCGAGCAGATAAATAGTAGCCTCTACAACTATGAGCTAATCCATAACATCATGGCCAATGGATTTGTTCTCGGGTTTCCTATCTCGGGAGACCCTGGTTCCTGTATAATTGTAGCCAGATACCGTGACATCCTCAAGGTTCAGAGTTGCGGCTTCACCACCAGCCCCTTCACCATCGACGGAGTCTTTGGCCTCTTTGATTTCCGTTTCTACTTTACATCTCAGGATTGCGATTGGAGCTCGCTTGATGGCGGCGCCAGTAAGCATCGATTGACACTGAAACTTTACCGCAATTTTGCATGATTGTGCACACTCTTTCACTTGCTACTTTCTCCTCAAAATTCAAATACGTAAAAATTATTTCCTGTTGTAAAAAAAGGGGGTCAATGTTCGAGCAGCCACATGACTATATTTTTTTGTCGGCATAGGGTTCAGATTTTCTTGTTTTCTTAATTAGTCGCTTAACTAATATTTTAAGAAACACTTGTGCTAGCAAATTCCTTAAGAAATTACATTTACCTATTCATGGAGAAACAAAATTATCAATTAAAAATGAAAATCACATTTTCTTTGTATTTGTTGACTGCTAAAAAAGCAAAAGGAATTTCTTGTATCTTGATCATTTATGTGAAACAAAGCTTATTATTTCTTGCGAATGCACGCATCCCGCTTCTCATATTCTTTTAGACAAAACTCAACTTGCACAAAGTAGTTAGCCACTACTCTGCTTGCTTGTGAGTTTTGTTTTCCAGACTTCTTTTCCTTCAATTCATTTTCAAGTCATTCATTCCTTTCACAGGTTTGCCAGGTTTTACGACCGCTCGGATAACTATGGGTTTTATATGTCTACTGGGTAAGCCACAATGATTTGTTCTTAAATTTATTAAGAAAACCTTATTCTAACCTATCAGAATTATTTTCAGTGTATTTTTGTGGAGCAAAGTTTGCAATTGGGATGCCATTTTTCGGAATATTTCTAATCTACATCTACAGAAGAAGGCACTTAGCAATGGACAAGAACATTGAAGAATTTTTGCAGGCTCACAACAACTTTTTGCCCATAAGGTACTCCTACTCGAATATTAAGAAGATCACTGCAAATTTTAAGCACAAATTGGGAGAAGGGGGATATGGTTCTGTGTACAAAGGAACGTTCCGAAGTGGCAATGAAGTGGCTATCAAGATTTTGAAGCAGTCCAAGGCCCAGGGCCAAGATTTTATCAATGAAATAGCTACTATTGGAAGAATATACCATGTTAATGTAGTGCAACTTATTGGTTTTTGCTTTGAAGGCTCGAAACAAGCTCTCGTGTATGATCTCATGTCGAATGGATCCTTGGATAAGCAAATTTTCACCGAGGAAGGTGGTAAGTTTCTCGATTACAAGAAAATATATGAGATTGCTCTTGGGGTGGCGAGAGGGATTGAATACTTACATCGGGGGTGTGACATGCAAATACTACATTTTGATATCAAGCCTCACAATATTCTTTTAGACAAGAATTTCACTCCAAAAGTTTCTGACTTTGGACTCGCGAAACTTTATCCTACTAATCATAGCGTAGTCTCATTGACTCTTTTGCAAGAGGGACCTTAGGATATATGGCACCAGAGTTGTTCTACAGAAACATCGGTGGTGTATCTTTTAAAGCGGATGTCTACAGCTTTGGGATGTTGCTCATGGAAATGGCAAGTAAAAGGAAGAATATAAGTACAAATGTGGAACACTCAAGCCAAATTTATTTTCCATTGTGGGTGTATGATCAAGTCAGCAAAGAAAAAAGTGTTGAAATAGAAATTGTAATAGAGGAAATGAAGGTGATAAAGAAGATGATAATAGTTGCACTTTGGTGTATACAATTAAGTCCTGACCAACGGCCTTCAATGAGCAAAGTCCTAGAAATGCTTGAAGGAGATATTGATGGACTCCAAATGCCTCCAAAACCGCTTATTTATCCACCTGATGTGCTAGTTAACAATGATGAAACTGAGATGGAGCTCGAAACATTCTCAACTTCATCAAGTACTCCGATAATCTATACTAGTTTTCCTTCGGGAGATACCAATGATGTTTAGAGTTCCATGCATAGTTGGATTGGAAATGTTTTGTGTGTATTTGTTATATGTCCCATAATCTAGTATCATGTTAGGCGGGACTTGAGACAGTTTGGCTTGACAGAGATTACTTTTGAGATTGTCTTCTTCTAGCTCTTAGGTTGATGTTGTGTTATTGTATTTCATATAGTTTATACTCTTGCATCCTCCTTCGAAAAGATGAACACATTGGTAAGAGGGCAAGGACAAAAATGATGGGTGAAGGTAATGGACATTGAGAATTTTTCTCCTTTGGTTCTGTTTCGGATAGGAGCGCCTTGGAGTTCACGAACTCTTTGGAGAATGATCTGGTCTTGATTCCTTCCGAGACATCTCCAAGGGTTTTCCCTTTTTGGATGGTTCGATTTGAAATTTCAATCCCTAGGGGAAATTGCAGAATCAGTGGCTGTTTATATTTATGGTTTTCTTTGCTTCTGTAGAAGCTGCTGCGTCTGCATTTTGGGCTGGTTCCTCATTTTCCACAGCTTCTACAAACCAATTAGAATCTTTAAATTGGCCATGGTTACCGTTCTGCCAACCGAATTTTCCTTTTTTTCTTTTTCCAATACCTAGTTTTGTTGTCCTTAGATTATTCCACTTGACGATATGATATATGACAAGTGCATACTAAATAAAAAAAAATCACTAATATAATTTTTCACTTGATAATTAAAAAGTCGCCTTTTAATTGCATGCCATGCATTTTTATTTATTTTTCAATGAAGCTACTTGATCAAATGTAAGAATCTATTATGAACGACTCAGCATGATCTCTTTGCATGCACAATCAATGTATATTACCACAAAGTACCTAACTCAAGTTCAGTTTGGTCTACTCTATGCAAGAGATCGAGAGTCCCATCACTTCAAATGTCATTTCATCGTTCTAATTGGAACATTAGATGGTTAGCCACAGAATTCAGAAGCAGATAAAAACATAAGATGATCTTTGCAGGCATCTGAATCCGTAGGTTGGGGGTAAGTGTGCTGTAGCAGCCAAAACATCACACTGGATGAAACAGATTCCTCCGAGGCCCCAGTTCTTGAATAAATGGTATTAAATCAAGGAATTTGTTCTGCTGGAAGAAGAAATTGAAATGAGTAGAGAAATAACTGAGGATTTTTATTAAAACCATTAAATGTTTCTGTCGCGACCAACTTTTCGGGTGCGAACCACCTAGGGTTTGGCTTATAGATTGTTAAGCCTAGACTTAACTCGGGCTCTCCCAAGCCCATACCAATTCGCAACTTAGGTTTGAATTCTTAACATGCAAATAATTTTCAATTGGGAGTCGCCACTAATCTATTTTTGGTGGGTCGATTAGAAACCCAGGTAAAGTAATGGGAGACTTACTTTACTCCTACGAACCAGAGATTTTAGATACGGGGACTTGGTTACGCTAGATTTCTCTAACGCCCTTTCGGTACCTTTCTCTTTTAATTTTGAAAAAATGTTTTGCAGGCAATTTAAATTGATTTTAATTTTTCTCCCTAACATGTGAGGTGATTATGCGGGTGCGCAATCCACCAATTTAACACCCAATAAAACAATGAATAAGGTTAAGGGACTTACCTTGTAGCAACGAAAGTATCTGCATCGTTAGATCAAAATTCACATCATCAATCCTAGATATGATTTCTAATTAACACGCAATTTCTATTTTTTTGTTTTCACTTGAGCTTAATCTATATGCAATGTATGCTAATAATCTAATATGGCATGGCAACATGACCTAAATTAAATGACATGGACAAAGTAGATCGTAAAGAAATGCTGTAATTTAAATAGCAACTTAAATGACCTAATATACAAATTTTAATTAAATGGCCCTAGAATGCAAATTACTTAACATGCACCTAATGTTTTTTGGATTTTTTTACCTGAAATTTTGAATTAACAAAAGTCCTAATTGAACTACCCTAAAAATGTGATTCTAAAAAAGAGTCTAATTTACTAGCCTGAATGTTTTATTTACTAAATCTATATTTCTAATTCTATATGCTTATGCAAGATTTTGATTTTTATTTTATTTCATGGTTTTTATTTTTTTTTTTTAAATTGCAATTTTTCCTAAAAAGGTGGAAGTAATTTATCCTAAGATATTTGAATGAAATTCCTAACTAAATTAAAATTCTATCATATTTAAACTAGGAATTAGGTCATCCTAATTTAAATTAAGACATTGTTTTAATTTAGTAATTTCTAGCCTTTTTGAGATGCAATCTATCTAAAAAATTGATCTAAGCTTAAAATTAAACATGCAATTCTATTCTAAAATTCTGATGATTTTTGTTTGCTTTTGGCCTTTTTAATTAAAATTTAACATGCAATTCAACTAGCATCCTAAGTGAATTTTGTTTTTTTTTTTTTTTTTTTTTGTTTTCATGATCTAAATAAAATCCCTAATCTAAATATGCAAGACAATAAAAAACTAATCATAATCTAAGATTTTTTTTTGAGTTTTTTCACTTTTTTTGTGTTTTGAAATTAACAATTCCTAATAACTAAAAATGCAACCTATACCAGTTAATTTGATTTTTTTTTTTTATTTCTTGATTTTTATTATTTAAAAAAAATGAAATTTCTATCCTAATCATGCAAGCCATAAAACTACATTTTTAATTTTTGATTTTTTTAATTCAAAAAACCCCATGACAAATCAAGCAAAATTGATCCCCAAATTAACAAAGCGTATCTCGCCCGTGAGATCGGGTTGGCCGATTTCACGAAAAAAAATCACAAATCGGATCTCGGGTGGGAGATCGGATTGGCGATTTTTAAGTAATCGCGAGTCAGATTTCGGGCGCGAAAATCGGACTGACAATTACTAATTTTAATGCAATTTCATAGCATGGAATTTCAATTTCACATTAAAGGGTAATTAAACAACCAAAGAACAAATAAGATAAAGCAACAAAATAACAAAAAATAGTAAAATAAGGTAAATAGGGTAAATAAGTAAAAAAAACTACCTAAAAATTTTCTCTCTTTTTTTTTTTTTTTTTTTTTTTTCCACCCACGGTTCGGTGGGTCCCGTTGGTCGCTCCGGTGAGGGGGATCGTTGGCGAGGGGCTCCGGCGAGGCGAGGCAGGGCACGGTGAGGAGCTCCAGCGGCGAGGCAGGACGCGTCGGCGGCTGGCGAAGCGGCGATGGGCGCCACAGGCATCGGCGAGCTTCGGTGCAGCGGATCAAGGGTCGTCGAGGCTGGGTCACGAGTGCAGCGTCCAGATCTCAGCTCAGCAGCGGCGATCAGGGTTTCTGGTGGAGCAGTGGGCTCAGATCTAGATCTAGCGGGTTGGCGACAACGGAGGCGAGCAGTGCACAGGCTCCTGGGCATCGGTGATGGGGACTCCGGCCGCGGTGGCAAATAGCAAGGGTTCGTGGGTCGGCGGGATGGATCTAGACTTTGCTGTCGTCGGGGGCCGCAGGCAACAAGCGAGGAGGCAGGGGCAACGGAACTGGATCGGCGAGATCAGCGCTCCGGCGTGACACAGGAGGGTCACAGCGGCAAGAATCGGCGCAGCGAGGCGGCAGAAACACCTAGTCTTCGCCAGATCTGGAAGCTGCGGGCGACGGATCTGGGTCAACTAGCGTCGGGCGAAAGCAATGGTGCGGCAGAGCGGCGATGGAGCAGCTGCAGATCGTCGGACTACTCGCGGAACAGAGCAAAACATTCAAGAATGCTGATGACGATAGGAGCGGCACGAGCAAGGAGGCATCGTAGATTGCGGAAAGGTGGGGCGTCGGCCCAAGGTGTCAGGCGGGGTTGTCGCTCGGTCAAGGATGACCGAAGAAGAAGACCTCTTCCCCCCACGTTCTTCTCTTTTTTCCCTACCTCTAATTGCTTTTCTTGACTTTTCTCTCGCATGTGTCAGACAACTTTTGACCTCACCTTTTCCTCTCTTTTTCGAAATTCTCCCCTTGAACGAATAGAAGCCCTCCCTCAATGTGGCCGTATATCAATATGTGTGGCCTCCTCATTTACCTTCCGCACAATGTATTTTATAGGTCCGAAAATGTATCAATGCGAAATATATTTTTTTCCTTTTTTATTTCCGCACGATACCCCTAAATATGTCGTTGAAATATACACACCCCGCGCAATATTCCCTTTTGTATTTCCCGCATATTCTATCCAGAAAAATTCCTTTCTTGCACCAAATACACCCCTTAGTAAATATTACCCAAAAAATCCGAATGGGATATGCGAAAAATCTTCCTTCCACAAATGGTCTAAAATGAAAACAAAATTAGCAAAAATCAACCCCAAAAATTTAGGTGTCGGCAATTTTGCTCTTTGAAGGTGAGCTCGTAGAGGTTGCCTTCAAAGACAAATGAACCTAAATTTTGGTCATCCGCTTTACAATGAATCATTTTATGTTGGAAATTGAATTCCATTTTTCAATGCAATTTTTATGATGCATGGAAATGCTAATGCAAATGCATGATGCGAAAGGAAATAACGTACCTATAATTGCTCACCAATCAGTGTTGTAGAGCATCTTATAGTACATGATAAATACGCATTTGCTTCATAAGTACCCAATTCTCACTCGGGTTCCTTGAAAAGCCTAACGGGTAATAAATTGAACATTCACATCCAAAGTGAAATGTTCAACTCAAGACATCCAGTCCCGGGCGAGATGTCAAGAGTTTTGGGCTCGAAATACCTAGATCGACTAAGGTATAACGAGAAAGATTAAAAACATTCACATCTAGAGTGAAATGTTTAAATCAAGACATCCAGATCCAGACTGAGATGTCAAGAGTTTTTTGGACTCGATATACTTAGATCCCGACTAAGGTATAACGAGGAAGATGAAAAGTTTAAATCAAGACACCCAGATCCTGACTGAGATGTCAAGAGTTTTGGACTCGAAATACCTAGATTCAAACTAAGGTATAACAAGAAAGATGAAAGGTTTAAATCAAGACATCCAGATCCTGACTGAGATGTCAAGAGTTTTGAACTCGAAATACCTAGATCCAGACTAAGGTATAACGAGAAAAATGAAAAACTTAAATCAAGACATCCAGATACAGACTGAGATGTCAAGAGTTTTGAACTTGAAATACCTAGATCCAGACTAAGATATAATGAGAAAGATTAAAAACATTCACATCCAGAGTGAAATGTTTAAATTAAGACATCCAGATCCAGATTGAGATGTCAAGTGATCTTACCTTCAATGAAGATAGTTGGTGTTACATGTCCAGGACCCGTACCATTCTATGGTCGCCCAGCCTTGGGACAGAAATCATCTGACCAGGACCTGAAACATTCTTCGGTCGCCTTAATCAGATTGAATCTTGGAGAGAAATCTTTGGGGGACAACTCAATTGAGTGTCATTGTAAAGGACTTTGGGTTATGAAAGCACGCCAAGTCGATAAAGAAAACCAGGCTATGGAAGCACGCCGATTCAATAAAAGGGAACCTGGGCTATGAAAGCACGCCAGATCAATTTAAAGGGACATCGGGCTACGGAAGCACGCCGATTCAATAAAAGGGAACCTTGGCTATGAAAGCACGCTAGATCAATTTAAAGGGACATCGGGCTACGGAAGCACGCCGATTCAATAAAAGGGAACCTAGGCTACGAAAGCACGCCAGATCAATTTAAAGGGACATCGGGCTACGGAAGCACGCCAGGAGTCAAAGACACGGACAGGGCTACAAAAGCACGCCGGGTCAACGAAATGGGACACCGGGCTACGAAAGCACACGAGGTCAATATAAAGGACACCGAGACTCAGAAGCACGCCGGGTCGATGAAAGGGACTCTAGGCTACGAAAGCATGCCAGGTCAATGAAATGGGATACTGGGCTACGAAAGCACGCTAGGTCAATATACCAGGCTACGGAAGCACACCGGGTCAATTAAAAGGGACATCGGGCTACGGAAGCACGTCGAGTCAAAAACTGGACACCGGGCTACGGAAGCACGCCGGGTCAATGAAATGGGACACTGGGCTACAAAAGCACGCCAGGTCAATATAAATGGGCATCGGTCAAGTGTCAATGCACTTGAGAGAGAATACCTGCACAATGACAAGTATTAGAGTATGGGTGGAGATATACTTACCTGGTGAAATATCTGATTCTTGGGAATATGTCTTCTGGAATCCTGTGAAGGTCTCTCACCTGTTGGTACAAAATAAAGTTTGGGAACATCAAGGATGCACCTTGAGTGCTTGTGAATGCTTCTTATCTCCTAATATTATGAGGCATTCCGAAAGGAACTTGAATGTTAGGAGCTCTCAGGTCTTTGAGGAAGCATTACCTATCAGACATGCTTAGAACAAAACTTATATGCAGTCATCGAAAAGGTAGTCAATCTGAGCTACCTTAAAATGCAAAATTCGATGAGGTTTTTATCAATTCAATCAAGTTTTATGCATAATGACTTTACCATATTTGCATCACCCAAATTTTCACAAGAGAGAATTGTCGCTCAAGACAATGTTCATTGATTTTTTAAGAATGCTAAATGAGAGACTTTCAGTTAGAAATGACTTTCACTCACTCTCATTTAGAAGGGCTATTTTATGAGAATCCCTCCATCTCACCATCATCATATTAACAAGGGTCTGAGTATTCTCGCAAGCGGTACGACCTTACCAATCTGAAAGGTCTTTAATAGGGACCGTAATGTGGGCTTGGTCAACGGCTTAACAAAGGGACTTTTTGAGTCAAGGCTATTGAAAGAACAATTTTGTATTCATCTTCGGGTTTACAAGTTAAGAACCCTGCAAAATGAGAAAGAAATAATCTTGCTCGCACTTCTTCGAGCAATGCTTATAAACATATGAACTCCTACGTTAATTCAAGTGCCCTAATTAGAAGAGACTTTGTAAGGGACGTAACATAGGCTGGGTTCATGGATTGAGAAATGAAAGGATCATTCGGCTCAAAAAAGTGTTTAAAGGGTGAGAGTTGATGATCATCTTGGCATTGCCGCCAATTTTCTTTTTCATCATTGGGGATTGTCCTCATGAAGTGCCCCATTAATTGTAAAAACTCATCATTTGAGTTCTTTGAATATTGCTCCATCGGGATTCAATTCTTGCAATTGACAGTCACCTATCTTGACTCTCTTTTTCATCTATGGGCATTGGCCTTGCTTTTACCAGGCACACTGCTTTTTCATGCCCCTTAGTTCTATTTTGATTTCAATTCTTGCGCATGATGCATGCATCAAGCAATCACACTTTGAATGACACTCGAACCTTCAAGGATCTTAATCTGCCTTTTGCCTTGCCCTAGTGTGGGGGATGATCACCAACTGGGTTTAAAGAAATGAAATTGCAGGCTCAAGTGGGCTATGCAAAGGATATAAGTGTATAAGATAGAGAAAGAAATGCTCTTCGTCATCCTAGGGCACTTAAATTACCGCATGAATTCAATGTAATAGCATGATTAGAAGATTGATGCAAGTGAGAGCAAGAAAATTTCAATCCATTTTCTTCACCTTATGGTGTTGTCTTACCCTTCAATTTGCCCCGATGTAGGGTGGTTCTTGACAGGGGTAATTTGAAAAGATTCTCCATAGGTGTATAAGGCTCAAAGGAGTTAAGCAATGGATCGCCTATTGTGTTTGGGATAGAGAAATGAATTGCCCCTCATCATTTCAGTCATCGTACCTTTTGCGAGAGAACTCTTTACCTTGCAGATATGGAACTTCCTACACTCATCTCACAAGTGTATAAGTAGGGGATTGTGTATGGGATAAGGCTTGCCTTTCATCATCCTAACACGTCTCATTCAGCATTCTTAAGTATTGATGTCACTCCACTGAGTTGTCTATTTTGACAAATCTCCATATGAAATTGGTGAACTAAATGGGTAAAATCACTATGAAAAATTCTCCTTTTAAAAGAGTTCGACAACTTTAAGCATGAAAAGCTTTTGTGACTTCAAACAAACAATTTACTATACTCGAAAATGCTCTCATGATTTCAAGTATTCATTCAATGAATTATCCCACAAATGGACTGTCTCAACTATGGGTGTCTTTGGATTGCCCCTATCAAAAGGAAACAAACACACAAATTGATCAATCGAGGGTGAAAAATCCGATTTTTGATTCAATGAAATCCAGCTTTTGCCCCTGCACAAAACAACGTGCATGAATAGGATACTATGCAACATCAAAGTAAATGCACATGGAACATCCATTTAGGTTTGGATGGAGATTTTGTCTCGGTCGGGTCATTGCCAAAACTTATCATGCCCCCAATTTGTCATCTGCAAGAAAAAGAATAGAGTATCATTTCCCAAAATTAATTACGTTCAAGGACAAGACGTACCTCTTCCACTAGAGAATGACGGTCTTCTACATTTTACTCGCCCCTCATTTCATTAAGTCTTCGAAATGTGTTCTCAAACTTGTTGAGTAACAATTGGGCCAATTGATCTATCATCGCAACCTAATGCGCCTTTTCCAGATATTTTCTTATCAGGCCGAGAAAGTAATGCTCTGAAACATGAAGTAAATGAATCAGAAAATTAAATGGGGCTAATGCATGTTTTTTTTGGAAATGGCTTGAAAAATGATTTTTTATATAAGGAAGCATGAAGAAGCCCAGCCCTCAGATTTTCTCCACGGATGATATTTTATTTTCATTGTTGGATATCGTCATTGGGCCAGTTTGGTATACCTCATCATGTCCTCAAAATTAGAAATAAGATTGTAATTTCATTGAATAGAGTCAAATGAATTACATTATTGGAATGGAAAATGCAAACAAGCCAAACCCTGAAAGTGATAATTGAAATTTCAAAAAGTAGGAATTTCTAAACAAAACTTAAAATCCTAGAAGATAAAAACTTCTTCACTCGTGTAACAGCATTTACGCCTCCATCTTGGTCGGGCGGAGGATTTTCTGATTATTGCTGAAAGAGAACGCCTTTGTATCCAAGAGGTCTTGGACCTTATGCTTCAAAACATAGCAATCATCGGTGGGTGACCAACCTCTCCCATGTGATAATCACACTTCGAGAGGGATTATATGCAGGATAATACTCGGAATTTGGTCGCTTTGGCTCAGTAGAGAGTAATCCCTTCTTTTGGAGGATAGGCAAAACTTTGGATAAGGGTCCAGGAAGAGGTGTGAACTGTCTTCTAACACTACGTCGTCGACGTGAGAGCTGATGTCCTCCACCTTGTTGCTTAGTAGAAATCTTAATTTCCGGAGTGCGATTGGAAATATCATGATTTGGTTGAGAGTAGGCCATATTAATCTCAGCTTCAAGTTCCTTTTCGTTCTTGGTAGAAAATCTCTTGTTAGATGGCTCAGTAAACCATCCTTCTCTTATCCCCATCTCAATTTGTTCTCCCGCGGGAATGAGCTGGTTGAAGCTTTCTACATACGTGCTGGCCATCCGGTTACGGAACTCAGACGGAAGGGTCTTCACGAACAATTTCATTAACTCTTTATTGGTAGGCTCAGGAGTAATTTGAGCAGCCAGATTTCGCCATCTCACAGCGTACTCCTTGAATGACTCGCTCCTCTTCTTCTCCATCCTCTCAAGATCTTCTCGGGAAGGAGCAATGTCCATGTTGAACTTATACCGCTTGAGGAAGGTATCAGCCACTTCATTCAGTGTCAAGAAGATTGACATTTTCATCACGTACCGGTTCGGTGCGAGTCCGGTCAAACTCGCATGGAATGATTAGATCATGAGAGGCCCATTTTTGACGTCTTTGGGCCATGCGTACATGGTACATCTGCAAATGAGATTTTGGGCAAGATGTACCATCGTACTTCTCAAATTCTGGCATCTTGAACTTGCTAGGCATCTTGACCTTAGGTCGAGCGGGAGTGAGCTCTGTGACTCCTGCAACTGTTTTACTTTCTCTTCGAGTTTCGCGAAGCGACCATCTTGCTCCGTCTGGGGGATGTTAGCCTTTTCCACATTGATTGGGATTGCATCTTCTTTCAAATCAAGCATGTTGTCATCACCCAATTGGGTCTTGTCTGCACCTTCGGGACAACAATGCGGGGAAAACGGGCGCGGGGAGTCGGATTGACTTGGAGGGATTTGATTTGAGTTGCTATAAAGTCCATAGAGACGGCTAACTGTTGGAGTTGACCCTCCATAGTGGTGATACGGTCACGCATTTCATTTTGTTAGGCCATTCTTGCTCTTAGTCGTGTAATAATTGACGAATGATCCGTTATCACCTAAAAAGAATGAATGAAAATATGTCAGCACGAGGTGCAGATAAAAAAACCAATCCATGACAATGATCTAATCATTTTTTATTCCATGCAAAGCTTGTACAAGAATGAAATTTCCTAAAGAATGCTATAAGAGTAGACACCTAGCAAGATCAAATTTCCTAACCATGAATTGAAAACAAATTCTCTTTTTTTTTTTTAATTTTCCAAATGACTCATTGCATGACAATTTCCTCATCTCATTTCTAATTGACAAATGAATTAGATCAAATGATTAACCTAGATTGTCATGGATCGACCAAAAGCACGATAAAATAAATTGCAAGGTATAGAGATAGAAGACTTACTTTACCAAGAAAAACCAATAGCAATCACATAGACATGCGCATGATAAGTGGTTCGATTTCTACTCTATAAGGCTTAACAAGGTGGAGCCACAAGGATGATCGGACTAGCCACAGGCGCGTGGACTATGTCGGGTCCTCATGACTCCAGCTTGGTCAAAGAGCCGTCCCAGGTCGCGGGCATGCGGACCGAGGTGGGTACTCTTGACACCATGAATGAAATTTCGGGATTGAGATGGGCGACTCGTACCACGAGCTTACGGTCGGAGTAGTATCCATCTCAATACCATCCTAGATGATCCTATGCGGCCCAGGTTCGGCGGCAGGTTGTGTGTGTAATAGTGTAGTACTAAATGCAAAGCATGCACAACAGTTTATATCAAGTAACACTTCATACATAAAAATAAACCATTCAATCCTACACCTCCCTGCAAAACAAAGGTCAGACAAATACTTCCCCTTATACCTCCCAATCTGCAAAAACATTTAACACCTTAAATGTTAGGGACTTGCCAGGATCCCGGCGCAAACAAAAACATTTTTCAAAAGAAAAGAAAAATTGGCCTAAGTCCACTAAGAGTTTTAACTCAATTCCCAGGAGTCGCCAAGCTGTCGCGACCAAATTTTCGGGTGCGAACCACCTAGGGTTTGGCTAATGGATTGTTAAGCCTACACTTAACTCGGGCTCTCCCAAACCCATACCAATTCACGACTTAAGTTTGAATTCTTAACATGCAAATAATTTTCAATTGGGAGTCGCCACTAATCTATTTTTGGTGGGTCGATTAGAAACCCAAGTAAAGTAATGGGAGACTTACTTTACTCCTACGAATCAGAGATTTTAGATACGGGGACTTGATTACACTAGATTTCTCTAACGCCCTTTCGGTACCTTTCTCTTTTAATTTTGAAAAAATGTTTTGCAGGCAGTTTAAATTGATTTTAATT
Organism: Eucalyptus erythrocorys; assembly: GCA_014182555.1. Lineage (NCBI taxonomy): Eukaryota > Viridiplantae > Streptophyta > Magnoliopsida > Myrtales > Myrtaceae > Eucalyptus > Eucalyptus erythrocorys. Next base: position 21,073,199 of record CM024603.1, read on the forward strand.
TTTCTCCCTAACATGTGAGGTGATCATGGGGGTGCGCAATCCACCAATTTAACACCCAATAAAACAATGAATAAGGTTAAGGGACTTACCTTGTAGCAACGAAAGCATATTCACATCATCAATCCTAGATATGATTTCTAATTAACACGCAATTTCTCTTTTTTTTGTTTTCACTTGAGCTTAATTTATATGCAATGTATGCTAATAATCTAATATGGCATGGCAACATGACCTAAATTAAATGACATGGACAAAGTAGATCGTAAAGAAATGCGGTAATTTAAATAGCAACTTAAATGACCTAATATGCAAATTTTAATTAAATGGCCCTAGAATGCAAATTACTTAACATGCACCTAATGTTTTTGGATTTTTTTTTTTACTTGAAATTTTGAATTAACAAAAGTCCTAATTGAACTACCCTAAAAATATGATTCTAAAAAAGAGTCTAATTTACTAGCCCGAATGTTTTATTTACTAAATCTATATTTCTAATTCTACATGCTTATGCAAGATTTTGATTTTTTTATTTTATTTCATGGTTTTTATTTTTCTAAAAATTACAATTTATCCTAAAAAGGTGGAAGTAATTTATCCTAAGATATTTGAATGAAATTCCTAACTAAATTAAAATTCTATCCTATTTAAACTAGGAATTAGGTCATCCTAATTTAAATTAAGACATTGTTTTAATTTAATAATTTCTAGCCTAAGATGCAATCTATTTACAAAATTGATCTAAGCTTAAAATTAAACATGCAATTCTATTCTAAAATTCCTGATGATTTTTGTTTGCTTTTCGCCTTTTTAATTAAAATTTAACATGCAATTCAACTAGCATCCTAAGTGAATTTTATTTTTTATTATTTTTTTTTATGATCTAAATAAAATCCCTAATCTAAATATGCAAGACAATAAAAAACTAATCCTAATCTAAGATTTTTTTTGAGTTTTTTTTTCACTTTTTTTGTGTTTTGAAATTAACAATTCCTAATAACTAAAAATGCAACCTAAACCAATTAATTTGATTTTTTTTTTGATTTTTTATTATTTTAAAAAATGAAATTTCTATCCTAATCATGCAAGCCCTAAAACTACATTTTTGATTTTTGATTTTTTTAATTCAAACAACCCCAGCAAATCAAGCAAAATTGATCCCCTAAATTGACAAACCGTATCTCGCGCATGAGATCGAGTTGGCCAATTTCACGAAAAAAAATCACAAATCGGATCTCGGGCGGGAAATCGGATTGGCAATTTTTAAGTAATCGTGAGTCGGATTTCGGGCGCGAAAATCGGACCCGACAATTACTAATTTTAATGCAATTTCATAGCATGGAATTTCAATTTCACATTAAAGGGTAATTAAACTACCAAAGAACAAATAAGATAAAGCAACAAAATAACAAAAAATAGTAAAATAAGGTAAATAGGGTAAATAAGTAAAAAAAAAACTACCTAAAAATTTTTCTCTCTTTTTTTTTTTTTTTTTTTTTTTTTTTTTTTTTTCCACCCACGGTTCGGTGGGTCCCGTTGGTCGCTCCGGTGAGGGGGATCGTTGGCGAGGGGCTCCGGCGAGGCGAGGCAGGGCACGGCGAGGAGCTCCGGAGGCGAGGCAGGACGCGTCGGCGGCTGGCGAAGCGGCGAGGGGCGCCACAGGCATCGGCGAGCTTCGGTGCAGCGGATCAAGGGTCGTCGAGGCTGGGTCACGAGTGCAGTGTCCAGATCTCGGCTCAGCAGCGGCGATCAGGGGTTCTGGTGGAGCAGTGGGCTCAGATCTAGATTTGGCGGGTTGGCAACGGCGGAGGCGAGCAGTGCACAGGCTCCTGGGCGTCGGTGATGGGGACTCCGGCCGCGGTGGCAAATAGCGAGGGTTCGTGGGTTGGCGGGATGGATCTAGACTTTGCTGTCGTCGGGGGCCGCGGGCAACAAGCGAGGAGGCAGGGGCGACAGAGCTGGATCGGTGAGATCGGCGCTCCGGCGTGACAGAGGAGGGTCACGGCGGCAAGAATCGGCGCAGCGAGGCGGCAGAAACACCTAGTCGTCGCCGGATCTGGAAGCTGCGGGCGACGGATCTGGGTCGACTGGCGTCGGGCGAAAGCAGTGGGGCGGCAGAGCAGCGATGGAGCAGCTACGGATCGTCGGACTACTCGCGGAACAGAGCAAAACATTCAAGAATGCTGATGACGATAGGAGCGGCACGAGCAAGGAGGCGTTGTCGATTGCGGAAAGGTGGGGCGTCGGCCCAAGGTGTCAAGGGGCGTCGTCGCTCGGTCAAGGATGACCGAAGAAGAAGACCTCTTCCCCCCACGTTCTTCTCTTTTTCCCTACCTCTAATTGCTTTTCTTGACTTTTCTCTCGCATGTGTCAGACAACTTTTGACCTCACGTTTTCCTCTCTTTTTCGAAATTCTCCCCTTCACCCCCCTCCCCCTTCAATGTGGCCGTATATCAATCTGTGTGGCCTCCTCATTTACCCTCCGCATAATGTATTTTATAGGTCCGAAAATGTATCGACGCGAAATATATTTTTTTCCTTTTTTATTTCCACACGATATCCCTAAATATGTCGTTAAAATATACACACCCCGCAATATTCCTTTTGTATTTCCCGCATATTCTATCCAGAAAAATTCATTTCTTGCACCAAATACACCCCTTAGTGTATATTACCCAAAAAATCTGAATGGGATATGCAAAAATCTTCCTTCCACGAATGGTCTAAAATGAAAACAAAATTAGCAAAAATCAACCCCAAAAATTTAGGTGTCAACAGTTTCACACACAATCTTGGATTGGAAGGATTCATCTACTAATGAAACTGATGCAGTACCAGAAACTGAATACTGAACTTCTGTCAGTAGCTCTACTTGTGGATTAAATATTTTACACCTCCAATGTACCAAATGGAAGCCCAAAAACAAAACAAGTTGACCAACAATGAGCCATCTCGAGTCCAATTCTGCACCGGTCCCTTGACGATCATCATGATCTCGAAGATAGCAGCAGCTTACACGGGTCCATTATAAACAACCTTCATAGCCGAGTACACTGACCTAACATCATCTGCCAAGGAAGTGTAGGCACAATCATTCCTGGCCTCGTTACATATTAGTTCAAATCCATTTCCTCAAGAAAATAGGAATCCAGCATCATGTTTAAACTAATGAAAGGTTTTTCAATTTATTTTGACGTGTCTCGGATAGCAAACTATATTGCAAAATGCAGCTCTATAGTATTCTCAGCACATTATGTACCTATTGAGAGAAGATATCTTGTTCAGAAACAGCCTCTACAAGTTGCACAATAGCTTTCCTTGATGAGTCACATTAATTTCCATTACACCAATTTGTTTCTTACCTACTCTACTGAAATTATTGAAATTAACACAACAAAAAATGTAGAATCAAACCAAATTGATAGGATATCCAAGAATGCATATATTTTCCCGCTGTCTTTATTGAAAGAATATTCATACCTGCAACTCCAACTAAATCAAACGTCAAAGGTACGTTCAAATCTGCCTCGACAGTGGCTTTTGCTGCTGCAATACCGACTGAGATGGCTTGTATAATGTTCAAACCTTCACATATTGATGCAAGTGTAGCACCCACCAAGCAATCGCCAGCCCCAGTAAGCTTCTTAACAGATGCAGGAAGGCCAGGAAGGTGCAAAACAAAGAGACAAGAGGTTCCCTCAATATGTCTGGCATGATGAAACTTATGTGAAGGGCAATCAGATGAGATCAGTTTGTGGAGTTCTGAACTTATGCCAAGCTGTTGGGGTTTCTCCACAACAGCTCTTGTAAATATAGATCCCTCTTTAGAGCATAGAAATACTCCTTGTGCGCCTATGGTTACGACTACATGCCCTTCTCAAGCAAAGAATTATTGCGGGTTTAAGCATTTTGATGAGAGATTGTGGACGACAATTCTTTTGGCTCTTACACCTTTCGCTCAAACCATATAACTTCCCAGGAGATAGAGCATCTGCTATTGCAAAGAGCTCATCTTCATTTGGAGATACGTAAGTTACCTGCACAGAGCCCACTCTGTGTCAGTAGCAGATCTTCAGATGAAGCTTTCATAATCTAGGAGCCGCTTAATGCCACTCTTAAAATATGCCCATGTGAGCTGAATTTCATTTATTCTAATGTCATTGTTTTCATAGCTGAAAGGGATGCCAAAACCAAGAAGTCAACTATGTAAACCAGTAACATTTTATTTCTTGCCTGAATGATATGAACTCGACGCAGTCAATTTTTTCTAAAAGTGGGATCTTATCAAAGTTTAACAATATTGCAAACATGAATCAATTGTATATGATGCATGGTTTGTAATTTCCTTAGTTGATTTAAGAAAAAATTATGTGTGTATCATACTTAAGTGTTCACTATGGAAAAGTTTCCTTCAACTCATCTAGACTGCAAATTAATATACTAGTGGAAGCATAACATCACCAGCCATCCAGACTCCTGGAAATGTAATCACCAGGCTATGAATTGGACATGCATTATTAGCGAAAGTCCATGCAAAGCAACTAAATTTTGTTTTGATATGCTACATGCAGAATTCTCCAACCTGAACCACAACTTTCACCATTTTCTCCATATCCATGCAGATGGTAAGCGATTCTCAAGCTCAAGAGCACGATCATTGAGGTTAGCATCAATCATCACTACTGGAGCAGAAGAGATCTCGTATCTAAATTGTTGAATCACCTTCACCTTCATCTTCTTGTATGTACAGCCACATCACCAAGATTGTAGGAAAAATTGAAGAAGAGCCTTCTTCCTTCTCTCTTGAGTGACCAAATTTGATGACCGCTCTGCTGTCCTTTGTCTTGATGAATTTTGACTGTATAGACTGAACATTTTGATGAAGTTTTTGTAGTTAGTTAACCAGGTATTAGGGAGGAGTTTGAACAACTCAGAACGAGGATTCAGTCTTGGAATATGATGCACAAAGTCATCTACTTATTGTTCACAGAGATCGAAAGGGCATCTTCTGCTCCCAGCAATGTTAAGTCCATGGCGTGATTTGTACACCATCTAGTTTTTTTTTCTTTTTTTGGTGGGGTGGGGGGGATATATATGTACACTGTCTTGTTGCTACAGTCAAATCTGGACTCTGGGGAAATCCAGTGATTTGTAATTGGACCTACAGGACAGTAAGCAATTTAGGATCTGAAAGAACTATATTGAAGTTTGGGAATAGTGTTACAAACACAGATCTAGCATGGAAAGTTGTTTCGACTATGCCAATGCAAGCATGTTGATAGTCGGGGAACTTAGTATCAAGTAGTGCCATGCGGGCCACTAGTCGCAATACTTTATGACCATGGAAGGAAAGGGCAAGAAGTATAGCACCAAAGTGAAGGTGCTATAGCCTTGTTGGAACCACTTGTGCAGGACCTCAGGAGAGATTTAAAGGTTCACAAAGCATTCATGTTGATCAAATGTATTCTCTTGACATCTTTGGCAGTATGGTGAATAAGCAAGTTTAGCTCAAGCAAAATATGGATTTACAAGAGGGACAGGTATTATAGATCTTATTCTCATTGAGATAAGATATCTCATAAAAGTAGTTGATCTTGGAGGCATTGGATTAAACAGGTAGGAGGATCAAGAGTAAAAAAGCATCTACATTTTAGTAGTAATGCTTTCTGAGGATCCTTAATCATGATGGGATAATTCTTCCTCTTCGTAAAGATGCATTATCAGGCCTGGGGTTATAATCTCAGTCCCCTTTTTTTATGAAGATGGCTATGATATCATGACAGGTTAATGGTATCAACAAATGACTATTTGAGATAGAAATATTATCCCACTACACGGCCCTTCCCTTAGCCTCTCAAAGGGACTATTTTTTTTTTGTCTCCAAACGCCATTCATCTATGTCATGAGGCTCTTAAAACTCAGAAAGATTTGGAACCATAGGATCCATAGAGTGGCAAGTGGAGAGCGAACTCGTGAAACTATATTTCAACTTATCAGACTAATCGTGCAACTCTAAACTTTCAATGAAATCAGCCTTCAAGAATGAGAAAAGTGTTTTAGAAATCCATAACAATGTGTATATAGGCCATAAGTTTACAAACTCCAAATCTCATTCAACTTCTTAGAGAAGTTAGCCTTATATAATCAAGGTTAAGGGCAATACAGACTTTTGTTACTACAATAATACTAATATGCTGCCACTAAAAAATTGCTCTTACAGAACAGTAATTCACACTTTTAGGAAAGAGATGTCAGATAAAGCAAACAAAACACTCTGGCCTATACTAATGGCCGGCGGTAGTATATTTTTGGGCTAGTGGGCAAAATGCTGGAGCTCTACAGAATCCATATTCAATTGTGGCAACTCTCCACTGGCAAAATGGTGCACAGAATTCAAAACCACACCATAAACTTAACTTTACCAAGAGCAGCGATTGCCCTTTTGATCTCTGTACACAACAACTAGATGACTTTGTGCATCATGTTCCAAGATAGATTCATTGTTCAAAGTTAGTCAAACTTATTCCAGATACCTAGGTGACTAACTATCAAAAGCTCTATAAAAAAGTTTAGCCTATACAGTCTTTGGAGTAATATTTATACAGCCTTTAGATTAAAAATTCACCAAGAAAAAGCACGGCAGTATGGTCGCTAAAATTGATCACTCAAGAGAAAATGAAAAGACTCTTATTCCATCTTTCCTACAATCTTGACGATGCAGCCTTACATTGTAGAAGAAGATGGTGAAGGAGAAAGACTTAAAATAGAGCCTATCAACTATCAATTACAACTCCTTCTATACTTCAACAATCCTCATATGGGCCATTGTTTTTGGGATCTAGATTACCGGTGTAAGAACTGCCAACCTCCGGAAGACAAGGACGACAGGCCTTCCAAAAGAAAGAAGTGCAGCTCATCCGAGCATGAAATTTTTCAAAGAGGAAAAGACAGAGACACAACCATTGGAGCCCTTGGAGAATATAGTGGTAAGTGCCCGCATCCAGTATCTTGCTGTGCAAGTACCCATTATACATCTCCAAAACCTTCTCCGCCACCATCATCCAAGCAGAAACCCACTCCTCCAAAGACAAAACCACCTGCTTCTAAACCAGTTTCTCCCTTCTACAAACGTATCTTTAAATGGGTAAAAGTTGACACAAGACTGTGCGTCTATCTTCACAATCCTAATGTTTCTGCGATTCAACCTTTCTCATTCTATATGACTAGTCGGGTCTATCCTCCATTCCTGCATTATCTTTATATGATGCTCTCCTATCATTTTTGGCTAGGTTCTCCATGTCATCGACAGAGACGAGCATCAACCCATATTACAGAGACTAGCACTTGTTAGATTACTCCAGCAACTTCAAAAATTTCCCCAAATGGACCAAATTAAATTACTCCCACCTCTCTTTCAACTGAAATCCAGACTAAGAGCACATAAACTTGATGTCCAATTTGGCATTTTTTAGCAGCCAGCATCAACAAATTCCATTCTTAAACTCGCATAACAAGCAAGGTAAATATCCCACAAAAGTCTATTTAAAACAGAATAAGAATGACTGAACAAACAGATAAGCAAAGAAAAATAAACTTACTTTGCCAGGGGTTGTGGTTCCGGGAGCAGGAGGAGAAAAAGGTAGGGCATGAATGTCCAACACCATACCACCGATCACTATAGCTTCTCTACCATCTCGAAGGCTTAACTGCTCTGCTCTCACTACAGTCTTCATCATCAAAACCAGAAACAGAGAAAAAAAAATTCACGATATCAACTGAGCGCCAACTACATCTAACATTTTCCGCAAACGAAACAAAAGCAGACGCGCGCGGGAAGGGAGGAAGAGAGAGAGAGAGAGAGAGAGCATACTGACCAGTTGAAGAAGTGGGCTCGCATCAGAAGCTTGTGGTGAAGGACGACGATGCTGACCGGTTGCTTAGCACCCGGTACTCACTGTCTCTGGCTCGTTTTATGGGAAGAAAGAGACAGCGACAGGGACGGAGGCAGAGGGCGTAGGTGACCTTCGACTTTAAAAATGAGGCAGTTTTTATTATTAATAACTGAAAATTGTAATAAAAATCATATACATTCAAATATATATAATTAGATAGAATAGTAAAATTGAACTTATTTTCCCATATACAACCTAAGAACGTTGTAAGGTAAATAAGAGGCAGAGCAAAGTTATAATCGACCTGTGCAAATGGCCATAACCCATAATAACTTGCATGTGAGTAATGGAATTTAATTGGTGAACTCCAATTCATAGTTTGAAAATTCTCCGACTCCCCTACCAATAGTTGTTTTCCTTTTTCTAGGATGCTAATTACTCGAACATGAGAGTCAAGAGAATGTATTTCTTTTGTCTCCATGTTCTTTGAAAAACATAAATGATGCATCACTTTTTTGTAATACTTATTTGGGTGAATTCGTCTGTTGAAAATAGTGAATGCAATATTCTTTTTACTTAAGAATAAAGTGGAAAAGTGAATTCACATATATTTATGTATGAATAATACTAATGATACAAGAGCTTATTTATAAACTGTTTTAGACAAATATCTAAAGTAATGAAATATTATAATATCAAATAAAATTAATTAGAATCAGTCGGGGAAGAGTAATATCTTTAACATCTCTCTCAAATTCAAGGTGATGTAGAAGAGGTTAATTGGAATGTCAATGAAAGATTTTCAAAAGCCTAGGTAGATGTGTCTTAGTGAAAACATCAGCTATCTACAATTTGTGACCCAAACTATTATTTGATACGGGCACCCAAGTGAAGCTCCAAGTAGGATTTTTGCAGCTTCACAGGTTAAGGGCACATGGGGGCACTTTGAAGACTTGAAAATGAGAGCTACTTGATGTGCACCAACATAACCTTTCCTTTTGATAAGATATAGGATGCTAAATTCTAATTTTGGAGTATACAAGATGTAAAGCATAATTACCTAGAAAATGTAAGAGGTAATCTGTTTGGGAAAAATAAAAAGAGGTACAACACAACATTTTCTATCTCTAACATAGTTTAGTTAATGCAAAAGGAAAATCGGCCATCAAGATTTTATGATGGCAAGTATCCAATAGCTAAAGGGATAATCCACATAATATCTAGGTTATTGTCATATAGTAAATATGGAAGTATCATAATGTCTGTCTTACCAAATAATCTGCATTGCAAATCTCTGTACAAATATAACATTGAACAGGTTGGATGTTAATGGGTTGAAGCCTAACTTTCTGGTATTTTCTCAAGAACAGAAAATACTGATTTGGCATGAGCATTCCAGGTAACATTGCCCAAGATTTAGCTTTTTCCACACACAATCTATATGATTGCAATCAAGTTTATCCTTGAATCTAAAGATCTATAAAAGTCATATGAGAGGGTGCTTCATCTTCATAACACTCAACAAGCTCTCCCCAAGCTCTCTCTCTCTCTCTCTCTCTCTCTCTCTCTCTCATTTCTAGCTATGTAGGAATCAAGACATGCGTGCGAGAGTGAGAGAAAAAGAGACTTGAGTAGGAATTAAGGAGATGAAAATGGCCACTCTCACACTAGTGTACTTGAATTACTATTTATAAGTTATCATTTTAGTAAACTTTTGGGTAATGCTTAATAGGTAAAGGTCTTCAAATGATAATTGGATGAGATGGCTTGGTAAGTGACATACATCACTTTTTAGGGACCAATAAATGGTTAGCCGTTCAGATAGTGATCTTTTCACTAACGAGGTGATTTTAAGATGGTGTCTGTCAAGTGCTACCTACTCCAAAAAATGGAAAAAAAGGTGCTATCATGTTTTGATGGGTGTTCTTGTTAGATTGTGCACTTATTTGGTTGGCATAAACGAAAAACTTGTTAGGAGTGAATTGGTAAGTTAAACCCACCTCTATCAATCAAAAGACAAAATTAACTCAAATCTCAATTAACATACTTCTACAATAATATTGAATGATACATAATCCCAACTTTCTTAGTTTTGATATAGGAGTGTATAAATCACCTGACAAGTCTAAACAATACTCTGTCATGAGTTGGCTAGTTTGTTTGACCTTTTATAGGACAATTTCGCTGGAGAGCAATAAGGTAGACTCATGTTTATAGTCTAGTACTCATTGATGATATATTTTTCTTTTTATGGGTCATAAATATATTGAAAATCCTAACACTTATCATCAAATACAATTAAATCATAAAACTTTTAGAAAGTGTAACAAAATTCTAAAATTTGTGACAAAAATATAATCGAGCCCTAAAATTTTCAAAAAAAATGTCAAGTCTTAAAATTTGTCATGAACGTGTAATTAAGCCTTAAAAATTTTCAAAAAGTGCAATCAATGGAAGGATTTGATTGAACTAATTTGACAAGTTTTAGGATTTATTATGCTTTTTGAAAGTTTTGGGACTCAATTACACTTTTGCAATAAGTTTTGTACTTTATAAACATTTTAAAACTTAATTGCATCTTCGTGATAAGTTTTAAAACTTCAAATGCATTTACCTTATGAATTAACAACTAATTGATAATGCTATTGCCACTCAAGTCAATATTTTTGAGCTTGAACTCGACTCAATCGTTCAGCCACTCGAAATTGTATTTTACCTTGAACAAAGAGAGAAAGATCTTAAAAGTTCACTACATTCTGATTAGCTTTGTCATGTTCATGTGAGGATATGTCTGTCCAATAATTCCTATTAATAAACTTTGAACTCTGAGACCGACACTTTCAAATCCAAAAGCCAGCTCTTCTCCAGGTACTTACCTGGAATCAAATCTACTGAAGGATATAATCATGTTGGGCATACTCTCCTACGTGTTCCCATGATTCCAACGGATCTGTTTTAGCTTTGTGAAGATATATCAATGTCAATCTCTTGAACTTCCTCGCACTGAAAAATTTATCTGCATCGGGAATTTACATTTTATACATAAAGGGTTCTGGGTAATAAAAATATTCATGAGTGACAGGGTTATTGCATCCAAAAGAATGATATCATCTTTGCGAGAGGCGTGTGCGAGAAAACAACACCCGAAAAAGATGAGTACTTCAGGATGTTTATTTCTCTGAATGTACGACTTCAATTTGGTTTGAAGAAATGAGCTCAGAATATTCACATACCATGAAAAGTACAGGTGATACTCAAGAAAATATATCAGACATATGCCATCAGCACGGAGTTTGGAGAGTGTTGCCACGTCGACCACGGTAAATATTTGTTCTCATTCCTGATCACCGGAAGCTCCAAAGCGCAATGACTCCCAACGAATTCAAAAAATTTGGACTTGCTTAGGCGGGCACCTTAGGAGGAATTCACCATGGACGTCCAGAAAAAAAAAACTGCCTTATTCTACTGATGACATGGGGCCTCACATGCCGAAACCGTGATGAAAGAAGACGTCCAGAATGAGACAGCTTGATATGACCGGACATGGTCTGGCAATCCATACCTGCATTCTACATAAGCATATCCAAATAGCCACTTATAAGACCATTGTACACACCATTACCCCCTTGAGACGTCGCACCTTTATACCTTTATTCAGCTACAAGCTCGTCCTAGACAGTGACTTCTTGAATATCTTTGCCATCATGTATGCAGGAAGTCCTTGGAGATTATGGTGGCTTGCTTGGCAAACCGTGGACAGTCCAGCAAAGTCCCAGCAGCAGGCTATCAGTCTTCTTCGACAAAATGGATCTTCTTTCCTGGTTCTTCCATTTTCAGAAAATCAAGCATTTAGATTCTTGACTTGCTTTATGATATCAGTGTTCACTGGCAATATGACGAGAGTAGATTTCAACAAGTTAACCTGCCATATGGTTCTGAAGAAGGTGCTCCAACATGGCAATCAGAAAATAACTAATGGTTCGTTCGTTTCACAGAAAATGACTTACAGGAAAACGCTTTCCGGATTTTCCGGTATTCATTTCATGGACAAAATGGATCTTCTTTCCTGGTTCTTCCATTTTCAGAAAATTAAGCATTTAGATTCTTGACTTGCTTTATGATATCAGTGTTCACTGGCAATATGACGAGAGTAGATTTCAACAAGTTAACCTGTCAGATGGTTCTGAACAAGGCGCTCCAACATGGCAATCATAAAATAACCAATGGTTCGTTCATTTCATGGAAAATGACTTACATGAAAACGTTTTCCGGATTTTCCGGTGTATATTTCACAGAAAATAAACTACTAAAGGAAAATGTTTTCTATTAATGAAAAAAAACAGCTTTCAAAGATGAGGAAAATGTTTTACACTTTTCAAAAGTGAAAAACATTTTCCATAACTTATTTCACCTTGTTTCTTTTCACCAACACATTTTTGTTTTCTTTTTGTTTTTTATTTTTTTCCTTTTTTTTTTCTTTTCTTTCTTTCCTTTTCATCTTTGTTCCTTAGCCTTGGCTAGTTGCCGAGCCATGACGGCGGCCGGTGAGCAGCAACCGGCCGCGGCCGCAAGCCGATCGAGCTCGCCCAGCTAGCGAGGCTTCGCCTAGCCCGATCTAGGGTAGCCAAGCTCGCCCAAGCCCGGCAAGCTCGGGCCTCATCGACCCGGGGTGGAGCTTTGGCCTTGCTAGATCCAGTGAGCTAGGCGAGGCTTGGGCCTCGCCCGAGCTCACCAGAGGTTTACTTGAATCGGGAGCCCGAGCTTCGCCGCCAAATCCGACGAGCTCGTGGTCACCAAAGCCTGGCGAACCTACGGCGAGCTCGGGCGAGATCGACCGAGCCTCGAGCTTGTTGAATCTAGCGAATGGGTCTTAGTCGGCCGCAGGCGCCGGCCATCGTCGGGCGTGCGGTGGTAGAGAAAGGAGGAAGGAGGAGGAAGGAGGAGGAGGAAGGAGGAAGGAAAAGAAAAAGGAAAAAGAAAAGAAAAAGAAAGAAAAAATAAAAAATAATAAAAATTTCAATTTTTAAAAATACAAATAATTAAAAATTCATTTAAAAATATAAAAATAAAACTAATTTTTTGGTCAATTAAAAATATTAAAATTCAATTTTTTGATAATTTTTCTCAAACAATTAAATTAGCTAACGAACGGTGGAAAATATTTTCCACTCAAAGTTCAAGTTTTAGCCGAACATTTGAAAAATAGTCTTTTTTCTGGAAAATGACTTTTGGGAAAATGTTTTCCGAAAATGGCCAATTTTCCACGAAACGAACGGACCCAAATTGTCCATATAAGTAGCAACAAACAAGTTTCCTATCACATTTCTGCAAACAAATATTTTTCCGCTCTTCTTTCATAGCATCTGAGAAGTTTTTCTACATCAATAATATGATACAATATACATAGTGAAGATAAACGTCTTTTTTTTTTTCTTTTTTTTTTTTCAGAATGGCAAATCCAATCAATGATCATAAATTGTCTAAATTTATTTATTTCAATAAACAGCATACTGGTTTGTGCTTGAAGACAAAAAATCAATAAAAACTAATAATGGTTTGTGCGTGAAGACAAAAAATCAATAAAACTAATAATTTAGTAGGATTAGTTTATTGCGTTGTAACCTGCAGCAACTACGTTTTCATTATACTAGGTTGATTTATCAGGAAAATAGAAGATAATGAACCCACTTGATTAAGTAGGTTCGGGAGATTTAAAGGTGGCAATGATAAAAATCTTTCAAAAAATTGAACTATATATATGCAGCTCTTGAGCAAGCTAATCTTGTTGTAGTTTGACATCAGCTTTTCCAGAAACTCTCCTTTGATGCCACATCAGATTTTTAGAGAGACTAATACTATTTATGGAGAGATAGAGAGGCATGGCATATGGCGGATCAATAACTTATAACTCTAACCAGTGATCCACCTTTCTATGACCTAATTTCAATAAATCGAAGTTCTACAAGCTTGACGATACTTTCTCTGCGCCACTCTGATAAATTATCCCAGAAACACCACCTCTCCTGTTTGGTGCATAGTCTAGTTCATTCCTACCCCATTCACCATCCTAGAAGCCCACTAGGAGCCGCTCCTTGTCCAAGCCCTCTGGCCTCAGTGATCACTCCCCGCCCTCTAGTCATTACAGGCCTACTAGCTTTTGTCTGGTTCGTCCCCGAGCTACACATCTATTGAAGGGGTCTCGTTTCTATAGGGACTAACTCATATAGATATTGTCCGCTTCGGCCTATCCCATACTAAGCCTCACGGTTTTATCCTTTGGTGCATATGTTGGCATTATCCTAGGAGGTCACCCATCCTAGTAGTGCATTATCCTAAGCTTGCTTATCCTTTAGGTTCAAGGGCACTAGCTGGCTTCAGAGATGGTCTGAACCTCCTTGCCTTGTCCATCGAGTCCTCGATCAACCTCGGTGCATACTTGGACAGCTTAGTAAACTTCGCCTCATATTGGTCCACGGACATCTGATTCTGACGAAGATGCAGGAACTCGGCCATTTTCTGTTCCCTAGAGTCTCTAGCGCCTGTACGATCCTTTCTAACTTAGGATCGCCTAGTGCTCCTCTTCTAGCACCAGCCTAAGGCAGTACTTTTCCCCCAGTACTAGCCTGAGCTGACGTTTTACCTCTAGTACTCGCTCGTCTCGATGCCCTTCCTCTAGCAACTGTTAGATCTACTACGGCCCGTCTCCGAGGGGCTTTTTGCCCAAGATCGCTCATTTTGCATGATCTTTATAGAAACATGCTTTCCGATTCCAACAAGGAATCGGAAAAGCTTAGGGTGCACATGATTGCCCATAATTTCTGGAACAGAAATTATTTTTCTATTCCAAAAACAATTCTGGAATAGAAATCCGTTTGGTAAAATTATTCCACTTTTATATTTGAAATAGATTCTTGTTCCGAAATAGATTTGGACAAGAAATCGAAATAGAAAATATATATTTTTCTATTTCTGGAATAGAAATGAGAAATAAAAAAATTTTCATTGTTCATTGCCGCTGCCGCTATTGGTCGCCTCACGGTCGCCGGTTGCGCCGCCGTCGCTGCCGATCATTTGCCGGTTCTGGACGCCCGCCCGCCGGTCGCCGGACGCCGCGCCGCCCGCGGACGCCGGATGCCGCGCTGGACGCCGGCGGCGGCGGCCGCCGGGCGCCGCCGTCGCCGTTCGAAAGAAAGAAATTTTGTGTCGTTATCAAATGAATTTCTATTTTTAGAGTAGAAATTTTGTGTCGTTATCAAACGGTTATTTTTGCTTAGAAACTCATCCAGAACTAGAAATAGAAAAATCTATTTCTGTTCCAGAAACTATTTCTAGAACAGAAATGATTTCATGCGCGCCCTTAGCAACCGACACAAAACAACCAATTAGTCACAAGCATAGGCGTAAGGAAAATGTCTTTCCTAGCTAAATATCCCAAGACCAATCACACCTTATTACTCCAGACACTGACCAGCTCTGATACGACTTCGGGTGGGGACGTCACGCCTCGAACCCCGGGTATGCACACATCCCTTGATGGTCAATTAAAAATGCAACGTCCCCAGACGCGTCGCCGACCCTTTTTTTCCCCTTTTAAGCACTTGCAAAAGCGAATTAAATAAATACCTGGCCAACAATCAAACACAAGGATAGTAAACACAAGGAAAAATTTCCCAAACACAACAATTTCCTTACCAACTGTTGACCCTAGGAAGTCTAATAATTACAAGTCCTTTAGCGGCCACTTCCTATCTACCCTCTCAAAAGACCTTGAGGGGTCAAGGTCACCCTAAACTTCGCTAATGGTAGGGCCAGCCAAAGGGTGTCGCATCTCGCACCCACCACATCCGCACTTAGTAAATCTCCATGCTATGGCCCTGAAAAAGGTTAGCCCATGATGGGGTGAGATAAAATCTTAGCGAGTTAAAACCGTAAACCCTAATTAGGACGTAAATTCGCCTCGAAGGTGATCCTAAGCACACACCATACAGAACTTACCTCGCCTCGGTGTGTTCCTGCACGTTAGCTCAACATATATACCATCATCAGCACAGCAAGTGCAATCAATAACTGGAACACATCATTTTCGTCTTGCAAACAATCATATGGGTCCCGATTATAAGGCCAAATCATTATGACACATCCCATACCGTACCACAGAATTTTGTCACATAATCAGGCGTAACTATCACAACCATTCAAGCGTGTTCCAGTTATTACAACCTATCGGCCATGGCCAGCTCAAAAGTCCATGGTCATCCAACATAATCGGGCATCATCTCGCCCCATTGAGCACGGCATCGTCCATAACCCCCGCCAAGATGGCATTCCACACAGGAGTATCGTCTCGCGTATTCATACGCATCAAGACGGGTTTACTTAGTGACCACACGAGCACATACTTGGCCAAGAGCGCCATGCTTTGCGTTCAAATATCTCGTTTTCAAATAATGAACTTGGCCTCTTTTCTTTGTATTAAAAATCTTGATAAAAGCGAAGCGTCAAACCTAGTATGCTCCTATTTTGAAATTTCACGGTTTTATATAGTACATAAGAATTGGCGTCCAAAAACCGACACCTGGCATTTTTGCATTTAAAAGCCCATAAAACGAAGCTTTCTACTAAAATTCAATAACTACCATCAATATCACACATAATGCCATCATATAGCCAAGAACACCAAAAATCCCTTTTAAAAAAAATCAACTTGGCAACTTTTTTTTTCTTTAAAGCTTTCGGAAATAAATTCATACAGGGTCACGTATTTGAAATTAATCCGCCAAACTTTGCACACATCTAGTATAAAACTTCCTTGTTTTATTGAATACATAAAATTTGGCATCCAAACCCGACACCTCATTTATTTTCTATTTTCTTTTCCAAACACCCCTTTTTGAGAACAATCTTTAGTAACCCTCTTTTTTTTTTTT
This sequence comes from Eucalyptus erythrocorys, assembly GCA_014182555.1. Classification (NCBI taxonomy): domain Eukaryota; kingdom Viridiplantae; phylum Streptophyta; class Magnoliopsida; order Myrtales; family Myrtaceae; genus Eucalyptus; species Eucalyptus erythrocorys. Next base: position 21,090,015 of record CM024603.1, read on the forward strand.
TTTTTGTTCAAAACATTTAGAAATAAATTCGTAGGTGCCCACGTACTCAAAATTAATCTGTCAAACTTTGCACACACCTAGTTTAAAACCTCATTGTTTTGTTGAGTAAATAAGTTTTGGTGTCCGGACCCGATACCTCATTGTTTTCTAATTAAAAGCTCATAAGATCATCTTTTGCAATTACAATAAACCATCACCATAGCACAACCATTCACATATCATCATGCATAAGTTCTAAGCATGTCACAAGTCAACCACATCACCAAATATACATTATGCAACAAGCAAAAGGGTTGCAAGGTTTATTGTTTAAAAAAGGATTTTGGTGTTTTGGGCTAATTGACAAAAGATAAGAAATGGGTTGATTAATGACGTGCTCATGTGGTCACTAAGTGGAACTCGTCTTGATGCGTATGATTATGCGGGATGATGCTCCTTTGAGGAACGTCGTTTAGGTGGAGGATACTAGACATTGCTGTTCGCGGATGGATTTCGAAACGAACCTCCTTCGTGGAATGCCGTCTAGGTGGAGGATGCTAGACGTTGCCGTGCCCGACGGGGTGGGACAATGCCCGATTACGCCGAATGATTGCCAACTGTTGAGTTGGCCGTGGCCGATTAGAAGGCCAATACGCCATGAGGATTGCCTATGCACACACAAGTCAAAGGACTTACCTTGGCCTCAGATTCCACCTGTAATTCAATACAGTTCAATAGGCATGCACTCAAATATCACAAATTGAAACATCGATCAAATTGACCTAGCCGATTACATGTTATCATGACATTTCCCCGGTCATTCTAATTTATATCATACATTCCCCAAGATGGAATATCTAGTCGTCGAGCCCACGTGCATTCTCCTATGTGATATACCAACTCACCGAGCTCACGTGCGTTCTCCGAGATGACATATCTACTCATTGAACCCATATGTATTTTTCAAGATGAAATATCTAGTCATCAAGCTCACATGCATTCTCCAAAATGACGTACCGAGTCTCCGAGTCCACATGCCTTCTCCAAGATGACATACTTAATCACAGAGCCCACGTGCATTCTCCGGGTGATATACCAACTCACCGAGCCCACGTGCCTTCTCCAAGGTGATGTAGCAACTCAACTAGCCAACAAATTATAACATCATTTTCCAAGATGACATACTTAGTCATCGGGCCGATGTAACATAGCACCTTTCTCCGAGATGAAACACTTAGTCATCGAGCCGGTGTGATAACTTACATATTCAATTTTCTTTTCACAAATTTCACTATTTTCCATAGTCTATCAAAACATTCTTGGCAGTGACAACCGATACCCAATTGTTTTTCAATCAATTATCCAAGATTAACTCAATTAGGAATAAATCCTAAAATCGATAATTAAATCAATTTGACATGAATTAAAGCTCAAATAAATAAACAGATTGCACAATGATAATAAGCATAAAATTTTGGTCGCCGGCTAACCTAGCCTTATTTCCAAAAAATAAATAAATAATTGAATAAATAGAAAAATTAATTATTAAATAGCAATAAATCCAATTTAGGCTCGTAATACCCAATTGGAAGCCGAAACGAACCTGGAAAAATCCCGGGGTTCGTTCAATAAATACTAGGGCATTTCTACTCCCTAATGGCTACATCTAACCACCTAACATGCATTGGCAAATCACTAATTTAATTGCTCTAAACTAATCTAACCACCTAATCATGCTTGATTAAATCTAATCAACCCTTAAGCATCATTAGTCTACTAAGCAAAAATTAGTGAGTTAAACTCACTCGTTTAATAATCTGTTCGAATCGAAACATCGAGAACGAAGCGAGGGTCACTTTTCTCCAAAGTGAGCCTAGGATTTGAGGCCCAAAACACCTCAAAATAGGCTCGACACCCTGTTGGAAGCCCATTGAGAAAGCTCCTGTTTTGGCTGCAAAAACAGAAGAAAACAAGCTAGGTTGGTGTGGTGAGGGCAACGGTGGACTGGTGGATGACTTGACGGCTTGGAGGAGCGACGGAAATAGCTCATGGTGGCTGGACAAGCTCTGGTTGAGCTCCAACAAACCTGAAATAGTTGCTGGTCTCGTGAGGGGCAAGAGAGGGGCGGGCGGATGCGGGTGGCACTCGCGCGGGTGGTGGCACGCACAAATGGCAACGACGGCACTGTAGACGATGGTGAGGGCGACGTGTGGTTGCTCTAGCTCTTCCCTGGGCTGCTGTAAGCATCGAACAAGGCAAGGGGGAGAGGAAAGAAGCTAGTCACCGGTCTTGAGGGAGAAAGGGGGAGAGATATAAGGTTGGAGGGCCCCTTGGCCTTGGTTTTCCACATTTTTGTCTCCCCTTGAGCTTGTCCACCAAGCCAAGATCCTATGGCTGTTCTTAGGCCACCAAGGCATCTCTTTACAATATTGAATTGGTCCAAAATGGCTAGGCCAAGGGGGCACACGAATTTGCAAGCATTTTCTCCCTAATTGGTCACTTACCAGTTCTTAAATCAACTCCATTCGGCCTCGATAAATTCCTTTGTTGAGTAAATACTCAAATTAGCATTTTTCCTCACCATTTGAATCATCTTGCATCCTCATTGCGCGATCGGAAATGACCTTCGGCATTTTCTGAACAAAAACGGTCATATACCGACTTTTTCCCAAAAAGTCTCGGGTTTCAGAAAGATCTTCTAAGACTAAGTCGATGTTCCTAGAATTTATTATGACATGACAGAATCTTATATTTCTAAAATCGGACTCAAATTGACGGTTCATTTCCATTCGGCGCATTTTTAGCATGGCCTAGGCTATCGGGTACTTTTCAGAACTTTTTAGGGCAAATGACCCGTGGTTGATTTTCTTCGAGCTACAGTGAATCCACTCGACACATTGGGGACTCTCGATTGTCATGAAAATCTCGAGGATTTTCCAATTTAGTGGAGTCATCCACAATCGGCCACACATCTTAGTCGAACCGACCAATCTCTGATCTCAAATTGATTTTTAACTGTGCCGTAATGGCCTCTAAAGATGAGCACGATCGAGAAGCTGATTCCTGATCGAATTCTCAAATCTATTGCCTTAAAATTCCTTAATGGCTTCCCCAGATAGTTTAGTTATCTCGAGAGTGATTAGTTTTGAGAATAGCCCTATAGGCACGTCGGTGAAATGCACGATTAATTCAATAGAAAACAGGACTGAAAATTTGGGATGTCACAACTCTTCCCCTCTTATAAAAATTTCGTCCTCAAAATTTAAATCTTACATACTTTAAACAAAAAGGTGGGGGTACAAGTGTCTCATCGACTCTTTAGTCTCCCATGTCGCTCCTTCACTACCGTGGTGTTGCTAGACCACTTTGATCAATGGGATGGTCTTTGTACGTAGAACTTGCTCTTTTCTATCCATTATCTGAACCGGGCTTTCAACGTATGACACACGGTCATCCACATCCAATTCTTCAAAATTGAGCATGTGGGTCGGGTCGGGTTCATACTTCTTTAACATCGACACGTGAAAGACATCATGCACTTGCGCCAATCTCAGCTGCAATGCAAGACGATATGCTAAGGTCCCAATTCTCTCAAGAATCTCAAACAGACCTATGTACCTCGGACTCAATTTCCCTTTCTTGCCAAATCGTGAAGTTCCCCTCATTGGTGACACCTTTAGAAAAATGTGATCACCAACTTGGAATTCCAATAATCTTCGGCGCTTATCTGCGTAACTTTTTTGTTTGCTCTAAGCGGTCTTCAATCTGTTTCTGATTACTGCCATAGCATCCATTGACTGCTGAACCAACTCTAGGCCTGTGATCTTTCTTTCCCCAACTTCATCCCAACACACTGGTGTCCTACACACCTTGCCATACAACACTTCAAATGGAGCTATCTAGATGCTCTGTTGATAGCTATTGTTGTAGGCAAATTTCACTAGGAGAAGTTGATCTTCCCTACTTCCTTTGAAGTCTAGTACACAAGCTTTCAGCATGTCCTCAAGGATTTAAATTGTCCTCTCAGACTGGCCATCTGTCTGAGAATGATATGCCGTACTGTACTGAAGCTTTGTACCTAAAGCACATTGCAAGCTCTTCCAAAAAGCGGCAGTAAATCTTGGGTCTCGATATGAAGTTATCGTAATTGGCACTCCATGCATTCGAACCACTTGACGCACATATAAGTCTGCGTGCCTATCCAAACTGAGGTCCTTTGGAACTGTAATAAAGTGAGCCGACTTTGTCAACCTGTCGACTACCACCCAAATTGAATCATTTCCTCTCTGACTCCTCAGTAATCTAGTCACGAAATCCACCGTGATATGTTCCCATTTCCATTCTGGGATCTCGAGAGGTTGCAAAAGTCCTCCCAGCTTGCAATGCTGAGCTTTTACCTGCTAACATATCAAACACTTGGCAACATGCTTGGCAATGTCCGCCTTCATACCTGACCACCAATAGTATTGACGTAGATTCTGATACATCTTAGTACATCCAGGATGAATGCTGTAACTACTATAATGTGCTTCAGATAAAATATTTTCTCTAAGCTCTACATCGTTAGGTACCACCAAACGTCCTCGGAACCTCAGTGTTCCATCATTAGATATCTAAAAGTCAGCCTTTCTTTTCTCAGTGTCCTTCTATAGAATTTTCTGTACATCTGGATTTGTTGGTTGGAGTAGCTTGATTCTGATTTGGGCATCTGGTTCAATTCTGAGGGTGGCCATAAGATTCAAAATTTGGCCTACCTCAAATTTGAATACTGAATCTCGAGCTCCCTTGATTAAATTCCACTCCTTAATCAGATATGAGCTACTGAAGACTTTCGACTCAAAGCATCGGCAACCTTGTTCGCCTTTCCTGGGTGATGTAGAATATCACATTCGTAGTCTTTCAGCAATTCCGTCCATCTGCGTTGTCTCATGTTTAACTCCCTCTAAGAGAACGGGTACTTGAGACTTTGATGGTCCGTGAAGATCTGGAATTTTTCTCCGCACAAATAATGTCTCCAAATCTTCAAGGCAAAGATAATCACCACAAGTTCTAAGTCATGCGTTGAGTAATTCTACTCATGAGGCCTCAATTGATGGGAGGCATATGCAACAACTCTCTCAGGTTGCATCAGCATGCAACCCAATCCTCTAAGTGACACATCACTGTAGATCTCAAATTCTCTAGGACCAGATAGAATCGTCGGTACAAGTGCGATAGTCAGCTTTTCCTTAAGCTCTTAGAAACTATACTCGCACTTATCTGTCCACATAAATTTCTCTTCTTTCTTCAGAAGTTTAGTTAGAGGCAATGCTAATGATGAGAGTCATTCCACAAACCGCCTATAATAACCTACCAAACCTAGAAAACTTATGATCTTTGTCACTGTAGTCGATCTTCGCTAGTTGATCACTGCTTCTATCTTGCTCGAGTCCACAGAGATTACTTATCTTGAAATTACATGTCCTAAGAAAGCAACACGAGTTAACCAAAACTCGCACTTGCTAAACTTAGCGTACAATTGATGGACTCTTAGCTTCTAAAGCACTAATCTCAGATAACTCTCATGCTCTTCATCACTTCTTGAATATACCAGAATATCATCAATGAACATGATTACAAACTGATCCAAATATTCCTTGAATACTCGGTTCATCAAATCCATGAAAGCAGCTGGAGCATTCGTTAACCCGAATGGCATCACTGTAAACTCGTAATGACCATACTGAGTACGAAATGCTGACTTAGGAATGTCCTCCTTCCTAATTCTCAGCTGATGAAATCTCGTTCTTAAATCGATCTTCAAGAATATTAACGCTCCTTGCAACTAATCAAACAAGTCATCTATTCTAGGAAGTGGATACTTATTCTTGATCGTTACCTGATTGAGTTGTCGATAGTCGATGCACAGGTGCAAAGAACCATCTTTCTTCTTAACAAATAGGATCGATGCTCCCCAAGGTGATGCACTGGGATGAATAAATCCCTTATCCAATAATTCTTGCATTTGCACCCTCAGTTCTTTCAACTCATATAACGCCATCCGGTAATGAGCCTTAGAGATGGGCTCTGTCCCGGGGGCTAGCTCAATCACAAATTCAATCTCTCTCTCTAGTGATAATCCTGACAATTCCTTAGGAAAAACATCTAGAAATTCTTGCACTACTGAAATGTCTTCCATTTTCAACCCTTCAACTGTCGTATCCACGAGAGTTGCCAGGTACCCTCGGCAACCCTTGTTTGACAGACGAGTTGCCTCTGGCAACGAGATTAGAATAATCGAGGGACCTCCTCGACTTCCAACAAACTCGAAGCTCTTACACTCTAATGGGTCAAACTGAATCGCCTTGCGATAGCAGTCCATTTTAGCTCATTGCTTTGTGAACTAGTCCATGCTAATTATTAAATCGAAATCATACATGGCTAGGACTAATAGATCAATTTTCCCCACTCGCTCATCAATCTCTAACTTGCAACCAGAACAATCCAAAGCAGCTATTACTTTATCCTTCAATGGTGTATATATGCAAAATGTCGACTCTAACAATATAGGACTCAATCCTAACAACTTAACATATTATTTGGCAATGAAGGAATGAGTTGCTCTCGAATCAAACAAAGGCGTAAGCAGGATGGTCGTTAAGTGAAACAATACCTGTGATCACGTCAAACGCAGTTTCTGCCTGACCCTGTGTGATAGCATAAACCGTGCCCTGAACTAGAGATCTCAGCTGTCCTCCTTGTGGCATGTTCTATGGTGCATACCCTCTTATCTATCCCATTTACGGTGGTGGCCTGGTTGTCCTCTTGGCTTCCTAGGACAATTTAATGCTATGTGGCCCTGTTCACCACATTCAAAGCATACTCCCATTCTAGTTGGGCATGGAGCTGACCTATGTCGTCTTCCACAAGAACGACACACTCCATTCCTACTTGGCATAGGCTTGCCAACTCCACCTCTCCTATTTGGTGGTACTTGAAACTTACCTCTAGACATGGGCCCCTTCCCATGGCAGATATTCTCTTGATGGAAGTTAAATCTCGGCCCAGACAAGGCGGCCTTTTCATAATGATCCTTCTCGATCTTCTGGGCTCTCTCATAAATATCATTGGAAGTCCTCAGATCCAGAGAGACCAGTATGCTTCTCCAGTCTGGTCTGAATCCATCCCTAAACCTTCTCACTTGATTTGCTGGGTTCTCAATCAACTCTGGAGCATATTGTGAAAGTTCAGCGAACTTCGCCTCATATTTGTCAACAATTAGCGAACCTTGGCGAAGACGTTGAAATTTTGCCATTTTCATCTCCCTGGCAGTCTTTGAGAAATACGTGCCATTAAAAGCCTCTAGGAAGGCGTTCCACTCCAGAACAACACCTTCAGGAAATATTACTCCTTGGGTAGTCTTCCACCATGTATTCGCAACTCCCTCCAGTTGGTAAGTTGCTAGGACTACTTTCTCAGTTTCATTGCACATTAGCAGTGCAAATGCTTTCTCCAACTTCTAAATCCATGAAGCAGCAGCTTCGGGCTCTCCTGTCTTGGCAAACTGAAGTGGGTTCAACGTTTCACCAACTTATGGATTGGTCTTTCAGTGACCACAATTCCTGATGGACCTTCGACGGGTGTGGTGGCAGGTGTAATGGTAGGTGTGGCAGTAGGGCAACAGGGGCGACTTCAATAGTGGCGGTAACAGCAACAGTAGTGGCGGCCTACGTGGCGGCTTCTACAGTAGTGGCTTGGTTCTATGCTTACTGATCCATCTTGTTACCCATCACTTCAAGCACCCACATGATCCCTTTTATTTTGGGATCACTAGAAGTGGCTACTCTGGCATTCACTGCAGGTGGTGCCACTCTACTCGCACTAACTTGAGCTGGCGCTCAACCACGACCTCCTCGGGTGCTGACCCTGGTCAGCGTTCTACCCCGAGTCACGACACGCACGGTCCTTTTGGTAGGAGTTCTTGCTCCTGATCGCTCATAGCTCAGCTTTAAATACTGACACCTACTTCCAATTCCACATAGAATTAAAAACAGAGGGATCTAAACAACAAGCAATTCTAACACTCAGCTACCACAGACATGCACCAGTTGTAAATTTAAAGGGCTTTCCTACTACTATCCCATGAACCATCGCTCCTTATCACTCCAATCTTCGAAGTCGCTCTGATACCACAAAAAAGGGATGTCATGCCCTGATCCTTGGAGATGCGCCCATCCTTCAGCTGGTCGATTAATAGCGATGTCCCAAGACACATCGTTGACCCTTTTATTTTATTATGCAAGCGAAAGTAATTAAATAATCCCTGGACAATCAAACAATGGGATAGAAAAGTAGGACCATATTTTTCATACCGAAATTCACAACCACACTTTTATACAAAGCAAACTTTATAGTATATTTTACAATACTATTAATAAGTTAGATCTATACATATCAAACCATAACTCGAGTTTGCAAAATAAGGTGAGGTCTCGGTCCTCATCCGGGTTATACTCGAGGATCATCCTCTAGATCCTCCTCCAACTCCTCTGCCGGTTCTTCTTCTGGCTCCTCTTCTTCAGGCTTTTCTTCAGGCTCTTCCATCTCCTCATCATCTTCCGGTCCCTCCTCCTCGTGTTCTACAATCTTTCTTTCTTCTTTACTCTAGTTGGCACCCTCAGCTAAATACACCGGAGATTCCAGCTCACTCCCAAGCTTGGGATCCTTGGCATCTTCTACCACACTGTCCTTGGGGTCTGTTGTATCCTTACCAAAAGTCTTCTCTAAAATGTACAAGGGTATAGTAGACTCGGGTATAGGACCATCTCTACGTTCATCCTGGTAGTAACGATACCACGACCTATACTCATGGGGCACAAAATCGTCTCTACCCACATCGACCCAAACAGTGGACTTCACCAAAATGTACTCCCGTCCCTCAGGGTGGTGATCTATCGGTATATGGTACACTATCTTTGAGATATCCTGTGGTATACCAAACTGCTTTGGGGGAGGGGGAGGTTCAGATGCTGCCATCGACGGGCCTGAAATATTTTCCCACAACGGGGTGAGACTACGTCTCAGCGAGTTCTACCCTCCTAAGACCTTATTAGAAGGCCAATACGCCATAAGGATTACCTATGCACACACAAGTCAGAGGACTTACCTTGGCCTCATATTCTACCTACAATTCAATACAGTTCAATAGGCATTCACTCAAATATCACAAATCAAAACATCGATCAAATCGACCTAGTCGATTACATGTCATCACGACCTTTCCCGGTGGTTCTAATTCATATCATACATTCCCCAAGATGGAATATCTAGTCGTCGAGCCCACGTACATTCCCCCAGGTGATATACCAACTCATCGAGCCCACGTGCCTTCTCTGAGATGACATACCTACTCCTCGAACCCATATGTATTTTTCAAGATGGAATATCTAGTTATTGAGCCCACATGCAATCTCCAAGATGACGTACCTAGTCTCCGAGCCCACGTGCCTTCTCTAAGATGACATACTTAATCACCGAGCTCACGTGCATTCCCCCAGGTGATATACCAACTCACCGAGCCCAAGTGCCTTCTCCAAGGTAATGTACTTACTCAACTAGCCAAAAAATCATAATGTCTTTCTCCGAGATGACATACTTAGTCATCGAGCCGACGTAACATAGCGCATTTCTCCAATATGACACACTTAGTCATCGAGCCGGCTTGATAACTTACATATTCAATTTTCTTTCCACAAATTCCACTATTTTACATGGTCTGCCAAAACATTCTTGGCACCGACAACCGATACCCGGTTGTTCGTCAATAAATTATCCAAGAATAACTTAATTAGGAATAAATCCTAAAATCCATAATTAAATCAATTCGGCACGAATTAAAGCTCGAATAAATAAACAGACTGCACCACGATAATCAGCATAAAATTTCGGTCATCGACTATCCCAACCTTATTTCTGGAAAATAAATAAATAATTAAATAAATACAAAAATTAATTATTAAATAGTAATAAATCCAATTTAGGTCCGTAATAATCAATTGGAAGCCGAAATGGACCCCAAAAAATTCTGAGGTTCGTTCAATAAATACTAGGGCAATTCTACTCCCTAATGGCCACATCTAACCATCTAACATGCATTGGCAAATCACTAATTTAATTGCTCTAAACTAATCTAACCACCTAATCATGCTTAATTAAATCTAATCAACCCTTAAGCATCATTAGTCAACTAAGCAAGGATTAATGAGTTAAACTCACCCGTTTAACAATCCAATCGGATCGAAACGTTGGGAACGAAGCGAGGCTCACTTTTCTCCAAAGTGAGCCTAAGATTCGAGGCTTGGAAACACCTCAAAACGGGCCCGACACCCTGCTGGAAACCCACTAAGAAATCCTATATTTTGGCGGCAAAAACATAATAAAACAAGCTAGGTTGGTGCAGTGAGGGCAATGGTGGACCGGTGGATGACTTGGCGGCTTGGAAGAGTGATAGCAATGGCTCACGATGGCTGGACAGGCTCCTGTTAAGCTCCAACAGACCTGAAACAACTGTTGGATCATGTGAGGGGCAAGAGAGGGGCGGACGGACGCAAGCAGCGCTGGCGCGGACGATGGCGGGCACGAACAGCGACGGCGAGGGCGATGTGCGGTTGCTTTGGCTTTTGCTTGGGCTGCCGTGGGCGTCAAACAAGGCAAAGGGGAGAGGAAAGAAGCTGGTCATTGGTCTTGAGGGAGAAAGGGAGAGAGAGATAAGGTTGGAGGGCCCCTTGGCCTTGGTTTTCACATTTTTGTGCCCCCTTGAGCTTGTCCCCAAGTGAAGATCCTCTGGCTGTTCTTAGGCCACCAAGGTCTCTCTTTACAACATTGAATTGGTCTAAAATGGCTAGGCCATGAGGGCACGCGAATTTGCAAGCATTTTCTCTCTAATTGGTTACTTACCTATTCTAAAATCAACTCAATTCGGCCTCGATAAATTCCTTTGTCAAGTAAATACTCAAATTAGCATTTTTCTTCACCACTTGAATCAACTTGCATCGCCATTGCGCGATCAAAGATGACCTTCGGCATTTTGTCAACAAAAACGGTTCTATGCCGACTTTTTCCCAAAAGGTCTCGGGTTTCAGAAAAACTTTCTAAGACTAAGTCGACGTTCCTAGAATTTATTGTGACATGACAGAATCTTCACTTTCCGAAATCGGACTCAAATTGATGGTTAATTTCCATTCGCCACGTTTTTAGCGTGACCTAGGCTATCAGGTAGTGTTCAAATTTTTTTAGGGCAAATGACCCGTGGTCAATTTTCTTTGAGCCACAATGAACCCACTCAACACATTGGCGACTCTTGATTGTTGTGAAAATCTCGAGAATTCAAATATAGCACAGGGTACCAAAACGATAGTAAAACCAAATTAGTGCCGGTCGACAAGAATTTTCCAATTTAATGGAGTCACCCACGATTGGCCATACATCTCAGTCGAACGACCTATCTTTGATCTCAAATCGATTTTTAACTGTGCCGTAATGGCCTCTAAAGATGAGCAACGGGACTTGGGAGGGTCCCTTGCAGGGTTTTGACGGACCTCCTGTCGGAATTGAGGATGGAGAGGTAGCTCAACCCATGGACATCAATATCCCAGATGGTGTCGTGGAGAATCCAGTGCCTAAGTCGAAGGGATCCGGGGTGCAGGTCTGCTAGGACTTCTTTTTGAGACCGACTTACGTATATGAACTTGTAGGGCTAACTTGGTACATATATAAATTGTAGTATGTGAAAAAGTGTTAGCATGTTTTTACTATCCCTGTGTTTGATAGTTGTCCGTGTCTGAGTGTTTGTCTAATTCGCTTCCGTATGTGCTTAATTGAAAGATTTTTTTTTTTTTAAAAAAAGGGTCAGCGACGCGTCTTGGGACATCGCATTTTTAATTGACCGCCGAGGGATGTGCGCGTGCCTACGGTTTGGGGCGTGATAAATATTCAGCCACCTCTCCATTTGGCCATTACCTCCATGGACCGCCTCAACGATGTTGAATTCATGCTTGAGCCATTCAAATTATAACGCAATGCATATAAACACACATCCAATACCAAAACAATAAAAATCAAGGGCAAACAAGTCATCCATTCAACAAACGAGCCTTGTGGTTGGCTTTTGTATTGCACACACGATGACCATCCCAAATTACTAAATTGATTAATTTGTGGTTGTGGGTAATTGGCCATCATTTGTGTTCACAAACCATGGTCAATACAAATTAACCCCAAAAAAATGTTATGATTGAATAAAGTACCAAGTTGTGATTGGAAGGGCTTTAGGGAGTCCTTGCTAAGTGCTACACTTAGTAATCCATTAGCCTTCCCCTAGTGGATCACCTCCGGGAAGGTTGCAATACTTATCTATTAAGATTCTGATCACTCAATGCAACCACTATCTCTATCTTCATGAATATAAAAATACCTTAAAATTGTTGAGGAAATTTGATTGCTGATAAAGATAGAGCAACAGGTTATAGTGCTTTGATGTATGATGACAATTACTATCCTTAAGGTATTATTTACCCCCACTATTATTGTTGTCAAGTTTAAAATAAATATACCTTTAGGATATACACTAAAGCTGCAGAGAAATGAGTTTAACAACAGTTACTCAATTTCTCTCTCGAAATTTCACCTTAAATGTGTCATCAAAGTTGTGTGTGAAAAGAGAAGTAGGGAGAGATGAAAAGAAGATGTTGTTATTTGAACAATTGTGGTGAATAATATATGATTTAGTGCTATTTACGGACAACCAATCAACAACAATCTCTTGGGAATATGTATCTTATCACCACCATTACCACTTTTCATGATCAATAATGATTATTTTTCATGATCAACCATCACTTCTCTTCATGTCGACAAAATCATTTCTTTTCATATCCAACAATCATCTTTTTTCACAATAACAAACTATTTCAACAATCCCTACATGTATACCCTTTTAATTGCTAAACTATATGGCTAAGTTTAGTTAAGCAACTAAGTTGACCATAGCTAGGTTGACGATGATGTCATTTAGTATATTTTTAATACCCTAAAAAACCTAAACCGGTACACGTATGACAAATTTACCAAAAACTATTTTTTTGATCATGAAAAGCCCCAAACTGGTATACAGTGACAAATTTACCCCGAGTGATCATAGAAAACCATAAACTAGTACATTCATGACAAATTTACCTCAAACCAATTTATTCGACCAAAAAAAAAACCCAAACTAGTAAATTTGTGACAAATATACCCTCTGCTAAATTGGATTAATACCACAAAAAAATCACAAAAATTGTAAACTATGACAAACAGAGCATAAAATCCCAAATTGGTATACCAATCAACTATCACATGTCATTTAACTTAATAATTTAATAGTAAAATTTAACAAAAACTAACAAAGAGTAAATTTATTACAAGTATATCAGTTTGGGGTAAATTTGTCAAAGGTATACTAGTTTGGGCTTTTTCAGAGTATTAACCATTTAATATATTATTGTCAAATAAAATGCTTTTTTTTTTTTATAGTGATTATTTATTTCATGAGATTTGACCATGTAAACATTTGAGTTGCTTCTGAAGTTTGTGACTTAGTTTAGCAACTGTGGAGTACCCATCAAGTGATAAAGTGTCGACAATTGAATAAAAACTTTCAAAGAAGATGGAGAAGAAGTTTCGAGGCGACACAGTTTTTATTGTCAATCTTGTTTCTCAAAACTAGAAATCAAATTTCCTATGATCATTGTCGTGCAAAGCAAGAAATTGAATAATAACATAGGCAGAGCAAGAAAATTAATCGGACATTAGATTTATGTGATTCGATCAGGCAACCTACGTAGAGAACACAAGCACACTTGAGTCACTTAAACACTCTTAGTGTTTCTCAACTCCCAATTATTCCCAATAACCCATGTAGTGTTCAATCCCAAAATTCCTCATAAAATAATCTCTTAATCTTGTGATGAATAATCTTCTCCCTAGATTTAACTGGTTTCAACCGATGTGCTAAGATGTAATTCGCAAAAAGATTGTGCAGCATCAGGATGAAAATTTCAAAGAATTCAATCTAAACTAATAAATGTAGCATCACTAATACCTTCTGCTTCATGTCCTCATACAAGACAAAATAAATATTTATATATGCGGGGCGTGGAACCAAATATCACTCTGACTCCTACAGGGAAACGTTGAAAACCGACTCATACTAGTTAAGAAAAAAACTCAAACATCTTACTTTGCTCCATTTTCTGAACTCCAAAATCTTTTCTATAAAAATCAACAACGGCTTTCCTATTTTAAGTCCTCTTCTCACGGTCAAAAGTGCAACTCCTGTTAGTACTCACAAGTGCAAAGAGTTCAGTCTTGAAGAGAGCGGCCACAAAACAATTTGGACTTTCTTTCTACAGCCAGACCTTCCACCACTTTGTTTTGCGTTGAGTTTCATCTATGGGCTCAAATTCGAGACATCATAATCATGGCTTGAAGAAAGGAGGAGGAGGAGGAGGAGGAGGAGGATGAGGAGGAGGGAAAAAAACGCAAAAAATAATAATAATAATAATATTAAGGTTTTGTTTGTTTCATGGAAAACAGATCATTTGGAAAATATTTTACGAAAAATGCTATTTCGTATTTCTTATAAAAATGAATGAACGAAAAATATTTTTATATTTTATTATCCATAAAAATATTTAGATATAAATTATTATTGATAATAAAAATAATTTTCATTGGCTAATTACTCAAGCGATAGAAATTGTTATTTTAAAAATATATATTTTTCAAAATTATTCTTTTCCGTGAAATAATTGCGTCCTAAGATGAGAGATTGTGTATGAAAAGGTTAGTGATTTTGAGGGGGTGGGGGAAGTTGGACTTGTTTGATGGACTTGTTTGTTGACGGGTCGACCCAAAAATCACGTCAAGAGAAGGGAAGAAAAATGGAGATGGAGGAGAAAGGACGACGAAATGGGGAAAATGATCTTTTGAATTTTTTTATGGGTGGTACTTTTATAGATGCATTTTTGCGTTGGCTGGCTGCGTACACGCCCCTGTGGGTGTGCTGGTCTCCTTTAATTTCTTGAGTTGCATACATTTGTTAGGTTGCCTGACTTAGGGATTTTTCTACAGGACAAGGCGACTCCAAAATCTAAGGATATAGACATAAATTATTATCCATAATAAAAATAATTTTCATTGGCTAATTATTTAAACGATAAAAATTATTTTTTAAAATATTTTTATCGTATTTTTTTCATTAAACAAATGAATTTTAAGACGAGAGATTGTGTATGAAAAGGTTAGTGATTTTTGAGGGGTGGGGGCAGCTGGACTTGTTTGGTGGACTTGTTTCTTGACGGGGTCGACCCAAAAATCACGTCGAGAGAAGGGAAGAAAAGTGGAGATGGAGGAGAAAGGACGATGAAATGGGGAAAATGATTTTTGGAATTTTTATGGGTGTTATTTTTATAGATGCACCGCATTTTTGTGTTGGCTGGCTGTGTACATGCCCCTATGGGTGTGCTGGTCTCCTTTAATTTCTTGAATTGCATACATTTGTTAGGTTGCCTGCCTTGGGGTTTTTCTACGGGACAAGGCGACTCCAAAATCTAAGGATAAAGACATAAATTATTACCCATAATAAAAATAATTTTCATTGGCTAATTATTCAAGTGATACAAATTATTTTTTTAAATATTTTTAATGTATTTTTTCATGAAACAAATGTGTTTTAAGATGAGAGATTGCGTAAGAAAAGTGAAGTGATTTTTGTGGGGGTGGGGGCAGCTGGACTTGTTTGATGGACTTGTTTGTTGACGGGGTCGACCCAAAAATCACGTCGAGAGAAGGGAAGAAAAGTGGAGATGGAGGAGAAAGGACGATTAAATGGGGAAAATAATCTTTTGGATTTTTATAGGTGATACTTTGATAGATGCACCGCATTTTTGCGTTGGCTGGCTGTGTACACGCCCCTGTTGGTGTGCTGGTCTCCTTTAATTTCTTGAATTGCATACATTTGTTAGGTTGCCTGACTTGGAGTTTTTTTTTTTTTTTTTTTTTTTTTTTTTTTTTTTTTTATATATATATATATATAGAGGATAAGGCAACTCCAAACTCTAAGGATATAGACATAAATTATTACCCATAATAAAAATAATTTTCATTGGATTATTATTCAAGTGATACAAATTATTGTTCTTTAAAAATATTTTTAACGTATTTATTTTTCGTGAAACAAATGTGTTTTAAGATGAGAGATTGTGTATGAAAAGTGAAGTGATTTTTGTGGGGGTGGGGGCAGCTGGACTTGTTCGATGGACTTGATCGATGATGGGGTCGACCCAAAAATCATGTCGAGAGAGCCAAAGAAAAGTGGAGATTGAGGAGAAAGGACGATGGATTGAGGAAAATGACCTCTTTAATTTTTTTTATGAGTGTTACTTTTCTAGATGCACCGCATTTTTGCGTTGGCCGACTGTGTACACGCCCTAAGAGTGCGCTGGTCTCCTTTAACTTGTCGAATTGCGTGCAATTGTTAGGTTATCTTTTTTATTGTGCCTCCTCCGAACACAAGAAGCAATTCTTCACCAAATTCTCTTCGCCTAAAAAGAAACAGAGACATGATTGATGCTTTCAGTGCCATGGAAACTTATCAAGTTTTGCTACTTATTATTGTTCTATTGCAAGTGCTGACTAGCACTGCAAAGCCTAGTAATCAGCCATGCGTCCCTTCATCCTGTGGTGACACTGATGATATAAGCTATCCATTTCGACTGAAAAGTGATTCGCAGACATGTGGTGACCCAAAATTCGAGCTGGCTTGTGAAGGTAATCGCACTGTTTTATACTTGGATGATGGTAGATACTATGTGCTGTCTATTAATTATCTTGAGGGCCTAATCCATTTGGTCGACGATGGGATTCACAAGGGTGATTGCTCATCTCTCCCCCGTCACTCGTTGTTGGGGTCTAACGGGAATATCGGTTGCTATTCATTTTTATACTATGTTTATGATGACCCAAACAGCCTCACACTGGGCGTGGTCATTGTGAATTGCTCAAAGCCGATTAGTTCTTCTTTTTACATCGCTCCTAGTCCATCGTGCACTATGGGGTTGTATTCTTCCAACACATCATCGAGTTGGAACTTGTATGCTCTGGTCAATCCAAAAGTATCGGATATTAGGGATTTTTGCACCATTCGCAATTTGATGGAGATATCAAATCATCTCGAGGGTGAAGAGCAGATAAATAATAGCTCCTACAACTATGAGCTAATCCATAACAGCATGGCGGATGGATTTTTTCTCATGTTTGGTCGACCTATTGCTCCCCGGATACCCTGCATTGAAGACTCTTGCGAACCCGTCTCTCGTTTTTTTTGCGAACTTGGTGATAGCATCCCTGTGGGTCAGGATCGTAAATACGGCGCCTATAGCAACTACCCAGCTTTCTTTTGCATCTTTGATTTCCATACCATCTTCAGAGGTCAAGTTTGCGGATACAGATACTATAACGGCGGTAAGCATCGTTTGGCAATGAAATTTTACTGCACTTCTGTATGATAGTGGACCCTCTTTCTCTAGTTACTTTCTCTTCAAAATTGGAACATTGAAGAAATATTTCAAATCCAAGAAAATCATGACAAAGGATACATTTTAGTATATGTCAACATCTGTGTATCGAAAGATTTCAGGAGCTTCGCATTATATATTATAATCCAATTGTAGGAGTTAGCAAAATTGACGGAAAAAAAAAATCAATTAAAAGAGTGACAGGTGAAGTCACTCCAAACATTCCAAACAACGGTTGTGCACATTCATGTGTCTAGATTGTACTTCCTTTCCACAAAACGATAGAATACGCGATATAAAAGGAAGGGCCATTGATCGAGCAGCCACATGACTAGTTTTTAGTGGGCATAGAGTTCAGATTTTCTTATTTTCTTAGTACTTCCTTATTAATTAATAATTCAAGAGATAATTGTGTAAATAAATTCCTTAAAAAATTTTGTCCGCCTATTGATAGGATAAACAAAATAATCAATTAAAAATGAATATCACCGTTTCTCTATATTTGTCAATTGCTAGGAAAGCCAAAAGGGTTTCTCGTATCGTCTATCAATATATGTGAAACAAAACTTATTATTTTTATTTATTTGCAATTGCATGCATCCCACTTCTTATAGTTTGTTTAAACAAAATTGAACTTGCACGAAGTGGCCAGCTAGCTACTACTCTATTTCCTCATGAGTTTTGTTTTCCAAACTTCTTTTCCTTCAATTCCTTCCACAGGTCTCCGAGATGATTTGACTATTTGGACAATTGTGGATTTTATGTCTTTATTAGGTAAGCCACAATGATTTATTCTTAATATAAATAAAAAAAATTATAATCAATTGGATTTTTCTTCAGTGTATATCTGTGCAGTGAAATTCATGATAGGGACGCCATTTTTGTGATATTTCTAATCTTCACTTACAAAAGAAGGCACTTAGCAATGGACAAGAACATTGAAGAATTTTTGCAAGCTCACAACAACTTTTTGCCCATACGGTACTCTTACCTGAATATTAAGAAGATCACTGCAAATTTTAAGCACAAACTAGGAGAGAGGGGGGGGGGGGGGTATGGTTCCGTGTACAAAGGAATGCTCGAAGTGGCAATGAAGTGGCCATCAAGATTTTGAAGCAGTCCAAGGCCAATGCCCAAGATTTTATCAATGAAGTGGCTACCATTGTAAGAATTCACCATGTTAATGTAGTGCAACTCATTGGTTATTGCTTTGAAGGTTCGAAGCAAGATCTCGTGTATGAGTTCATGTCTAATGGATCTTTGGATAAGCAAATTTTCACTTAAGAAGGTGATAAGTTTCTTGATTATAGGAAGATATATGAGATTGCTCTTGGGGTGGCAAAGGGGATTAAATACTTACATCAGGGGTGTGACATGCAAATACTACACTTTGATATCAAGCCTCACAATATTCTTTTAGACAAGAATTTCACTCCGAAAGTTTCTGACTTTGGACTTGCGAAACTTTATCCCACTAATCATAACATAGTCTCATTGACTGCTGCAAGAGGGACCTTAGGATATATGGCTCCTGAGTTGTTTTACAGAAACATTGGTGGTGTTTCTCATAAAGCGGATGTTTATAGCTTCGGGATGTTGCTCATGGAAATGGCAGGTAGAAGGAAGAATTTCAATGCAAATGCGGAACACTCGAGCCAAATTTATTTTCCGTTGTGGGCTTACGACCAAGTCAATGAAGACAAAAGTGTTGAAACAAAAATAGTAGCAGCGGAAAGGAAGGTGATAAAGAAGATGATAATAGTTGCACTTTGGTGTATACAATTAGACCCTGACCATCGACCTTCAATGAGCAAAGTCCTAGATTTGCTTGAAAGAGATATTGATGAACTCCAAATGCCACCAAAACCACTTATTTACCCACCTGATGTGCCAATTAGCAATGATGAAGCTGAGATGGAGCTGGAAACATTATCAACCTCATCAAGTACTCCGATAATTTATGCTAGTTTTCCATTGGGAGATACTGATGCTGTTTAGAGATCCATGCATAGTTGGATTGGAAATGCTTTGTGTGCGTTTGTCATATGTCCCACGAATGCTTTGTGTGTATTTGTTATACATCCCACAATATAGTATTGTTGGAATTTAAGTTAGCAAAATACGACTTACCTTTTTCTGATGCGCAAACAACAATTTACCCGGGAATGATCATTGAATTGCAGATGAATCACGAACAATAATACCTCATGTTGGTCTGAATGTAATCACGAGGAAAACATCCAAATTTCCATAGTGTAAATGCCAATTGTACTTGTAAAGAAGAAATAGAATGCCTTCTTTTTCTTTTGATGGAAAATGGGACAAGAAAAGGAGAGAATTTCCGAGTGTACGTTATGTCAACCGTGCCAACGGTTATCTTCAGAAGACTTTTATACATCTTCTTTCATAACCTTTCAAAAGGTGCATTTCCATCGTAGCATATCAAGACAAAACAGTGCGTTCCAATCGTACCCCATCATGGACATATTAATAAAATACTACATCCCCCACTCAGACATGATGAGCTTGATAGCGCTCTATCAAGAATATAAGGCATTTAACATTCATCAACCTTACAAAACAATTCATACTGGCAAGTGAATCGTGCAACCAATGAGTACACCTGCACTTGAGAGCTCAAATTATGCACTTGTTAGGGATGACATAATGGCTACAACCCCAAAAAGAAATAAACAATCGATGTCTCACAGTGCCCCAAACATATTTTGTTACATCAGTCCAAGTATACCTATCTCTTAGAGGCTATTGTCACGTCTCAACCCTCAGTCACGTGCCCATCCTTCTCCTGGTCGATTTTAAAGGTGATATCCCACGACGTATCACCGACCCTTTTATTTTAAATAAGCACATGCGGAAGTAATTATAAATCACCAAACAATCAAACCATGGGATAGAAAAGCAGGGCTATATTTTTCATATTGAAATTCACAGCCACACTTTTTTACAAGGCACACCTCATATTGTAATATATATTACTATTCACAGAGGTCTGGTCCAACATCTATCCACATATCAGATCACAATCCGAGGTTCACAAAAGAAGGTGAGGTCTCAGTCCTCATCCGGGTCATACTCAGGATCATCACCCTGATCCTCCTTAGACTCCTCTTCACTCAGTTCATTCTCTTCAGGATCCTCCTCGTCGGGCTCCTCCTCTGCTACTCCCCACTCTTGGTCCTCCTCCGGTCTTTCCACCTCCTACTCTACAATCTCAACTTCCTCTTTGCTCCTGTTGGCATCCTTAACTATATACGCTGGAGAAGTCGGCTCACTCCCAAGTGCGGGATCTCTGGCATCATCTACTGCTCCATCATCGAGGTCTGCAGTCCCTACTCCAAATGCTTCCTCTAAGACATGGCGTGACACATTCTCTTCCACTCTTCGCCCATCAAAATAGTAGCGGTACCATGACCTATACTCATGGGGTACCAGATCGTCTCTACACACATCAACCTAGATAGTAGATTCCATCAACACGTACTCTAACTCTTTTGGGTCGGGATTGATATGGAAGTGAGTGATTTTCTCTAAGATGCTCTCGGGGATACCAAATTGCTCTAGGATAGGGGGAGGTGGAGGTACCGGTGCTGCCATCTAAGGGCTTGAAAGTGGTTATACAATAACCAGTGAGACTATTCTCAGCGAGTTCTACCCTCTTAAGACTCGGTTAGAGGCCAATATGCCATAGGATTGCCTAAGCAAGACAAGAGTCAGAGGACTTACCTTGGCCTCAGTTTCCACCTCCAATTCAAGGTTATTCACATATGCCTCGTATCACATCAATCAATCAATTCACGACATTAGATCAAAACATTGATCAATCGACCTCATCGATTACATGTCAGTCAAACCATCTCTCGGTCATTTCCATTTTTATTATTCAATCTCCAGATAATATATAACTAGTCACTGAGCCATGTGCATTCTCTAAGATAGCACACTTAGTCACCGAGGCATGTGAATTCTCTAAGGTGACATATTCACCAAGGTGATGTACTAATCACTTACACCTATGCATTCTCTAAGGTGACATATTCGCCAAGGCGATGTACTTATCACCGAGCCATATGCATTCTCTAAGGCGATTTACCAAATCACCGAGCCATGTGCATTCTCTAAGGCGACATATTCGCCAATGTGACATACTAATCACCGAGCCACGTGTCTTTTCCAAGTGATGTATATAATCAATGATTCACATGCATTCTCCAGGACGACGCTCTGGTCTCCGAGCCACGTAATACGTATTTCTTTCTTAAGTTAATCATACCCAATTAGTCTTAGCATGAATATACTTAATTCACTCTCACAATTTTCGCCATGTTATATAACCCATCAAACATTACTGGCGCTATAGATCCATGCTCGATCACTTATCAATTAATTATCCAAAAATCAATTCAATTTAGGAATAATTTCTAAAATTCCCCAATTAAATTAATTAAGCTCAAATAAATAAACGGACTGCATCATGACAATCTACATAAAATTTCGGTCATCGGCTATCCTAGCCTAATTTATGAAAATAAATAAATAATTAATTATAAAAATTAATAAATAATTGCAATAAATCCAATTTAGGCCGGTAATGCCTAATTGGAGGCTGATACGGATCGGGAAAAATCCCGATAGACATTCAGCACGCACGGCGGACGACGACGATGGCTTGGCGGCGAGTGAGGTGGCGACGACAAGAGAATGAGGGTTTTGGCTGGCCATAGGAAGAAGATGAGGGAGAGAGAGAAGCGAGAGGGACCCTTGGCTTGTTTATTCCACATTTTTGTCCCCCATTGGACTTGCCCTCCAAGCCCAGGTCCATGGCTGTCAATTGGCCACCAAGACTCCTTCTTGGACATGCCAAATGGTCCAAAATGGCTAGGGGGAAGGAGGCACACGAATTTTGATGGAAATGGCTCCAATTTGTCTCTCAATCTTGCTCCATTTATCCTCATTTGGTCTCCACAAATCCCATTGACCTATCATTGATCATCTTGGCATTTTTTTCTCACCCAAGAATCCATCTTGCATGTAGCACCCCTGAACCAACTGAGGCTGCCACAGTTACCTATCTAACTTCGCTTTACATATTGAGCCGTAAATTCTTGGGCTCTCATTTTTTTTTTTTGCGAAACGGTCCCAGCGCAAAATCTTACAGCGGAAGTAAAATTAACATCTTCATTTCTTTCCTCGACAATCATAATATAATGCACACCAACTATTTCATCGAGTAGAAAGTCAAGACTGAACACTCTACATAGTAGAAGATGGACATCATTAGTCGGTACATCAAAATGCCGTCGTATTTCTATACTTGACTATATTTCAAAAGATGACCGACATCTCTTCCAACAGTCATATACTTAAAGTCCATCGATCAGTGTTAACGTCCAAAAGTTCCTTCCTTTTTGCTGTCCTCCTCCGGCAACCATATCCAGCCACTCGGTCTATCTTGGTGGCCGTATCGGTAGAGGTATCTTGTCTAGTCTGAAATGTTAGTCCCCAAAAGGGGTGAGTACAACCACTTAGCAAAGATATAATCTCTAGACTACCCATACCTTGCAATCAAGCACATCACAACAACATGTAAGCAACATAGACAAGCATTTCGGTCATCAAGTTGCGGTCACATCATGCTTTCACAAATCAGCATTTTAACAATGTACATACCTCTTGTCATGCAAGCCTTTCATAATCTCACAAGACAATCAAAAGCTTTTGAATATCAAAATCATGATCACGGGTGAACATTTCAGCCACATGCCTTGACATTAACCTCAAAGCATACATCCATCAACCATGTGTGCTCATAGTGCAAGTATTTCTCATGTTCACCTAGTTCATCACCCATACACATTTCACATTAGCATCTTTTATACATATGAGCATGTCACATCATTCAGCGAACACATATGCCAATGTTTCACCCCATGTGCATGACTCACATGATCGCTCAATTCATGCTCATGCATATCAACAATGTCGTGTGCACCTTTTAAAGTTTCACAATGCTCATGCATATGACCAACTTTATGTGCACCTTTCACAGTTTCACAATGCTCATGCATTCATATCAAATTCTTGCAATTTCAAATGCAAATCCCGGTAAGAACCAACCGGCTTCCGGCCCCCACATTCCGGGCATCACACCCAAAGCGGCATTGTGAGGCATCACGGCACACACGCTTCGTGCTTCCGGCATTTACACTCCCTGGCCGGGCATCTCGCACCCCAACTAGCATCACGAGGCATTCACGGCACACACACTCCGTGCTTTCGGCACCCCCAACGCTCCGGGCATCTCAACTCCGAGGCCATCCAGATTTACGCACACAGGGCTACTGGGCATCCGGCATTTTCACTCCCTGGCCGGGCATCTCGATACTCCCGAGGAATAATCACCCATGTCATGCAATTATCTCTTTCATATGCATGCTCTTATGACATGTTACATGATGTTCAATTAGGCAACAGCAAACTACATCACATGTCCTCTCTCACAAGACATGGATTTCACTTAAACATGCCTCATTACATGTTCCATGCTATTCATGAGCAAAAAAGCAAGCAATGCCATGTATGTTCACTCACATGACATGAATTTCACTCAACATGCTTTAACATATCAATGCTCCACAATTCAGCATGTATTCGTTGAAAAGACAACTCATTTAAACCACATATATCCTTAATAAAGTATGAAATTCATGCATACATAACAATTATGGCCACATGGAATGCTCCTCATGTAATATGCACACTCCAATGATGAATACCAAAGGAAATGACACACGGCCATGTCATCACAACCATATCTTTGCAAAACAGCATACATAGCCTTCAAAGAATCCATATTTTTACCATTTATTTGGCCATATCATGTACTACCATTTAACCACAGCAATATTCATACTTAATAGCACAACTTTCATCAAGGAATTATTCTCAAATAGCTCACACTTGAGAAGATATGAATTTTACAAAAACAGGTTTTCTATTCACAACATCCAGCACACACGGTATTCATATTTCAAGAAATTTAATGCCCTAATGTTGCTCAAAAATCACCATTTTTAACTATGTTGTAGCCAAGAGTCTAATGAACACATTCCATGAAGAAATCATCACCAAATTCGTGCTCCAGGAGTTTCCACAATTCACACTAATCCTCGGTATACTGTTTATCACCGCCCAGCAGAACATCACAGCAAAACGACCTCAATTGAGCTATCTATCCACCTCCTCTTGTTCTGATTTTTAGATATGTTATATACCAGCAAGTAATGCACAACTTTCATGAAGAAATCGAGTTAAGAAAACCACAAAAACATCACCAAAATAGCCACGCAAGTTTCTGTGTTCAATCCAACAATTTCCAGAATACAACGACAAGAAAACTCAAGCATTTCACCAAGCTAGACTAAACGAAATGGGCTCAATTTTTAGTATGGTGTACCCCAAGATGTCCTCAACAAATCATAAGAAGAGGTCGAATCGTAATTCCCAACAAAACTATACAAACCGCTAGCATCAAGATTGAAAGGTCTACAAACAACTCCGAAAACCCTCCGGTTCCTAAGGAATTGGTTTTCACCCCTCAAACCCCATTCAAATGCCCTCATTTTCGACTATGTTACAGTTCAAGAGGTGTTCTACAACTTCCATGAAGACATCAAGGTCCAATTCCCACTCTAAGAACCTCTACCAACGCATACAAGTAAACCGTGCAAAGCTGTTCTTAGTGACCCGATTTACTCCGGTTTTGGTTTCCCTCTAAAAACTCAACCATCCAGCCAAGAATTTCGTGATTTCTACCACTATACACCATCACAAGAAGCATGAGAAGATCAGAGATTGATCTTGCCTTTGATTTGAGCAAAAACGATGGAGAAACGGTGACAAACGATGCAGCAACTTCTCGGTCCTTCCTCCCTCTTCTTCTTGCCCGAATTTCCTCCTTCTCTCTCACTCTCTCACTTTCTCTCTCTTTGGTCGACCTAGAGGGCTAAATGGCCGGTCACTCCCTTCTTTTACACCTCAATTGCCACTTATCAAGCTTTAGAGTCTCCACTCCATGCGCGGCGACATGTGGCAGTGAGGTGGACAGCTTGACGCCACCTCACCAAGCTCTCCCTCTCCTTGGCCGAAGCTTGCATTTCTTTTGGGCCTAGTTGGTCCAATTACATTAAATCATTAAGCCCACATGAGCCTAATTAAATTAAGCCTTGACCCACCCAAGAAATTCCTTGGCCGTAGAGCATATATGTATACATAAATTCACTCAATTCCAAACACTAACCAATTTAAACCTCATAGCCACTATGTCCACCAAAATAATTCAATTACAACTCAATAAACCAAAGTCTAGAATTTCACAATTCAATTAATCACAACCTCACATCTTGATAAGTTGCCAAAATAAAATTGAGGATGCCACATTGCATCTCAAATGTGTGACCAAAAATAATCTCCGGCCTTAATTGCACAAAAACGGTCCTAAATCGACTTTTCCCCAAAAAGTCTCGCGTTGACAGAAAAATCTTCTGAAACTGAGTCGTGGGTCCTAGAATTTATTGTGACATGACAGAATTTTCAATTTTTGAAATCGGACTAAAATTGGCGGTTAATTTCCATTCGGCGTGTTTTTAGCATGATATGGGCTACCGGGTAGTTTTGAGGTCTTTTTAGGGCAAATGACCCGTTGTCGATTTTTTTTCGAGCCATAATGAACCCACTCGACACATTGGTGACTCTCAGTTGTCGTAAAAATCTCGAGCATTCAATTACAGACACAGGGTACCAAAATGATAATAAAATCAAGTTAGTGCTAGTCAACGAGAATTTTCCAATTTAGTGGAGTCACCCACGATCGGCCACATATCTCGGTCAAATCGACCTATCTCTAATCTCAAATTGATTTTTAACTGTGTGGTAATAGCCTCTAAATATAAGCACGGTCGAGAAGTTAATTATCAAGTTTATTGTCTTAAAATTCCTTGATGGCTTTCTTAGATAGTCTAGTTATCTCAAGAGTGATCAACTCTGAGAACAGCCTTATAGACGCGTCGGCGAAATGCCCAATTAATTCAATAGAAAACGGGATTGAAAATCTAGGATGTCACAACTTTTCCCTTCTTATAAAAATTTCGTTCTCGAAATTTAAACCTTATACACTTTTATTAAAAATGTGGGGGTACAACTGTCTCATCGACTTTTCAGTCTCCCATGTCGCTCCATACGTACTATGGTGTTGCCAGACCACTTTGACCATCGGAATGATTTTTGAACGCAGAACGTGTTCTTTTCTATTCATGATCTGAACTAGGCCTTCAACGTACGACACTTGGTCGTCCACGTCCAATTCCTCAAAATTGAGCATGTGGGTCAGGTCAGGCTCATACTTCCTTAACATCGACAAGTGAAAGACATCGTGCACTTGCGCCAATCTCGGTGGCAATGCAAGACGATACGCCAAGGTCTCGATTCTCTTAAGAATCTCAAACGGACCTATGTACCTCGGACTCAATTTTCCTTTCTTACCAAAGTGCGAAGTTCCCATCATTGGTGACACTTTCAGAAAAATGTGATCACCAACTTGGAATTCCAAAAGCTTTCGGCGCTTATCTCGCATAACTTTTCTATTTGCTTTGAGCGGTCTTTAATCTGCCTCTGATTATTGCCACGGCATTCACTGACTGTTGGACCAACTCCGGGCCTATGATCTTTATTTCCTTAACTTCATCCCAATATACTGGTGTCCTGCACACTCTGCTATACAATGCTTCAAAAAGAGCCATCTGGATGCTCTACTGATAACTATTGTTGTAAGCAACCCAGATGAAACTAATCTTCCCAACTTCCTTTGAAGTCTAGTACACAAGTTCTCAGCATGTCCTCGAGGGTCTGAGTTGTCATCTCGAACTGACCATTCGTCCAAGGATGATATGTTGTATTGTACAGAAGCTTTGCACCTAGAGCACTTTGCAAACTTTTCCAAAAAGTGGCGGTAAATCTTGGGTCTTTATCTGACGTTATTGTAACTGGCACTCCATGTATTCGAACTACTTGATGCACACACAGATCTGTGTGTTTATCCAAACTGAGATCCTTTTGAACTGCAACAAAGTAAGCCGACTTTGTCAGTCTGTCGACTACCACCCAAATCAAATCATTTTCTCTCTGACTTTTTGGTAGTCCGATCACGAAATCCATCATGATATGTTCCTATTTCCATTCTGGGACTGCGAGAGGTTGCAGAAGTCCTCTCAGCTTGCAATGCTGAGCTTTTACTTGTTGACAGGTCAAACACTTGGCGACATGCTTGGCGATGTCCGCCATCATACCTGACCACCAATAATGTTGATGCAGATTTTGATACATCTTAATACTTCCAGGATGAATGCTGTAGCTACTACGATGTGCTTCAGATAACTTCTCTAGGCTCTAAATCGTCAGGTATAACCAAACGTCCTCGGAACCTCAGTGTTCCATCATCAGAGATCTAAAAGTTAGCCTTTCTTTTCTCAATGTCCTCTTGTAGAATTTTCTGTACACCTGGGTCTGTCGGTTGGAGTGTCTTGATTCTGACTTAAATATCTGGTTCAATTCTGAGGGTGGCCATAAGACTCGAAAGGCGGCCTACCTCAAACTTGAATGCTGAATCTCGAGCTCTCTCGATTAAGTTCCACTCTTTATTCAATATTTGAGAAACTGAAGACTTCCGACTCACGGCATCGGCGACCTTATTCGCCTTTCTTGTGTAATATAAAATAGCACAGTCATAGTCTTTTAGCAATTCCATCTATCGACGTTGTCTCATGTTCAACTCTCTATAAGAGAATAAGTACTTGAGACTTGATGGTCTGCGAAGATTTGAAATTTTTCCCTACATAAATAATGTCTCCAAATCTTTAGGGCAAAAATAATTGTTGTGAGCTCCAAGTCATGCGTCGGATAATTCTGTTCATGGGGTCTCAATTGATGGGACGCATATGCAATAACTCTGCCATGCTATATCAATACGCAACCCAATCCTCTGAAAGACACATCACTATAGATCTCGAATCCTCCTAGACTAGATGGAATCGTCAATACAGATGCGGTAGTCAGCTTTTCTTTCAGCTCTTGGAAACTACGCTTGCACTTGTCTGTCCATACAAATTTCTCTTCTTTATTCAAGAGTTTTGTCAGAGGTGATGCCAATGGTGAGAAAGCTTCCACAAACCGTCTATAATAACCCGCCAAACCCAAAAAACTTCTGATCTTTGTCACTGTAGTCAGTCTCGGCCAGTTGATCACAGCTTTTATCTTACTCGGGTCCACGGACATTCATTCTCCGGAAATAACATGACCTAAGAACGCAACACGAGTCAACCAAAACTCGCATTTGCTAAATTTAGCATACAATTGGTGAGTCCTCAAGGTCTGGAGCACTAATCTTAGATGATTCTCATGCTCTAAATCACTTCTCAAATATACCAGGATATCATTGATGAACATGATCACAAACTGATCCAAATATTCTTTGAATACTCAGTTCATCAAATCCATGAAGGATGCAGGAGCATTCGCAACCCGAATGACATCACTATGAACTTGTAACGACCATACCGAGTATGAAATGCTGACTTAGGAATGTCCTCCTTCTTAATTCTCAGCTGATGATATCCCGTCCTTAAATCAATCTTCGAGAATATTGGCGCTCCTTGCAATTGATTGAATAGATCAACAATCCTTGGCAATGGATACTTATTCTTGATCGTCACCTGATTGAATTGTCAATAATCGATGCATAGGCGTAATGAACCATCTTTCTTCTTTACAAACAGAACCGGTGCTCCCCAAGGTGATGCACTGGAACGAATAAATCCTTTATCTAATAACTCTTGCATCTGCACCTTCAATTCTTTCAATTCAAATAACGCCATCCAATACGAGGCCTTAGAAATTGGCTTTGTCCCTGGTGCTAGCTTAATCACAAATTATATTTCTCTCTCTGGCGGTAATACTGGCAATTCCTTTGGAAAGACATCTGGAAATTCTTGTACCACTGAAATGTCTTCCATTTTTAGCTCCTTAACTGTCGTATCCACGACAATTGCTAGGTACCCTTGGCAACCCTCTTCTAACAAACGAGTTGCCTCTTGTGACAAGATTAAGAAAATCGAGGGTCCTCTTTGACTTCCAACAAACTTGAAGCTCTTACCCCCTGATGGGTCAAACTAAATCGCCTTGCGATAGCAGTCCATTTTAGCTCGTTGCTTAGTGAGCCAGTCCATAACAATTATTAAATCAAAGTCATACATGGCTAGGACTAACAAATCAATTTTCCCCACTTGCTCATTAATCTCTAACTTACACCTCGAACAACCCAAAGTAGCAATAACTTTATCTTTCAAGGGTGTAGATATGCAACTTGCTGACTCTAATAATATAGGATTGACTCCTATCAAGTTAACATATTGTTCGGCACTGAAAAAATGAGTTGCTCCTGGATTAAACAAAGCATAAGTAGGATGGTCGTTGAGCGAAACCATACCTATGATCACGTTAGGTGCAACTTCTGCCTAACCTTGTGTCATTGCATACATGGTGCCCTGAATTGGAGGTCGCAGCTGTCCTCCCTATGGCGCGTTTTAAGGGGCATACCCTCTTATTTATATTATCGGTGGCAGCGGTGGTAACTGAGGTTGCCCTCTTGGCTTCCTCAAACAATTCCTAGCTATGTGACCCTGTTGGTCACATTCAAAGCATGCTTCTGTCCTAACTGGGCACGGAGCTGACTTGTGTCGCCTTTCACAAAAGTGACATACATCATTCCTATTTGGCATAGGTTTGCTAACTCCACCTCTCCTTTTCGGTGGCACTTGAAACTTGCCTTTGGACATGGGCCTCTTCCCATGCCGGATATTCTCTCGATGAGAGCTAAACCTCGATCCAGATGAGGTAGCTCTTTTGTTCTGATCCTTCTTAATCTTCTGGGCTCCCGTATAAATGTCATTATAAGTCCTCAGATCCAGAGAGACTAGTATGCTCCTCAAGTCTGGTTTGAAC
The DNA here is from genome assembly GCA_014182555.1 of Eucalyptus erythrocorys. NCBI lineage: Eukaryota > Viridiplantae > Streptophyta > Magnoliopsida > Myrtales > Myrtaceae > Eucalyptus > Eucalyptus erythrocorys. The sequence goes on from CM024603.1 coordinate 21,120,659, forward strand.
CCATCCCTAAACCTTCTCACTCTGTTTGCTGGGTTCTCTATCAATTCTGGAGCATATTGCGAAAGTTCAGCGAACTTCGCCTCATATTCGTCAACAGTTAGGGAACCTTGGTGAAGATGTTGAAATTTTGCCATCTTCACCTCCCTGGCAGTCTCTAAGAAATACTTATCATTATAGGCCTCTAAGAAGGCGTTTCACTCCCAGAATGACGCCTTCTGGAAATATTGTTCCTCGAGTAATCTAGCACCAAGTATTCGCAGCTCCCTTCAGCTGGTAAGTTGGTAGAACTACCTTCTCAATCTCATTGCACATTAGCAGTGCAAACGCTTTCTCCAACTTCTGAACCCATGAAGCGGCAGCTTTGGGATCTCCTGTCCCCATGAATAGAGGTGGGTTCAACTTTAGAAATTGCTCTACCAGCTTATGGATTGGCCTTTTAGCGACCACAATCCCTGGCGGACCTTCGACATTTATAGCGGCAGGTGCAATTGCAGGTGTGGCCGCAGGGGCAACTTCAGCGGCGGTGGCAATTGCGACAGTAGTGGCGGCCTGAGCGACGACTTCAACAGCGGCAACTTGGTTCCGTGCCTGCTGATCCATTCTCGTTCCCATCACTTCCAGTACTTGCACGATCCCTTATATCCTGGGATCATTAGGGGTTGCTACCCCAGCATCCACTACAGGTGGTGCCACTCCACTAGCACTAGCCTATGCCCTACCTCTGCCTCAGGTACCGACTTTGGCTGGCACTCTACCGCGAGCTAAGGTTCTACTGGTCCTCTTGACAGGAGTTCTCAGCTCCTGGTCCCTCATGGCTTAGCTTAATCTACTAGAGCCTGTTTCCAATTCCACATAGAATTAGAAACAGAGTGACCCAAACAACAAATAATTCTAGCACTCAGCTACCATAAACATGCACCAGTCATGAATTTAAAGGCCTTTCCTACTACTATCCCATAAGTCATCACACCTTATCACTCCAATTCCTAACCATTGCTTTGATAGCACAAAAAAGGGATGTCACACCCCAACCCTCGATCACGTGCCCATCCTTCTCTTGATCAATTTTAAAAGCAATATCCCAGGACGTATTGTTGACCCTTTCATTTTAAATAAGCACATGCGAAAGTAATTATAAATCCCCAGACAATTAAACAATGGGATAAAAAAGCAGGGCTATATTTTTCATATTGAAATTCACAACCACACTTTTTTACAAGGCACATCTCATAGTATATATTACAACACTATTCATAGAGGTCTCGTCCAACATCTATCCACATATCAGTTCACAACTAGGGGTTCACAAAACAAGGTGAGGTCTCAGTCCTCATTCGAGTCATACTCATAATCATCACCCTGATCCTCCTCAGACTCCTCTTCACTTAGTTCATTCTCTTCAAGATCCTCCTCGTCGAGCTCCTCCTCTACTACTCCCCACTCTTGGTCCTCCTCCAGTCTTTCCACCCCCTGCACTACAATCTCAGCTTCATCTTCGCTCTAGTTGGCATCCTCAACTGTATACGTTGGAGAAGTCAACTCACTCCCAAGTGCGGGATCTCTGGTATCGTCTACCGCTCCGTCATCGGGGTCTGAAGTCCCTACTCCAAATGCTTCCTCTAAGACATGCCATGGCACATCCTCTTCCAATATGGGACACACTTTTTGCCAATCAAAATAGTAGTGGTACCACGACCTATACTCATGGGGTACCAGATCGTCTCTACCCATATCCACCCAGACAGTAGATTCTATCAACACGTACTCTAACCCTTATGGGTCGAGATGGATATGGAAGTGAGTGGCCTTCTCTGAGATGCTCTCCGGGATACCAAATTGCTCTGGGACAGGGGGAGGTGGAGATACCGATGCTGCCATCTAAGGGCCTTAAAGTAGTTATACAATAACCAATGAGACTACGTCTTGATAAAAACTACCCTCCCATGACTCGATTAGGGGCCAATACGCCTTAGGATTGCCTAAGCAAGACACGAGTCAATAGTCTTACCTTGGTGATTCACATATGCCTCATATCACATCAATCAATCAATTCACGACATCAGATCAAAGCATTGATCAATCGACCTCGTCGATTACATGTTAGTCAGACCATCTCTCGGTCATTTCCATTTTTATTATTCAATCTTTAGATAATATATAACTAGTCACCGAGCCAAAGGACTTACACCTTAGGATTACCTAAGCAAGACACGAGTCAGAGAACTTACCTTGGCCTCAATTTCTACCTCTAATTCAAGGTTATTCACATATGCCTTATATCACATCAATCAATCAATTCATGACATCTGATCAAAGTATTGAACAATCGACCTCGTCGATTACATGTTAGTCAGACCATCTCTCGGTCATTTCCATTTTTATTATTCAATCTCCAGATAATATATAACTAGTCACCAAGCCACGTGCATTCTCTAAGGTGACATATTTGCCAAGGTGACGTACTAATCATCGACCCCCATGCATTCTCTAAGGCGACATATTTGCCAAGGTGACATACTTATCACCGAGCCACGTGCTTTCTCTAAGGTGATATACCAAATCACCGAGCCACATGCATTCTCTAAGGCGACATATTCGCCAAGGTGACGTACTAATCGCCGTGTCTTTTCCAAGTGATGTATATAATCAATGATTCACATGCATTCTCCAGGACAACAATCTTGTCTTCGAGCCACGCAATACATATTTCTTTCTTAAGTTAATCATACCCGATTAGTCTTAGTCAAGAATATACTTAATTCACTCTCACAATTTTCACCACGTTATATAGCCCATCAAACATTACTAGCGCTATAGATCCATGCTTGATCACTTATCAATCAATTATCCAAAAAATCAATTCAATTTAGGAATAATTCCTAAAATTCCACAATTAAATTAATTCAGCACAAATTAAAGCTCAAATAAATAAATGGATTGCACCACGACAATCAGCATAAAATTTCGGTCGTTAGCTATCCCAGCCTGATTTCGAAAATAAATAAATAATTAAATAATTATAAAAATGAATAAATAATTGTAATAAATCCAATTTAGGCCCTGTAATGCCTAATTAAAGGCCGACGCGGATCGGGAAAAATCCGAGAGACATTCAATAAATACTATAGACTATTATTCCCTAGTTAATTGCACTAACCATTTGTCAACATGCATTGAAATTAACTAATAATCACTAATCTATTCTAATCCAACCACCTAATCCTACTTAATTAACACTAATCAACCCTTAAGCATCATTAGTCTACTAAGCGAGGATTAGTGAGCTAAACTCACTCATTTAACAATTCGCTCGGATTGAAACGTCGGGAACATCGCAAGGGACGTTTTTCTCCAAAGCGGGCCTAGGTTCCGAGGCCCACAAGCACCTCAAAACGGGCTCCAAAGGCGGCTAGAAACCCACTATTTTCCTTGCTATTCTTGGATGGAATTGAAGGGAAATCAAGTCGGTTTAGGGGGAAATTGATCGGGAATGAAGAAATAGACCAAACAAGGCCTAGATTGAGGTTTACCGGTGAAGAAATGGCTATGGACAGCCCCAGCTAGGCTCAAGACAGCGAGAGGGAGCTGCTAGACGGTGTGAGGGAGGCGGGCCACGGGCGGATGACGCTTGGCCACCACAGGCAGCACGCACGACGGATGGTGGCAATGGCTTGGCGGCGGGTGAGGCAGCAACAGCGGCTCTGATTTCTCCTTTGGCAGCTGCTGGTTTTGCACAAGTAAGGAGGGAGAATGAGGGTTTTGGCTGGCCAAAGGAAGAAGATGAGGGAGAGAGAGAAATGGAGCGCCCACTGGCTTGTTTATTCCACATTTTTATCCCCCATTAGACTTGCCCTCCAAGCCAAGATCCATGGCTATCAATTGGCCACCAAGACTCCTTCTTGGACATGCCAAATGGTCAAAAATGGCTAGGGGGAAGGGGGCACATGAATTTTGAAGGAAATGGCTCCAATTGGTCTCTAAATCTTGCTCCATTTATCCTCATTTGGTCTCCATAAATCCCATTGACCTACCATTGATCATCTTGGCATTTTTCATCACCCAAGAATCCATCTTGCATCTCAAATGTGCGACAAAAAATAATCTCCGGCCTTGATTGCACAAAAACGGTCCTAAATCGATTTTTTCCCAAAAAGTCTCAGCTGGCAGAAAAATCTTCTGAGACTGAGTCATGGGTCCTAGAATTTATTGTGACATGACAGAATCTTCAATTTCTAAAATCGGACTCAAATTGGCGATTAATTTCCATTCGGTGTGTTTTTAGCATGACCTAAGCTACTGGGTAATTTTCATGACTTTTTAGAGCAAATGACCTTTAGTCGATTTTCTTCAACCACAATGAATCCACTCGACACATTGGCGACTCTTGGTTATTGTGAAAATCTCGATGATTCAATTATAGACACAGGGTACCAAAACGATAATAAAATCAAGCTAGTGCCGGTTGACGTGAATTTTTCAATTTAGTGGAGTCATCTACGATCAGCCACACATCTCAGTCAAACCGACCTATCTCTGATCTCAAATCGATTTTTAACTATGTTGTAATAGCCTCTAAAGATGAGCACGATGGAGAAGCCGATTCCTAATTGAATTCTCAAGTCTATTGCCTTAAAATCTAGATAGTCTAGTTATCTCAAGAGTGATCAGCTCTAAGAACAGCCTTATAGACGCGTCGATGAAATGTCCAATTAATTCAGTAGAAAACAGAATTGAAAATCTACGATGTCACAACTATACTTGACTATTCTCAAAACACCATTTATTTACAATTATATCCACAACCACATAAGGCGATATAATTGTTCGACCAGTAAATACATGTGATAAATGTAAAACAACAATAGTCTTCATTCACACTCATGTTTCTTTCCATTTCAGAACAAATACTTTCCTAGACACGTCCCATAAAGCCATATCTATTCATGACCACTGGTAACATGCTAAAGTAGCAACATTGATCTTTCACTTCGAGAACATAGTCAGAAGTAACATAGGGCACAAAATGAGGGAAATTATAAATTACCTTAAGGGCTCACACGATGAGTAAATAGGGATAATTTTACCCACCTTCCCTTGTCGGTCGTACAATGCACATGTAGCATGAATTACATGCTATAGTAGATTTCTCTTTCTATAAGAGCATATATCATTTATTAAATATATCCACTAGATGGATCTTAGCCTAAACATAGTCACGTGCTTCTCATGTGCTCATGTTTAGCTCGAGTGCTATATCAGCTCGCTTTCTATAGTGCCTAATTAAGTATTTGCATCCGGCATCTTTCAAGCATACATGATTGTGGGACTATCATGTTCGGTCTTATCACAAACAAATCACAAACCTCATCTTAACTCCAATCAAGGCGACATCTTTTTTTATGTACTAAACTTGCTCTTCAGCATTCATTTGTACAAAACATCTCATTTCAACATGTGAACTATAGCACTTGAGGTGATTGTTCGTGTGAGTGAGTCAATCATTGCCTGCTGACATACTTTTCAATAATATATGTGTGTATGTGCTAGTCTCATAATGGATTTGTGCTTATTGACAAAATATCAAGTCACTAATAAACAAACAAGTACAATATATATGTCCATGAATACATAAACCAATGATCCTCATAATAACACATATCACATTCTATGCAACCCTAGTGACATCCTATGGGTTAATAATATGTCTCTAGGAATAGCCTTCATAAATGGATCAGTAACTATTCTATTAGTTGAAATGTATAGTAGGATCACATTTTTCTGTGCTATTATATCTCTTATGAAGCTGTTCTTTATGTCAATATGCTTCGTCCTTCCATGATACTTGTGATCTTTCACATAAGCAATGGCTGCTTTACTATCGCAATAAACTAACACCGGTCTTGGAACCTCAGTAACAGTGGCTAAATTTTTCCAGGAAATGTTTTAGTCATACTACTTCTTGCACTGCGGCAGAGCATGCAATAAATTCTGCCTTCATCGTAGACAAGGCCGTGCATGTCTGTTTCTTGCTATTCCAAGAAATCACACCTCCATTGAGCAATAATGCATATCTAGAAGTCGATTTACGCTCATCTGGGTCTCCATCTCAATCAGCATCTGAATAGCCTAATTAGCGTAAATCACTCTGTGACGTCCCAAATTTCACCGACCATCATTAGCATAATTGGATCATTAGAAACTTGGATTACTTTAGAATGGGCTAGAAAGTGAACCCGATGGATCGTGAGAAATGTGTGGGCTTGAGAAGTAAGTGGGCCACGCAATTATTTTAAAGCTGGGCTTGGAATTGGCTTGAAGCAGGCCAAGGTTCGAGATTATTAGATTTGTAGATTTAGTTTAGTGGACCAGATCATTGTAGGTTGACCCTATTGGGCCAGGAATGGATAATTAGGCCCAAGTGATTTTATTTTCGGTTAAGATTCATAGATTATAGTTAAGATGATTTGATTAGTGATTATTTATAACTTTAGCATTTTTGTGATGAATTTTTTATAGACTAACATTGACTAGTCAATATGTTATATATGTCATGACTTTGTATAATTATAAAAAGATTGAAATCAAGTAGAAATAAAAGGTAATTAAATGAAAAACATTAGAAACAAATGGATTAACTAACGATATTGGTTAACTGTTAATGGATGACGAACAATAGATGGCGAAATCGGTTATGCATGAAAGCCACGACATCTTTCTCTCTCTCGTTTCTCTTTGTTGACACCCACAAATTTCTTCAATCCATAGAAACCGAAGCTAGCAACTTCAAGAAACATAATCATTAGCAAGATCTCATCATTAGTCTAGCCTAGGAGTAGCTTGTAGCCTATTTTCCCTCATAAATTTTGAAACCCTCTCCCTCTCCTCAAGACCAAAACGACCTTCATCTTCTTCATTTCTCTCAGTCGGGCAGCGAAACCAAGAGTGAAACAGCAACCTTCTTCCTCTTGCATGCAAAATTGTGGTGTTGATCTTGAAGTATCTTTGTGTTGTTTAGTAGCCGAAGTGAGGTAAGGAAAGATATAACTCTAAATTGAAAGTTATCCATTGTTTCGTCAAGAAAGCTTGCGGATCTAACCAAACGGTGAAGGATTTGATTTGTAGTTGTTGTTTTGTGTTGATTTAAGCTTGGTAAGTGTTAGATTGAAGGTAAAAGTTATTGCATGTTACCGTTGAGTCTTGCATGATTCAAAATCCAAGTGTGAATATGTTGTATTTGCCGAGTGAAGTGTTGAAATGGTTGCCGAGTGGAAGGATGTGGTGTATATTGTGATGAGTGAACTCACGGATGCAATTGTACTTCAAGCCGAGCTATGGATGGGCTATTTGTTAAAGAAAAACTTGCCAAAGGTACTCTGAGTTGCTGTAATAGAGTATTGAAGTGTTGAAGAAGAGACTTGTGGAAAGATAAGTGGTTTAGTCGGGTTAGAAGTAAAGGAAATCTTGTATACCTATTCTATTCTAGGAGAATACGGCTAGGGCGACTTCTGTTTTGTATTATTTTCTTTATGTATGTTGATGAAAATAAGATAGAAACCATTCTACATGATAGAACATCTATAAGATTGAATTAGAAACCTAGCTATAACTATATGAATATAAAAACATAGAGATAGGAGTGAATTTAGTAAAACAAGTAAACTGTTCTTGTGAGAAACAGTTTGACATTTACTTATTACATGAATTTTCTGTAATTACCTAGTTAGAACTGGACTTTGAATCCTTAATGAAAATTGTAGAAAAAATCTTAAGTAATAACGTGTCAAAATTTGAGATTTAATGGATAAGAATTGTTTAGTAAGACAATTTTCTTTGTAGATATAAAATCTGGACGTCAGTACAGGGTACTAGTAAAGATTATGGCGACTGTTACTCTTAATACAATGAGAATTAGACTTAAGTTTCTCATGGAAAATGTCAATCTATGCCTCCAATATAACATACTAAAATTTGGTAGTATTTCAACAAGAGTTGGTATGCCTTCTGTGTCCGAAACCGAAACTGTTCATGTAGCTAGTAAACTGTCTGGACCTGAGAACATATATTAGATGTTGTGTCTTTTATATTAGGCTCGTGTGATGCACGTAGAGTCTAATAAACCTCATAATAGATGTTAGTCGTATAAGAGTAAGTCTCACATCTTATTTGAGATATAGTGCATATAGCGTCATGCGTGTGCAATGAGTGCGGTGCATAGTGCTTGATTATGAGGTAAATATTTGTTCGGCATGGTATGGGACATGTCGTAATGAGTTTTATCTTATAATTTGGACATGCACGTGTGCTAGGTTCATGAGAGTTAGTTATATATAGTTAGATACTTTAGAGTCTTTTCTTTTGCATACGATAAATGCATTAATCAAAGGTGTGGTGGTGTGAAACGTGTGCTTAAGTGAGTGAATGAACCCATCGGTACGGGGATACCGATGATGCCCCCGGAAGTTGGGATGCCCATGCTATGTGGTCTTGGATGCCTCGGTAGAGAGATACCGGGATGCCTCGGAGTGAGATGCCCTTGTGTGTGATTAAGGATGCCTCAGTTGTGTGATACTGAGATGCCTCAGAGTGAGATGCCCCATGCTGTGTGATCTTGGGACGACCTTGGATAAGCGATGCTGGGATGCCTAGGAGTGAGATGCCCATAATAGAAATATTGTGGAAGTCCAGATAAGGTAACTTTCGGAAGTGACTCAATCAGGCCGATAGAGTCCTGGTTGGTAACTGATCGAGGGTGGATCATATGCACACTAAATATAATTTTATTTGGCGAGTGAGTTCATCCATTATTGTTGCATTTCATCATGAGATAAAATTGAGCTTGTGATGGATAAGCATAGAAATGGATGCATATAAAGTGATTACATACATGATGTGTTAGTATCCAATTGTTTATTCTCGTGATATACCTCCCTTACTGGGCATAGTTGTTGCTCATACCTTACATTTTCAGATTGATAGCATGGATGTGCCGCCAGTAGCTCGATACGGGGTGATAGCACACCTCAATGTTTCTTTTCATGATGTGTATGATCCTGACGTTGACTTGACCTTCTCCAAGTATGAGGCTATCGTATGGATGGATGATGGTAGAGCTGACTTGATACCGATGAAGTTCGTTGCATGGTTTATCAACCATGAAGGGGAGATGTTCAGCCCTTTACCCTTTGGTGCGAGAGGACCTGGAGCTGGGACGGATGGCGCGTAGACACCAATGATCATGTAGAAGTCGGAGGATCGTCTTTTGTTTTTTGTTAGATGTGGGCTTGTGTGGGAACTCATGGAGTAGACACTCTCACCCTTTATCGTTGGCTTTTGTTACGCCTTACTTTTGTTATGTATATGTTGTATATAAGCGATGAACATGGAAAGAGTCTAGGTTGATAAATTTTGTAGGCCTTGATGATGGTAAGAAGAAATGAAGTTTCTCATGATCTTGTCTATGTGCATGAATGAGTTGGCCAATATTTATAATTGGTAGTGTGATTGTAGGATAACCTCATAATATAAACTTTAGATTTTAAATAATCCATGTTATACATGCTAACCTTCCAAAATAAACATTATAGATTGTAAAGGAATATACGAGTTTAATAAGATGATAATATTAATCGAGATTTTCACTTGCGCTTAGTATGTCACGCCCTAGGATGTCACACACTCCCTTGGTAAAAAAGTCGATAGTCCATAGTACCTTTCAAGTATCTCAAGATCCTCTTCACTACTTTCTAGTGTGCTTGACCGGGATTTGATTGATATCGGCTCACTAATCCCACGGCATAACATACGTCGAGTCAAGTACACATCATAGCATAAATCAAACTTCTGAGCACACTAGCGTAAGGAACAGTTTCTATCATTTTAATTTCTTCTGGAGTCTTAGGACACATCTTAGTACTTAGGCCTTCACCTTGCATGACAGGGGTATCAATGGAATTACAGTGCTGCATATTGAAGCATTCAAGAATCTGATATAGGCTAGTGAATCCACCTATAGGGGGTGAATAGGTGATTATGGAATTCTTTTGAAATCTTTTGCTAAAGAATATTTTAATATGAAAATCATATCAGAAATAAATAGATTATGCATCCATAAAACAAGTAGAATAGGGTAAGAGAAAATTGACATAAGGATTATAGTGGTTCGGCTTATTGCAAGCCTACGTCCACTCTCCACGCTGGCAGCCAACTAGCTGTAATCACTATGTAGCAAATGAGAGCTTGTTACAATTCGCGAACTAGACTTCTTCAGCAGAAAGTCTCTACTACAGCTTCTTGCTGTTTCGCACTATAAATGACTCTCTTTGATACACAACTTTGAGTACAAGAGATTTTGAGAACAAGAGATATTAGAGGTTCTAACTTGAAATTTTTCTATTGTTTTTCTCATTACTTTCGAACAACTCCGACCCACCTTAAATAACCTTCGTGCCTCCATACCCGTTGGCACTTTCCAAGAATTCATCCAATCAACCCGTTGGACTGAATCAATTTAAGTAATCTTCACGTTGTCGAAAATATAAGTAGAAAATAGCTTGTCAATCCTACTCGCCCATACAATCAGGATCTTGAGTTTCCAAAATTAGATCCTTCCAAAAATTTGCTTGATCTTCAGCGGATAAAATCCGAAGAATAAATCTTCCGAGCTCACAATCACAGCCAGAAATATTCCATGGATAAGTTAGGGAATGTAATATCCAAATCTTTGTTTCCTTAACCATAAAAATAACCTGCTGTTAGCTTGGCAAAATCGCAAACTTGTCTTGGACTTAGATTTGGGTCTAGAGATCTTCAGACCATAGCTCTGGGTGCATTGTCTTTAGACGGAAGACTTCATACCGTAACTTTGGGTCTGACTGTCTTCAGACGGAAATTCTTGGGTCTTGAACTCTTCAGACTTAATCGATTGTGTCTTGGAATCTTCAGACTTTACAGACGAGGTTGTTTTGTTAACTTCAAAACATACAAGGGATTTTTCTTCGACAATCTCCCCCTTTTTGATGGTGACAAAACACCTCGGCAGATTTGCAAACCTGCAAAGAGAACTCATGTATATTTTGAGGATTACTTCTGCAAAACAGGAAATGTTAGTCTAATAACAATTATCCTCACAAATATAATGATCCTGCAAATTCACAAGTCTAAGAATCCAAACATCAAATCAGCATAAAGTCATGGAGATTCAAATAAACATCCCAAACCAAATCCAAATCAAAAATAATGAAAACAGTCTAAGAAAACGAAATAAAAGTAACGAAATAAAAGTTCAAAACAAAAACAAGTTCAAATCTGCAAAACTCTCCCCTTTTTTGTCCCATCAAAGGAGGTAGAGTGGATAAGAGAGGGTTTGCAAAAGATTCAGGGCTCTCCAGGGATGCGAACAAGCTAAAATTTGCTGAGCGTCTGTACTTTCTTCTCGAGATTGGCAAGAGCTTCCTTCACTGAAATCAACTCTGCACTCTTCTCATTTGATTCCACTTGACGTCTAAGTGCATTGATTTGATCTTGCATGTTCACAGAAGTACTCAGCATCGCCTTCTTTAGATCCCTTAGCTCATAGTCCATTCCAAAAACCTGCTTCTTTAGGTCCAGCATAACATCCAACAGTTGTGTAAAAGCTGTTGAGTTAGTATTACCTCCACTAGGACCAGTAGAGTCAGTTCTTAGAGTTTAGAAACTTGGAGTATCCTTCTCAGCCCTTTCCCTTTCAGATGGAGAGGATTCTTCATGTTCTGGGAAATGAGATGCATAAACATCCTCAGCATCAGCACCAGACCTACTCACATCACTATAATGTAATGGCGATATCGTTCCTTGTTCTGCAGCAACTCCCCCTGTGTTGATGCCAGTGGGTGGAGTCGAATAATCTTCGCCAAAATCCATGTCAGCACTGTGATATTTCTCGGTCTCTTCTCCAGATTGAGAAAATGATGGCTCAAATCTTTCAGCCATATCCTCTTGTGCTTTGCTCTCCTCTTCATTCTTCTTCCTTCTCTCTTCCTCTTCTCTTCTCACCTCTTCCTCTTTTCTTCTTCTTTCTTCCTCTTCTTCTTTCCTCTGTCTTTCTTCTTCTCTTCTCTGTTCCTCTTCTCTCCTCTATCTTTCCTCTTCTTCTTTTTTCTTCCTTTCCTCTTCTCTTCTCCTCTATTTTTCCTCTTTATTCCTCACTCTCTCTGCTTCTTTTTCCTCTGCTTGTTTCCTTGCCCTCTCTCCAGCATCAGTTCTCAAGCTAACTGAGCTCCTCAATTTTAAGAGAGCAGACAAAGTCATGGCATCATCAAAATCTTCTTCATCCTCCTCGTCCTGCAGGATGACTTTTCTATGCTTTTTCTCAGCTATGGGCTCTTTGCCCTTTCTTTTTGTAGAAGTAGTGGCAATCTCCTTTGAGGGTGTCTTCTCCTTCAACCTTTTCAGTGCAGTGTTTAGCTCTGGAATCTTCATCTTCATCACCATCTTGTATCCAACAAGCATCAAACTTAAATTGGTCAGGCATAGAGGTGCATGGATCTGAATTTCGAAATGCCTGAACAACTTGGTGATGATAGACGAATAATGCAATTGACCCTTATCCTTAACCACAGTTCGGTACATGTGGAAAAGAATAACATGAGGGAGTGAAAAGGGCCTGCCTTGGTTGAGGGCAAACATCAGCTTGGCTTCAGTCTTGGAGACATCGATTTTTGAGGTTGTCTTGGGCCTGAGACAGTTGATGATGATCTTGTGCAGCAACACGTTTGAGGCATTCATCCTTGTATAGGATATTTTGCCTTCCACTTTTCTATCCCGCACAATGTCAAGGGTTGCAAAGGCTGTGGAAACTTTTATTGGTTGGAAACTCCTTCTTTCCACCCCAATAACATCAGCCAATGTGTCAACATCAACAATATACTCTTTGTCCATATAAGAAAAGGACAACCGATTCGCATCCAGAAACGACAAATTCGAATAAAAATATGCCGTAAGTTCATGATAGGCATTTGACATATATGTGCAGAATTTCTCCAACTGCAACCTAGTAAACTTCTCTCTAAGATTTATCTCCAGTGAATCAAGGAAGTCGAAGTCCACACTCCTCGAATTTACAACACCCCTCTTCAACAACTTTGTGTACATCCGTTCATGCTCTTTAGACCGAAAAAGACTACCCGAAGAACAAACTAAGTTCACAGCCACACCCATTCGTGGCTGGAAATGAGAGAAAAGTCTCTCATCATCGTCTAAAGTCTGGCTTGTACTGTAAAGCGGATCACTTGAAATATTTTCAAGTGTTCTTTAAGCAGTCTCTTCTTCAACAATTTTTAGCTCCTCCATCTCCCACAAGAAGATATACTCACTCTTATATCCTCTTTCTTTTAGAAAGTCCTCGATCGTCTTTAGGCTTGTTCCCCCAACCTTTAGCCTTTTATAAAGATCAAACGCAAGCTTTGGTTTTAGGGTTCTTACCGGCTTTGCTTCAGTGATCTCTTCCTCAAAATGCTGACTTTGGGTCTCCCTTTGTGGAGATTCTTCGCTGTGAGGTCCACCCTTGTAGGACCCTCTTCTTTGTCTTTGGAGTCCCATACCAGCGATTCTTGAAGACTTTCGAGACGACATTCTTGGATCGCAAGCAAAATTTCAACTTGTTCGCAAGTGAAAGATGGAATTTTTGTCGAGTAAGGTAATGGAACAGGAACGGTAATGGAGCTTTTTAGGGTTTTGAAAGCGAGAGTAAAACGAGATGGATTTCAAAAGTGTTGTAGCGGATGGAGATGACGATTCGAAAGTATAAATAGTAGGAAAAAATAAAATCGAGATACTGAATCGTCGCCCAAAAGGAAAAATAAAAACTACCAATTTTGAAAAAGTAAACTGCCATAATTACATGTCAGACTTCGAATAAAAAGAGATTTCGAAATTTCAAAAAGCAACTAACAAAAACAATTTAATGCATAGAATATGAAAAATTAAAATATGTAAAAAGACTTTAAGTCAGATTCTGAGAGTGTTCAAACTTTACCTCTGAGTTTGAACTCTTTCAGACCTTACCTTTGAGTCTGAGCGCCATCAGACCTTACATTGAGTTTGAACGCCTTCAAACCTTACGTTGAGTCTGAACTTTTCAAGACTCTCGTTTTGAGTCTGAACATCTTCAAGTCTTGCAATATTCAGTTTTGAGCGAATTGATTCAAAGTGAGCCTTTTCTAGGGGCTTTGTGAATATATCTGCTAATTGATTCTTTGAATCAACGTACTGAATCACCACTTCATCATTTTGAACATGATCTCTAATGAAATGATGCTTGATTTCAATGTGCTTTGCTCTTGAATGAAGTATTGGATTCTTTGTGAGGTTGATTGCACTTGTGTTGTCGCATTTGATTTCTGTACACGTTTCCTCAACTCCAAAGTCTCTTAATTGTTGTTGCATCCATAGAATTTGAGAGCAGCAACTTCCAAGAGCTATGTACTCTGCTTCAGCGGTTGAAAGAGCCACGGTACCCTGTTTTCTTGAGAACCAAGATACCAATCTGTTTCCCAATAGTTGACAAGTACCTGTAGTGCTTTTTCTATCCATTCTACAGCCAGCTAGGTCAGCATCAGAATATCCAAGGAGAGTAAAATCTCCCCTTTTTGAATACCATAGACCTAGCTTAGATGTAGTTGCAACATATTTAATAATACGCTTCACATCAGTCATGTGAGATTTTTTAGGATTAGATTGAAATCTAGCACAAATGCAAACACTAAATAGAATATCAGGTCTAGATGCTGTAAGGTAAAGAAGTGAACCGATTATACTCTGTATAGTTTTGGTCTACACTCTTTCCTTCTTCATCTTTATCCAGCTTTGATAAGCTTGACATAGGAGTTTCTGTTTTCTTGCAATTCTTCATTCCAAACTTCTTGATAAGGTCTTTTGCATACTTTTCTTGGTGGATAAAAGTTCATTCTCTTGATTGTTTGACTTGAAGTCCCAAAAAGAAGTTCAATTCACTCATCATGCTCATCTCAAATTCATTCTGCATATAACTCCAAAAATTCTTGCAAAGCTTTTCATTAGAAGAACCAAATATTATATCATCAACATAAATTTGAACAAGTATGAAATTCTTACCTTCTCTTTTGATAAATAAAGTAGTATCTACTTTACCTTTAGAGAAACCACTTTGAATTAAGAAATTACTTAACCTTTCATACCAAGCTCGAGGTGCTTGTTTTAAGCCATATAAAGCTTTCTTCAGCTTGAAAACAAGGTTTGGTTTTCTAGGATCTTCAAATCCTGGCGGTTGTTCCACGTAGACTTCTTCTTGGATAATTCCATTTAGGAATGCACTTTTCACGTCCATTTGGAATAAACTGAAATTTTTAAAGCAAGTAAAAGCACTAAGTAATCTTATAGCTTCTAACCTTGCCACCGGAGCATAGGTTTCATCATAGTCGATGCCTTCTTCTTCAGTGTAACCTTTTGCCACAAGTCTTGCTTTATTCCTCACCACTTTTCCTTGTTGATCAAGCTTGTTCTTGAAAACCCATTTGGTACCGATAATTGATTTACCTTTTGGTTTAGGAACTAGCTCCCAAACATTGTTGATTTTGAATTGATTCAATTCCTCTTGCATTGCTTCAATCCGGCTTTCATCTTTTAATGCATCTTCTATGTTTTTAGGTTCAATCTCAGAAATAAGTGCGAGAGCACTAGATTCTTCACGCCTTTTAGATCTTGTACGAACTCCTTCATCAATATTGCCAATGATGAGATTTGCAGGGTGACTGGATTTGTGTTTCTAATTTGTAATTGGTTTGTCACTTTGATGAAGCTCTTCTTCAATTGGAGCTACTGAATTGGTTTGCGGTTGAGTGTCTGAGATTTGATTTTCTTCAAGAGAATTTGTAGACACTTGGCCAGACTCATAATCTTCAGGTTGAGTCTGATCTTGAATCTTCAGGTTGAGTCTGATCTTGAACTAAGTCTTCAAGCTTCACATTCATGGATTCCTCCACAGTCTGAGTCCGTTTGTTGAAAACTCTGAAGGCTTTGCTTTTCATTGAGTAGCCAAGGAAAATTTCTTCATCTGATTTTTCTTTAAGATAAAACATTTACAACCAAATACATGAAAATAAGAAACAATAGGTTTCTTACCTTTGAACAGTTCATAAGGTGTTTTCTCTAAAATAGATCTTAGAAAAACTCTGTTTATAATATAGCAAACAGTTGAAGTAGCTTCAGCCCAAAAATGAGGAGAAATATTGCTTTCAATCAAAAGAGTTATTGCCATTTCTTGCAAAGAACGATTTTTCCTCTCTACAACTCCATTTTGTTATAGAGTGTATGGGGATGAAAAATTATGTTGAATACCAAAGTCATCACAATATTTAGCAAAATCATGATTCTCAAATTCATCACCATGGTCAGTTCGAATACTTGAAATTGCATATCCTTTCTCAATTTGGATTTTCTTTGCAAATTTAGTAAAATAAGTTAAAGCTTCAGATTTATTTGCAAGAAAGAATACCCAAGTAAAACGAGAATAATCATCAACTATTACCAAACAATATCTTTTACCTCCAATGTTTTGAGTTCTTGTTGGACCGAACAAATCCATATGTAATAGCTGCAAAACACGTTTAGTGGATACTTGATTTATAGATTTATAAGAATTTCTAATCTGTTTTCCAAGTACACAAGGAGTGAATAATTCATGCTTTTGATACTTTAGGTCAAGAAGTCCTCGAACAAGCCTTTTGGATGAAACTTTTGCAATTTGCTTCAAGTTGACATGTCCAAGCTTCCTATGCCAAATAATGGCTTCATCTTGAATTGATACCAAGCATTGAGAACTGTCAGACTTTATATCCATCAAATAAATGTTTCCATGTCTTCGTTCAGTAAAGGATTGTGAGAAATCTTTGCTTGTTCTAGAACAAGTATCTTCTTGAAAGTTGATCTTGTATCCAGTGTCGCATAGTTGACTAATATTCAATAGATTATAGTTCAACCCTTCAACTAGAGAAACATTGTTGATTGTGAGGTTTCCTATCTTCACGGTTCCTTGACCAACAATTTTTCCTTTGTTGTTGCCACCAAAAGAAACGTTTCCTCCTTTTACATGAGAGAGTTTTGTGAAACAATTTGAGTCTCCCGTCATGTGTCTTGAACAGCCATTATCCAAATACCATTTGATTTTCTTCTTGATAGTGACCTGCATTTAAATGAAAATCTCAAGTCTTCTTTGGTACCCAAACTTTCTTGGGTCCATCATTGTTAGTACCATAGACAGTCTTTGCCCAACTCTTCTTAACAGGTCTCCAAACTTTGGGACATTCCTTCTCAAAATGTTCTACACTTTTGCATTTTGAACATGTAAGGGCATTTCTACCAACAGGCTTTACAAAAAACTTTTGAAAATGATCCTTATAAAAAGGTTTTGTTGGCCTATTCTTGATTCTTTCTTTCACCTTTGGAAAGTCAATCAAAGGAATGGTTTCTGTGTCATTCCTAGACCAGATTTATTAAAATAGGGTCTTTGAATAGAAAGAATTTTATCAAACTTTTCAGAACCCATTGAAAATCTCTTTGTAACTTTCAACAAATCTTCTTTCAAGCAAATATTTTCTTTTGAAAGTACAATCTCATTTTCTTTTGAAACAGCAAGACACTTGTCTAGACTTTCAACTTTTCAACCAAAGTCTTTTCTTGTTGTTTCAATTTAGAATTCTCCTTTTTAGTTCGAGATCCTTTTAAGAGAGCCTTTAAGATTGAGACAAAGTTCATCAATGTAATTTGATACTTTGATAGGAATTTCTAAATTTCTAACCTTGATACCACTTGTTTGAGTTTGAGTCTGAGTCTGAGCTTGAGTCTGAGTCTGAGTTAGCCATAAGACAGATATTGACATACTCTTCATCACTCTCCTCACATTCAGTGTCACTCCATGTTTCAGTTTTGAGTGCTTTTTTGAACCTTTCTGGTTTTCCTTTCTTTTTCTTTAATAAGGGACAGTTGGGTCGATGTGTCCCTTTTCTTGCATTCAAAGCAAACAACCTCCTTATTGGTGTCTTCTTCTTCATTTGATTTCTTTTGAAATCTCGATTGTTTTGTCTCTTTCCATTGAACCTTCTGAACTTTCTCCTCGTCATCCAGGTCTTCTTCTGAATCTGTAACATCAGAATCATCATTAGATTTTAAAGCAATTGACTTCTTACTTTTGGTGTCAAAATCCTCATTGAATTGCTTGACTTCATATGATTGAAGTGTGCCGACCAACTCATCTACCGAAAGAGGCATGATCCTTTGTGTTTCTCTTATGGATGTCTTGACGTGATTCCAATCTTTGGAGAGTCCCTCAACAGTTTATTGACCTTCATAGGTCCTGAGATTGGTTGTCCTTGGTATGTGAAGCCATTTACAATTTACGTAAATTTGAACATATACGTAATGGATTCTCCTGGCTTCATTTTGAAGGCTTCATATTGTCCAAGAAGGATATTGATCTTGGTTTCTTTGACTCAATCTATTCCTTCATAGGTGACGTGCAATCTATCCCAAACTTCTTTGGTTGTTTCACAAGATGAAATTCTATTATACTCAGTAGGAGATAATGCACAATATAGAGAATAGATAGCTTTTGCATCAAGGGCTTGCCTCTTTGAAATATCAGTTTGTGACACTTCAACTCCATCAAGTAATTCTTTTCCTGTGATTGATGCAGCTTTAGGAACAATTCCATTCTCCACTACATCCCACTCCTGGGGATCTTTGGATCTTAGGAATGCCTTCATCTTGTTTTTCCATACGTTGTACTCCTTTCCATCGAAGTATGGGAGGTCTAGTATTGCTTTGCCCTTTAATTAAACCTGGAGCCAAAATACTAGCCATAGATCTTTTGCTTTAGAAATAATAAACACTTCCAATAAATAAGCAACCTACTCTAATACCAATTGATATAGGCTAGTAAATCCACCTAGAGGGGGGTGAATAGGTGATTATGGAATTCTTTTGAAATCTTCTACTAAAGAATATTTTAATATGAAAATCATATCAGAAATAAATAGATCATGCATCCATAAAACAAGTAGAATAGGGTAAGAGAAAATTGACACAATGATTATAGTGGTTCGGCTTATTGCAAGTCTACGTCCACTCTCCATGCTAGCAGCTAACTGGCTGTAATCACTATGTAGCAAATGAGAGCTTGTTACAATTCGCGAACTAGACTTCTTCAGCAGAAAGTCTCTCCTATAGCTTCTTGTTGTTTCGCACTATAAGTTACTCTCTTTGATACACAACTTTGAGCACAAGAGATTTTGAGAACAAGAGATATCAAAGGTCCTAACTTCGAAATTTTTCTATTGGTTCTCTCATTACTTTCGAACAACTCCGACCCACCTTAAATAACCTTCGTGCCTCCATACCCGTTGGCACTTTCCAAGAATTCATCCAATCAACCCGTTGGACTGAATCAATTTAAGTAATCTTCACGTTGTCGAAAATATAAGTAGAAAATAGCTCGTCAATCCCGCTCGCCTATACAATCAGGATCTTGAGTTTCCAAAATTAGATCCTGTGGCATCCTCAATTTTGACAGTTCTTGAACATGTGACGATTGTGGCCAATCTAATTTGTGGAATTCTAGCCATTGAACTATTGAGCCATAATTGGACTATGGAGCTACATTTGATTTATTTTAGTGGACTTGGTAGCCATAGGGTACAACTAAGTTTGTCTTTAGAATTGAATATGCGTATAAGTGGACATATATGTGAGCTACGGCCAAGGGATTAGCTTGGGGGATTAAGGTATGATTTAATTGGGCTTAATATGGGCCTAAGAGCATGAAGAAGTGGGCTGGCTAAGTGGTGCACGAAAACAAGAGGGGATGGACGAGAATGGGCGTGTGTGTGGCCGTGAGGTGGAAAATGGGTGGTGACTAGGCAATTCCTAAGCTTGACAAGTGTACATGGCATGCAAAGCTAATGATTACTTTTAATTGAGGTATAAAAGAGCTCAAGACCAGTTGAGGAGGGTCTTTTGTCGGTGCAAAGTGAGAGAAAGTGAGAGAGAGAGAGAGAGAGAGAGAGAGAGAAACGTCGAGCAAGGAAAGAGGGAGGAAGAACGCCAAGGATTCCAAGCTCGTTCTTCGCCGTTTTCATCACCAAATCAGCTGAAATCAAAGGCAAGAGAGATCTCTTATCTACTCATGCATGCTAGGGTGGTGTGTGATGGCCGAAAATTCGAATGGAATGGCTGGAATGTGATGTTTTTGGGAGATAGCTTGATAGATGCAAATCGGGTCTTGAAAAACAGCCTTGCGCCCGTGAATTGTATGAGTCGGTAGACGCTCTTAGAGTTAGAATTAGGCTTCGATGTCTTCATGGAAATTGAAGAACACATCTTGGGCTATGCCATAGTCAAAAATGAAGGCATTTGAGTGAGATTTGAGGGGTGAAAACTAGTTTCTTTGGAACCGGATGAAATTCGGAGTCGTTTGTGGACCTTTCATGCTTGTGGCTTGCTGATTGTGTTGTTTTGTTGGGAATTTCTATTCGATTCCTTCTTGTGATTTGTACAGGACATCTTGAGGTATAACATACTGAAAATTGAGCTGATTTCACTTAGTATAACCTAGTAAATGGTGTGGTTCTTCGCGGGCTTGAATTCTGGAATTGTGCCGACGTGAGGTCAGTAGCTTGCTCAGCTTGTAAACCGACTTTAACTTGGGAATTCTAATTCGACTTTTAAAGAGATGTTGTAGGAAACATACTCAGCAACAATATATCCAAAAATGAGAGAAAAATAAGGAGATTAAGTTGCTCAGATGAGGTGATTTTGGCACGCGTACATCCTGTGCAATCCGAGAATTAGAATAGTAGGTTGTGATTTTTGAATTGCACTTTGTGGAACGAATTTGATGATAATTCCTTCATGAGAAATGATATTTAGACTCTTGGCTATGACATATTTAAATTTGGTAATTTTTGAAGGTGAATTGGTGTCTTAAATTCGTGAGTTTATTGAATGGTGCAAACTGGAATTTTCTGAACTTGAATTTATGTTGGCCGAACTTGAGTATTATTGAGTATACATGGTTTGAGCTTGTTTTCTTAGCAAGGATAACACTTCTATGCCCTGTTATCTATGTGATGATGAGTTATTGTTTTGAAAGTTAGTGAAGTGGTACATTGGGAGTAATTTCCATCTCCATATAAGATGTTTTTGCATTGAACTTGGTTAAATTGACTTAGCCGACTATAATGATTGGTGCTATGACATTCCAAGCATGCTGTCTTCATGAATTACATGTGGTGTTGCTTTAGTCATTGTATGTACATGCTTTGGAAAGGAAGAAAAGAGCAATTGAGGTTCAAATGAGATGTTTTCTCAATTGATACATGCTGAATTGTGGTGTACTAGTTGGATAAAGCATGTTGAGTGAAATTCATGTCATGTGAATGGAAGTACATGGTATTGCTTGCTGTTTTGGCTCATGAACATCATGTAACATGTTATGAATCATGTGTATGAGAAAGATAATTACATGACATGTGCTGATTATGCCTCGGGAGTATCGAGATGCTCGGCCAGGGAGTGAAAATGCCGGATGCCCAGTAGCCCTGTGTGCGTAAATCTGGATGGCCTCGGAGTTGAGATGCCCGGAGCATTGGGGGTGCCGGAAGCACGGAGTGTGTGTGCCGTGAATGCCTCGTGATGCCAATTGGGGTGCGAGATGCCCGGCCAGGGAGTGTAAATGCCGGAAGCACGGAGTGTGTGTGCCGTGAATTCCTCAGGATGCCAGTTTTGGGTGTGAGATGCTCGGAATGTGGGGGGGCCGGAAGCCGGGTGGTGTGTACCGGGATTTGCATTTGAAATTGCAAGAATTTGATATGAATGCATGAGCATTGTGAAACTGTGAAAGGTGCACATGATGTTGTCGATATGCATGAGCATGAATTGAGTTGATCATGTAAGTCGTGCATTTGGTGTGAAATATTGGCATTTGTGCTTGCTGAATTATGTGATATGCTCATATGTATAAAAGATACCGATGTGCAAAGTGTATGAGTGGTGAGCTATGTGAACATGAGAAATGCTTGTATTGTGAGCACACATGTTTGATGGGTGTATGATTTGAGATGAATGTTGAAGCATGTGGCTGATTTGTTCACTTGTGATAATGATTTGACGCTCTAAAGCTTTTTGATTGTCTTGTGAACTTATGACATGTTTGATTGTAATGTGTGAGTAGCCATAGAGATTTCATCTTTGCCGAGTGGTTGTACTCACCCCTTTTGGGGACTAACATTTCAGCTTAGTCATGTCGCTACCTCCGGTCGCACCCGGAGCATTCTATGGTCTTCCATCGGATGTGGACGTGAGAGTATTCCACCTGGACAGCCCTACCATCCCGGATTGACCTATTTCCGGGTGAATGTGCGAGTTAAGTTCGACGTGGGCTTAGAGAGTGGCCCAAGTATACCAGGAGTTTGTCTCATCCTACATTTGTCGAGATGGGGTGATGATGGGGATGATGCCGCCACCATCGCCCCCTGGATCGCCGGGCTGGAGTTAGAGTGCGAGCTCAGACTGGAGGAGGTTGGTGGGTTTTTGGACATGACCGGTTTAGATTGGATGGATAGCTGATGTATAGTTTTCTTTGATGAGGGGTAATGATATTTTGAGGTCCGCTCTTGGTTGTAGTTTTGCTTTTTGATGTATCATGTACCCGAAAAGATCAAGGAAGATCCATCCTCTTATGATGTGAATAAAAGAACCGGCTCCTATTATCTCATATCTTTTAGTTGTGTGCATTGGCCCGTGTTGTTTGGGAGAGTCGTAATTCCTTCCGTCATTCAATTGCACTGGGACCGTTCAATTGTTTCTTATATAAAAGAAAAAATAAATAAAAAGAGAGCCCAAGAGTTTATAGCTCTCAAAGGACAGGCAAGTATGACTGTAATAGCCTCAAGAGGGTTTTGGAGTGTTACGGATCCTTCCAAAAATTCGCTTGATCTTCAGAGATAAAATTCGAACAATAAATTTTCCGAGCTCACAATCACAGCCAGAGATATTCCATGGATAAGTTAGGGAATATAATATCCAAATCTTAATTTCCTTAACCATAAAAATAACCTGCTATCAACCTGGCAAAATCGCAAACTGTCTTCAAACTTAGATTTGGGTCTCGAGATCTTCAGACTGTAGCTCTAGGTCTGACTGTCTTTAGACGAAAAACTTCAGACCGTAACTTTGGGTCTGATTGTCCTCAGACGGAAATGCTTGGGTCTTGAACTCTTCAAACTTAACCGACTAGGTCTTGGAATCTTCAGACTTTACAGACGAGGCTATTTTGTTAACTTCAAAACATACAAGGGATTTTTCTTCAACAGAATCTTCATTATATAAGACTCTTGTGATAAAGTAAGGAGTTTCCTTGATCGATCTCTTTTGATCTTAACTCCTAATATATAAGCAGCTTCTCCCATATCTTTCATTTCAAAATTAGAGGATAACCGTTCCTTTATGGTGATAACTCAAACCTTGTCATTTCCAGCCAATATGATATTGTCCACATAAAGAGATAAAATCACAAATTTATCTTTGAACCGTTTGACATATACACAGTGATCTTTTTTTATCATCATGAAACCAAAATTTGTTATGGCTCGATGAAAATGAAGATACCACTGTCTAGATGATTGCTTAAGGCCATATATTGAGCGATGAAGTTTGCATACTTTATCCTTTTGACCTTTAGCTAAAAACCTATTGGCTGCTTCATATAGATTTCCTCATATAGTTCTCCATTAAGAAATGCCATCTTTACATCCATTTGATGTAATTCAAGGTCCAAATGTGCAACGATGGCTAGAATAAGGCGTATTGAGGCAAACCTTACAACTGGTGAAAAGGTTTCCTTGTAGTCCTCTCTTGTTGAGTATCACCTTTCACCACAAGGTGAGCCTTATACTTTTCAATGAATCCATCATCCCTTCGCTTAATATTAAAGACCTACTTGTTTCCAATGGTCTTGTGATTGGGTGATAGATTAACCAAATCCCATACGTGATTTGCCCTCATTGACTTCATTTCATCTTCCAAAGCTTTTCTCCATTCTTCCTTATCAGAGGATGAGAGAGCCTCTTGAACCATCTTAGGCTCGGCATCATCTTTCAGAGCAATCATAAATGCTTCCCCTTCAATCTCAAAATGACGACGAGGAATAGTTTTACGATTACTTTTATGCAACTGAATTTCTCTTGAATTGAGTTCGCCAGATGATGCAACACTCCCACTAGGTCTTGCATTGTGGGACCCCTCAACGGCCCCCGATCTATTAGGGTCGCCCTAGTTCTCTTACCTTTCACTTGTCCTGATAATATATCACTTCGATACCACATAATTATAATAGGTCCATTAGTCCTGGCTTTTTTTTTTTTTTTTAAATCGGTCCCTACGCAGTTTATATAGTAGAAGCACAATTAACATCTCCCCATCTGAAATTAGAAATGATGCACACCTACTAAACATTTTTATAAGTCAAAGCCAAACACTTTTTATTTGCATAGACTTGATAGTCATCATCAGTCAGTACACCAAAATTTGCCGTGGTTTTCTATACCCAGCTACATACCAAAAGACAACCGACTTCCCTTTTTCTTTTCTTTTTCAAATAGTCATATACATAAGTCTATCAATTAATGTCGGCGTCCAAAAGTTCCTTCCTCTACTGCCCTCCTCCTCGTGGTCATATCCAACCACTCGGTCCATCTGCTGTTAGCGATGGCAGTAGAGGTATTTTGTCTAGTCTGAAATGTTAGTCCCCAAACGGGTTGAGTACAACCACTCAGCAGTAAAAGATTAATTAAAATATATCATGCAGTACCATCAATATCTAGATTCATGCAAGATAGACAAAAAAGGTAATCAAAGGATAAGTATCATCAAAATCATGAAATATTTTAATGCAATAGCAAGTACAATTTCGAAAGCCTCAAGATGCATCATGTCCAATTACAAAAGTCTTGATTATAGGGCCTAATTATTATGACACGTCCCATTCCATGCCATACAATTTAGTCTTATGACCAGACCACATGCACACTTAGTAGAACCATTAGTTTTAATATTCAAAATGTTTCATCCCCAAGAGAACCAATGTTTGCATCCTTCCGGGATTCCGCACCCAACCCCTGGCATCGCGGAAGCCTCTGGCATTTAGCCACTTAGGGCCACCGGGCATCTAGAGCATGTCGAGTCACACCTCCAGGCATCTCGCACCTCACCTGGCATCACAAGGAATCTTTGGCACACACCTTCGAACATCCGGATTTACGTACCGACAAGCATACAACCAGGCATCCCAAAGCTCCCGGAAAAAAAAGCCTCCGGCATTCAGCCACTAGGGCCACAGGGCATCCGCAAGGCATCGACTCATTCGATCCTTTGGGCATCCCAACTCCCGGGGCACCATTGACCCGAGGGTCTAACGGCAACAATTAACATCTTAATTTCCAAAAACATGTTCAATGCTATGACATAGGTATTCACATGAGTTTCATTGAAATCTTCGGTGTTGAATGATATGTCGAATGCCAAACAGAGCATCATGTCCAATAACACTCAAGATGCATTTACCTTTTGAAACAAGTTGAGCAAATTCGGAGTAAAACAGCTCAAAATTTCAGAATGCACACTTTTAGTAGAAATTTCGAAATAACCATCAAATGACCTTGAAAAATTCTAAAATTGTGACATGTTATAGATGAGATCTAGAGGAAAAACTTTCATGATGGACACTAAGCCAGATTCGTTATGTATAAAGAGCAGTAATCGCTATACTCCTTACTAACATTCTGTAATAGCTCCCAGATTTAACAGTTACAAAGAAAATCGTTTTACTGACCAAAACTTGTCCATTTCTTCTCAAATTTTGATATGTTATTCCTAAGGATGTAACCTACAACTTTCATTAAGGGCTCGAAGTCCAATTCTAATTAGATAATTACATAAAATTCACGGAGTCATCAAAGGTCAAGTTGTTTTCAAGAAACAGTTTACTAATTCTAAGAGAACTACTTCTACTCATTCAAAATCCAGCGTTCAACATCAGCGACCCAAACATCTCCAAGTCTATCGCACTCCACTAGACAACAACAACACAACATGATATGGATCAATGAACTTTCACTTGATCAAATTCGAACACCATGGACCCAATAGGATCCCACGCTGATACCGCGGCTATTTCATTTCAAAATTTCACCATGAGTAGACCTTTCAATCCTTAATTCAGCCAAAACTGAAACCACGTAGAAATAATTCTGCTCTTCCTCAATCTCATGGTTCTAATTCACCTCAATCATCCAAGAACCCAACATGCAGCTTTCATTTCAGCATTTTCCTCAAGTCTACTTGTACTTCACTAGATAATCACAGCATGCATAACATAGATTAATGAACTTCTACTTGCGTCACTCCTAAGCTCGATTGGCAAGTAGGAACAGAAAGCTCGGGATCCTCGCGCATGACTCAATGGCAACGAAGACGGGTAGCGTCGACGGAGGCAGCCCTCCTTCTTTCTCTCGCTGACTCACTCCCTTACGAGCTCTCTCCCTTCCTGTTTGATTTTCACTCGATCACTCTCTCTCTCTCTTCTCTAAGTTACGAAACTGTCCCCGTTTTCTTCCTCTCTTCCTCGACTCATCCGTCCATTTATTCTTCCATAAGTTTACTTAAATTTTTAATTTAATTCTCTGTCAATCATTAGCTGCTTCGTGGTAGCTTGCAACGGAGAGAATGGAGGCTTGTGGGCGAGCACTCGACAGCTGGCTCGTCCATGTAATGAGCGGAACTCCAGTTGTCATTCCTCCTCCATGTGCTGGCCATCAGGCGGGGAGCAACGTGGCTAACGATGGCCTTGCTTTGATCATTATTTCCTTCACCAAGTTGACTAAAACGTCGACCAAATGGAGAGAGGTTGGGGCAGTTTTGTGCGCGAACGATTCCTCCTCTCCGCGTAGATATGCACACTCCTCTCTCACAGCCAAATTTCGTTCTTTTGGCCTACTAAAATCAATCGATCAAAGTCTTAATCCCTCACTCATTTCATACACACTTCGATAGTGTAAATCGCATAGTGTTAAGAAATGTACACAAATCGGCAGGGTCCAAAGTAGTGCCGATGATTATGGTATGACAAGATTCGATCCTCGGTGTTGATGACAAAATCCGATAATTCTTCGTCAATCCGTGACATCGGTATTTCTTTTCCCATGATCGGCTAGACATGACTGAGATTAGTCTCACTAATGACCTTAAGGAGACTTTGATAAATCTATAGTTTATTCGACGATCGAACTATTTCCATATGTGACTCATCGATCCAACAATGACATAAGCCAATGTCATAATCTGGCGTCATTCTCGTCACTTAGTCATGGACCGTCGTATATCTAAGGATCGCTACAAAATTTTAGGATGCCACATGCATGTTGAGGTAAATCTTCATTTCCCTCTACAACATTAGTGGATGTTTTATTAGGATATTCCATCTCATATAATTTGAAGTCCTTATCAATCTCATCTCTATTAGGAAAATCGTTCTCCAAGAACGTGACATCTCGTGACCCCATTTCGATTATACTTCCATCAGCTTATTCACCTATAAACACGTACCCTTTGGAGTGTTCAAAATATCTTATAAAGATATATTTTTTCCCTCTAGGACCTAATTTACCATATTTATGGGAAGAATTATGAACATAAGCTGCACATCCCCATGGACTTAGATTACTTCAGTCTGGTTTCCTTATAGTTTCATAATTCATAAGGGGTGGAAGTGACCGATTTTGAGGACACTCGGTTAAGTACATAGGCAATAGTCAATAATGCATCTCCCCAATAGGAGATAGGTAAATTTGCTTACGCCATCATAGACCTAACCATTTCCAATAGAATTATATTCCTTCTCTCAGCTATCCCATTTTGTTGTGGAGTACCAGGAATAGTTAGTTGTCATACAATTCCCTTTTTATCACAAAGAGCCTTATATTGTTCCGATAGATACTCACATCCGTGTAGGGGTGAGCGGTTCCCGGTTCCGTATAGGTTCCGCGTGGAACCTGGAACCTACCCTCGGGTACAGGTTCCTCATTTTTTGGAACCTGGAACCTACCCGTCAGAACTAAGAACCTGGAACCTACCCCGTCACGGGTTCGGTTCGGGTTCCAACAGGTTCCAACATGTTCTTTTTCTTCTTCTTTTTTTTCATTCTTAGTTTTAAAAAAAGGAAATGAATGCAGTAATAATAAACAAACTTGTCATTCATCAAAGAGAATATAACACAAACAGCAAACAGCATTTTATAAGCAATAATAAACAGGCATGAATATGGGATACATGTCTACGGGGACAAACAAAGAATTACAGTAATTAAGTAGTTCGGACACCTAGCATGACACATACCATTCCTTCGATTGGATTTACTTGTCCTCTCGTGAAGGTAGCTTCAAAGACCCACTAGAGCACAAACAAGAGCATAAATAATCAAAACAAAATTCAAATTCCCATCTATATAAAAATAATAACAAAGAAATATCCACAGAAACCACAAAGGAAAAGCCATTCACCTCGGCATTTAAGGCATGGACCCATTCCCATCTATAGGAAGTGAATCCTATTGCTGCCGTTTGTCTCTTAGCCAGGCTTCTACCTCGACACATTCGTTCAAGACCTGAAATGAATATAAGAATAGATTAAGTATCTTGTTCAAGATTCCTCTTGACAAGACAAATGCTTAAGTAAATATATTTTCTCTACCTTCGCTTCTCGAGACATCGATGTGTTCAAATTTGGAATCGTTCGAAACAGCTGCTTCTCTATAACTATTTATACAATAAACAAGTTGATCTATCACTGATCCTCTTTCTGTGTGTTCCTTGTAACGCTCTTCTATCGGATCACCTCGCTGCAAGTTACATAACATGGTAAGAAAGCAGGGCTATTGCCCATAACAAAGAACAGAAACAATTCGTTACCTTCTTAAGTTCCTCAAGCTTGGCAACATAGACACCTTTTGTTTCATCTTCACCATCCTCATATAACCAGTCCTCCACCTCCTAAAGTGTAGAAATGAACTGTTCTCTTTCTGGATCCGTGACAAAGTCATAGTACTTGTCATTCAGCTGGCATTCCAAAAAAGAAAAAGAAAAAAATGAAGCACGAGTTATGTTTCGAGTTCAGCAAAAGCAACCTACAACAAAGAATCAGTAGCTACGTACCTTGTTCCTCATATCATACACATAAGCTTCCACAGCATTTTTCTTGTCTTTTGTCTCTTCCATGACACGATCTTGCAAGGCCATCTCAAATTCCTTCTCAACCGCCTCGTAAGTCTCCCGACGACAGTGCACCATATACCAGCTCGGTCACCGGAACATTTGTTTTCATTACCTTCTTCTTTGGAGCCTCAGCCTGCGAATAAACAACCGAAGCAATGAAAAATAAGAAAAGCAAGGTCGCAGTAGCCGACTAATCCCATATTCTCACACAAAGACAAAAGTGAAAATTCAATGTTTTAAAGCTCTACAAGCCGAAGACAGCATGCGGAGGAGTCACTCGGAAGACAGCATGCGGACCGAAGGAAGCTGTGTCCTAATGCAAATGCAACTGTCCAAAAGAAAGCAATAGCAGAGGGAAGGAGGAAGGAGAAGGAACCGGCGAAACTTCTCGACGCAACAGTGGGAGATCAGCAAGAAAACTCGCAGGCCACGATCTCCGAGCTCCCGAAACCACTTGCCTCGAATCCTCAATCGGCCAAACCAGACAAAGATAGCGCGGCGTGGGTTCAGGGTTTGGGGAGAAATGGGTCTCGAGTCCTGACGTATCACAAGAGGGCTCGACGAAGCTCGACGTAGCTCCTCGTACCTTGATCTTCGAGCAGAGATCAACGGCGGTGGCGTCGAGGGCGACCGGCGGTGGCGTCGAACAAAGGTGGAGAACGGACGGGCGATTGGGCGAGAGAGAACGGACGGGCGAGACGCGAGAGAGAGAAAAGAAAGAAACCTAAAGGCTGATTTGGGGCGAGACGCGAGAGAAAGAAACCCTAGGCTCGATTTGGGATTTTTTTTTTACCCCCTAACCGGATCGGTTCCGGTTTCGGTTCCGGTTCCCCCTCTCGGTTCCGGTTCCAGTTCCGGTTCCCACAAAATAGGAACCGGAATCGAATCGGTCCTTTAGAACCGGGAACCGAACCGGAACCTCCTCCGGTTCGGTTCCCGGTTACCCGGGAACCACGCTCACCCCTACATCCGTGATCAGTTCTCAATACCTTTATTGTTTTGTTCAACTAATTCTCTACCATCTTTATATATTGTCTAAAGCAGTCAAATGCTTCTGACTTATGGGAGATCAGAAAGACATAATTGAAATGCATGAAGTCATCTATATAAGTGATGAAATATGAGGCTCCATGCCTTGTCCTAATGTTCAAAGGACCACAAATGTCAGAATGTATGAGTTGCAATGGAAATTCGGCTCTAGTTCCTTTATCGAATGGTTTTCTAGTTGCTTTCCCAGTAGACAATATTCACATACAGGTACATTAACATTAGTGAGTGATGCTACAAGGCCTTCTTTAGCTAATCTTTGCATTCTTTGCAACCCAATGTGACCTAATCTAGCATGCCAAGTACTAGCATCAATCTCAACATTACTAGAAGATGCAATTTAAGAAAAACAACCATCAACGTTAACATTGTATCAATCATAGTCAATGTCTAACACCATAAAACCATTTGATACATGACTTGAACCATAATAAACTATTCCAAATAAAATATTAACATAATCACCATAGAAATTCAATACATAACCTAGGCTAAGAAGAACGACTACGGATACCAAGTTTCGTTGAATTTTTGGAGCATATAGGACATCATGTAGGAATAGGCTTCGACCACCACGTAAAATTAATTTACATGTGCCGATACCCTTCACTTCAATTTTTGAATTGTTCCCCACGTATATCCATCTTTTTCCAAGCTATATCCGACGATACTCCGCAAATGCTTCTCGGTCTCTAGTTACGTGGTCTGTTGCTCCCGAGTCTACAGTCCATATTGGATGAGATTTAGCAAGCATTACAGTACTAGAAACAAAAGCATTACTTAAAATAATTGAGTAAAAAGGTACCTCTTTTGGCTCAGTACATTCACGAGCAAAGTGACCCATCTTGCCATAATTATGGCACTCCATCTTGGTCTTGTCCTTCTTCCCACCATGCTTCTTGCGTCGAAAGGTATTAGCCCTTATAGGTGCCTGCTTAGTTTTCTTCCCTTTGTTGTTGAATTGATGATTTCTTTTGCGCTTGAAGCCTGAAACTTTGCGCGAACTCGATTCAACAACATAAGCATGGATAGAGGATCTCACAACCTCTAGGTGCTCATCCTCTAATTCCAAATGACGCGCTATATCATCAAAAGTGACAATATTCTCATTATGCGCCATATTGATCTTCATATGCTCCCAATTATCAGGAAGAGGCCTTATAACAGCTTGCACTTGTTGTACATCAGTAAGGGGTGACCTACTGACTTTAACTCATGAATCATGTTTGACATCTGCTGAAGATGCTGCCTCATTGTTACATTTGGGCACTTTCGGTATATGTCAAACTTGATGGTGAGTCTCCTCAGCTTAGTGGCATATGTACCCCCAAACTTATCTTTCAACGCAACCCACATAACTTGAGCTTTATCATAACTTTAAAACTCACATATGAGATCATCTTGCATACAACTCAGCAACGTGATGCGAGCAATGGCGATTTTTCTTTTTCCAAGCTTCATAAGCTTCTAGATCTCTCTTGTGTTGAGCTAAAGTTCCACGCTCAGGTTCCTCCATGGTGTGGTTGAGCGTTTTTAAAACTTCTTGCTCCTCAAGGATGTACTGAACCTTTCAGTGCCAAATATCATAATTTTTACGGTTCAGCTTCTCACCCTTATTGAGGTTAGCCACAATGGTCTTGAATGCCAAAGCCATAATCAATTGCTATAACACATTGACATAATAAACACATAATCAATACTAGCACACTTTTCAGAGTAACACATATATTTAATTTGCAGTGAAGACAAACTAAAATAATGATAATTCAACAAAAGACACGGAAACGAAATTTCACTATATTCCCAATAAGCTCCTATGTATGATTGTTCTATTATCATTAATTAGTTTAATTTGCGCAAATTTTAAGTTCTAGGTGAGAACTCCTTCGAATTCTACCAACCTACGAACTCCCACTAGAAAAAATAATTACATGACCTCATGTGATTTCTACATTTTTCCATTAACAAAAAAGCATAACATGATGTGAACCAACATACAAAAAACAATCATGCTGTAACTACAATCAAAACCGCAATTCAACATGTAATGGAAAATTGCAAGTATATTAAACTATATATATGCTACCATCGAACCAAGTTCTACGCAGCACATATGACATCATTTTCATATAGGCTAGCTACTGTATTTTCTTAAATATAAGAAAATACAAGTTACAAATAAATAAACTATGCATTTACACCCTTAAAATATGCGTACTTAGGGTTCCCTTCACATTTTATATATTTATGAAACTCAAATAAAAAATAAATATACCACAATGTAGAGCACATCCATACGAACCAAACGCCGCCAACCATGCTCCAATCGAGGCCTTCATGTGCCCACATGCGCCGCCTGAGTGTGCGACGCGTGTGGCGCACGCGCCAGTGAGCCAAACGGCTCCTGGCCAGTCCGACCGATCCAACCGGTGACCGGTTTGACCACCAGACCAGTTGACCAGTCAACGGTCGGATTAGGTCAAGTCAACTTCGGTCGGATTAGGTCAAGTCAACTTCGGGACAGGTCATGGGTCGAGTCGCTGTTCGACCAACTACCCTCGACAGTAACGTCATCGATGACATCATCCGGCGATTACCGACGGTTGGATGACGTCATCCGTGACGTTAGCACTCGTCAGTTCGCCGACGCATGTGTAACGCTCACACGCTGCATGTGGGCGCGTCTGACGTCCTCCAGCGACTTTCGACCCATCCTCGGACTCGTCTCGACAAGTACTTTTACCTTGTATATTTAAAAATTGATTTTGGCCCAAAAAATATTTCAAAAAATGGCCAAAACCGTACGGGTGTACGCGACCCCGAACCTGTTCTAGACAGTGTAGATTTCATTCTCTTGATCTCGATATCAAATGGTAAACGAGAAAAATCGATGAAAACAAGGCAGAAATCACGACCTAACTCTGATACCAATGTTGGAATTCAAGTCAGCGGAAAACGACTTACCTTTTTCTGATGCACAAACAACTTACCCCGGAATAATCGTTGAATTGTGGATGAATTGTGAACAATATTGCCTCGAGTTGGTCTGAATGTAATCACAAGGAAAACATCCAAATTTCTATAGTGTAAATGCCAATTGTACTTGTAAAGAAGAAATGGAACGCCTTCTTTTTCTTTTGATGGAAAATGGGACAAGGAGATAATTTTTTAGCGTACGTTCTACCAACCATGCCAATGGTTATCTTCAGAAGACTTTTATACATCTCCCTTCATACCCTTTCAAAAGGTGCCTTTTCATCGTAGTATATCAAGATGAAACGGTGTGTTCCAATCACACCCCATCATGGACGTATTAATAAAATACTACAAGTATTATGTTGGGAGAGAAGCGAGACAATTTAGCTTGACAAAGGTTACTTTTGAGATTGTCCTTCTTCAAGCTCTTAGGTTGATGTTGTGTTGTTGTATTTCATATAGTTTTACTCTCTTACGTCCTTCTTCAAAAAGATGATTTAGGGTAATGCCAATAAAAATGCTAGTAACAATTTGTGATCTTGCTATTTAACAAGCCACTACCAGCGTATTACTTGATCTAAAAAATTATTGATTTTGACTGAGGAATTCATTTTTAGAGAAAATATCCATGTATACATTTACAAAGTAGACATCTTTCATCTATGCAAGAAACAACTCTTATCAAAATGGAAAAGGTCTTAGAAGAAATGTCACACCCCTTTACTTGGAGGTTAAGCTATGGGTTATTTTTACGATGTCCTAGTTTTGTCGCTGTCTTGATTATTTTTATCTTATTTTCATGCACTTGCGGAAATGAGAACATACAACTCCCCAGACAAACAACAGCTCAAGACTAGGACATACATCACACAGAACACACTGATTTATATTATAACAGTACATTCACAAGCCTTTTCTCTATGAGCCCTCTTTTTTTTTTTTTTACATCACAATACAAGTTTTTCACATAAGCCAAGGGCAATCCTATCTCCTATAGCGTGACTGTAGCTCCCAAAACTGACATGAGACTTCCATACCTACAAGATTGAAAGATGATGGATGAGTTTTGGGGAAACTTAGTAAATAAAATTCCTAGTTCTCTACTAGGAAAACATCTCATAATCAAAAGCCAGCAAGTATAGCACTCGCAAATAGTGTCAATGGCAAATCAATAGCAAACTTGTTGCTACTCTCAACTACATGTAGATGTCCATCACATCCTACTTTAATAAATACTTACCTTTGGCTTATCAATAAATATATCAACATATCATGCTTATGCATAACCGGCACTTATGCAAATTCATTTAGCGTCATCCTGGTTTGACCAAGCCCTCTTGGCTCGACCAGGGCTTCTAGCTTGTTGCTGGGCTTCCTAACTCAACCAGGGTATCTCAACTCGACTGAGGCTTCTTGGGGCTAGCTTCCCGAGGCTTTCGGGTTTAAAACCCAAGCATCTTGGCTTAACTAGGGCATCCCGGCTCAACCGAGGCATCCCATTCAATAAACAGGCATTGCCGCCAACGTTATGTGGCGACGAGCACTTTTTCCTCTTTAAGTGCATGCATAAATACATCATACAAGCTAGTTTTTATCTTTTCTCTTAGTCGACACATGCATGGCCTAAAGGTGTGCTCAATCATTCGTGTGTTATGAGTTTCTTGTACTTCACTAGCAAGTATGTTAGGAACGGTCTTTAGTCCATAACTGAATCAATCACTTAGCGCCGATCATTGTTGACACTTGATTTTTACCCGACGCATCATTAAAAGGTAAAAAATCGAGAGTTAGGCTTTTGATCACGACGAAGCCCTATGTCTTGACCAAAAAGTGTCGTTTTCATTTCTTTCTTTTGCATTGTTGTTTTTAAGCAATTTTTAGCTCATTTTTGAGAAAAAAATATCCAAAAAAGTCAAACGGTTGACTTTCAAGTTGGTTTTTTAGTCAACCCTTTGACAAAAGTCAACCCCAGGTCAAAATTGACTTTTTACTCAAAAAAATTCCACTTAACTTTAATTTTACTTTTGTCAAATCACTTTCTTGAAAATTGAAAGATTTGGCCAAAATTCGACCTTTTAGGAAAAGTCAAGTCAATGGTCAAACCTTTAGTCCAAAAAAATAAAAAAAATAAAAAATGCACAAATACATTTCTTTTAATGCATATTTGACTTTTGTGTCAAAAATTTCACAAAATTTGATTAAGAACCTTGATTTTTGAATTTTTAGTTTTAGGTTGTAAATAGATCAAAAGTAAAATTACTTTTATTCTAGTCATGATTAAGTGTTGGTCCTTCTTTGACATTTGTTTTAGGAACTATCTGAAATCTATTTGAGCATTCAATTTCAAGATTTTATTGAGTCAAAATACGAATTACTGTTTTGAGACTTAATTAGGGGATCAAAATCAATCATTCATAACTTGCAAACGGATGATTGTTTCTCACTCATTTTATTAAGATAAGTCCAAATTTGAGATTGATTTTGTGAAATTCATACAACAACTCATCAATTTGAAGAGTTTTATCCTCCCAAGCATTAGAAAATCAAGCAATTAAGCTTCAATCGAAAAATTCGAATTGACCCATCCATGGCTATGGTTTAATTTCATGAATCTAGGTCCAATTTTAATACTAGGCTCGTTGAAGAAAAATCTCTTATAAGTTTTGAAGTTAACAAAACATCCTCGTCGAGTTAAGTCGAAGAATCCAAGACTCGTCGCTTAAGTCCGAAGAGCTCAAGACCCAAGTATTTCGGTCGAAGGCTACTAGACCCGAGTTACGGTCGACGATCTCCGGACCCAATCAAAGTCGAAGACGGTCGAGACTCAATTTGCGATTTTGCCGGCTGTCGGCGAGGTTATTCTTACGGTTAAGGAAATCAAGTTTCGGATATTATCTTCCTAACTTATCCTTGAAATATTTCTAGCTGTGATTGAGAGCTTGAAAGATTTATCCTTTGGATTTTATCCATTGAAGATCAAGCAAGTTTTGGAAGGATCTAATTTTGGAAACTCAAGATCCTGATTGTATGAGCTAGCAGGATTGACGAGCTATTCTCTACTTATATATTCGACAACTTGAAGATCACTTAAATTGATTTATTCCAACGGGTAGATTGGATGAATTCTTGGAAAGTACTAACGGATATGGAGGCACGAAGGGTTATTTAAGCTGTGTCGAAGTTGTCCGAAAATATGAGAGAGCCGATAGAAAAATTTCGAAGTTAGAACCTTTGAAGCGTCTTGTTCTCAAAATCTCTTGTGCTCAAATTGTGTACCAAAGAGAGACACTTATAGTGTGAAATTGCGAGAAGCTGTAGAAGAGACTTTCTAGTAAAGAAGTCTAGATCGTGAATTGTAAAGCTCTCAATTGCTACATAGTGACTACAGCCAGTTGGCTGCCAGCGTGGAGAGTGGACGTAGGCTTACAATAAGCCGAACCACTATAATCTTTGTGTCAAATTTCTCTTACCCTACTCTATTTACTTTTATAGCTACGTGATTCATTTATCTCTGATGTGATTTTCATGCCAAAGGATAACTTTGTTAAAGATTTGAAAAGAATTGCATAAACACCTATTCACCCCCTCTAGGTGTATTTACTAGCCTTTATCAATTGGTATCAGAGCAAGTTGTTTATTTTATTGGAAGTGTTTATTATTTCTAAAGCTAAAGATCTATGGCTAGTATTTTGGCTCCAGGTTTGATTGAAGGCCAAAGCAACACCAGACCTCCTTACTTCGATGGAAAGGAATATAATGTATGAAAAAACAAGATGAAGGCATTCCTAAGATCCAAAGATCCACAGTAATGGGATGTAGTAGAGAAATGAATTGTTCCTAAAGTTGTATCAACCACCGGGAAAGAAATAGCTGATGGAGTGGGATTGCCACAAGCTGAAATTTCAAAGAGACAAGCCCTTGATGCAAAAGCTATCTATTCTCTATATTGTGCCTTATCTCCTACTGAGTATAACAGAATTTCATCTTGTGAAACAGCTAAAGAAGTTTGGGATAGATTACACGTCACTTATGAAGGAACAAATCAAGTCAAAGAAACCAAGATCAATATCCTTCTTGGACAATATGAAGCCTTCAAAATGAAGCCAAGAGAATCCATCACGGATATATTTAGTCGATTTACAGAAATTGTAAATGGCTTAGCATACCAAGGACAGCCAATCTCAAGACCAATGAAGGTCAATAAGCTGTTGAGAGGACTCTCTAAAGATTGGAATCACGTAAAGACATCCATAAGAGAAACACAAAGGATCATGCCTCTTTCTGTAGATGAGTTGGTCGGCACACTTCAATCATATGAAGTCGAGCAATTCAATGAGGACTTTGACACCAAAGGTAAGAAGTCAATTGCTTTAAAATCTAATGATGCTTCTGATGTTACAGATTCAGAATAAGACTTGGATGACGAAGAGCTGGTACTTCTGATTAGAAAGTTCAGAAGGTTAAATAGAAAAGGAAGAAGGTTCAATGGAAAGAGACAAAATAATCAAAGATTTCAAAAGAAGTCAAATGAAGAAGACGACACCAATAAGGATGTTGTTTCTTTGAATGCAAGAAAAATGAACACATCAAACCCAACTACCCCTTATTAAAGAAGAATAAAGGAAAACCAGACAAGTTCAAGAAAGCGCTCAAAGCTGAAACATGGAGTGACACAGAATGTGAAGAGAGTGATGAAGAGTATGCCAATATTTGTCTTATGGCTGACTCAGACTCAGACTCAAGCTCTGACTCAGACTTAGACTCAGACTCAAATAGCGATGTCAAGGTTAGAAGTTTAAAAATTCCTACCAAAGTGTCGAACTACATTGATGAACTTTGTCTCAGTCTTAAAGGCTCTCTTGAAAGGATTTCTGAACTAAAAAGGGAAAATTCCAAATTGAAACAACAAGAAAAGATTTTGGTTGAAAAAGTTGAAAATCTAGATAAGAGTCTTGCTGTTTCAAAAGAAAATGAAATTGTACTTTCAAAAGAAAATGCTTGCTTGAAAGAAGATCTTTTGAAAGTCACAAAGAAATTTTCAATGGGATCTGAAAAATTAGACAAAATTCTTTCTATTCAAAGACCCTATTTTAACAAATCTGATCTAGGAATGACATATGAAACCATTCCCTTGATTGATTTTCCCAAGGTAAAAGAAAGAATCAATAATAGGCCTACAAAATCTTTTTACAAAAGTCATTTTCAAAAGGTTTTTGTAAAACCTGTTGGAAGAAATGCTCTTAGATGTTCAAAGTGCAAAAGCTTAGAACATTTTGAGAAGGATTGTCCCAAAGTGTGGAAACCTGTTAAGAAGAGTTGGGCAAAGACTGTTTATGGTACTAACAATGATGGACCCAAGAAAGTTTGGGTACCAAAGAAAACTTGAGTTTTTCATTAAATGCATATCACTATCAAGAAGAAAATCAAGTGATATTTGGATAGTGGCTGTTCAAGACACATGACGGGAGATTCAAATTGTTTCACAAAACTCTCTCATGTAAAAGGAGGAAATGTCTCCTTTGGTGGCAATAACAAAAGAAAAATTGTTGGTCGAGGAATCGTAAAGATAGGAAACCTCACAATCAACAATGTTTCTCTAGTTGAAGGGTTGAACTATAACCTTCTGAGTATTAGTCAACTATGCGACACTGGATACAAGATCAACTTTTAAGAAGATACTTGTTCTGGAACAAGCAAAGATCTCTCACAATCTTTTACTGGACGAAGACATGGAAACATTTATTTGCTGGATATAAAGTCTGATAGTTCTCAATGCTTGATATCAATTCAAGATGAAACCATTCTATGGCATAGAAAGCTTGGATATGTCAACTTGAAGCAAATTGCAAAGGTTTCATCCAAAAAGCTTGTTCGGGAACTTCCTAACCTGAAGTATCAAAAGCATGAATTATGCACTCCTTGCGTACTTGGAAAACAGGTTAGAAATTCTTATAAATCTATAAATTAGGTATCCACTAAATGTGTTTTGCAGCTATTACATCTGTATTTGTTCGGTCCAACAAGAACTCAAAGCATTTGAGGTAAAAGATATTGTTGGTAATAGTAGATGATTATTCTCGTTTAACTTGGGTATTCTTTCTTTCAAATAAATCTGAAGCTTTATCTTATTTTATTAAGTTTGCAAAGAAAATTCAAATTGAGAAAGGATATACTATTTCAAGTATTCGAACTGATCATGGTGGTAAATTTGAAAATCATGATTTTGCTAAATTTCGTGATGATTCTGGTATTCAACATAATTTTTCATCCCCATACACTCCACAACAAAATGGATTTGTAGAGACGGAAAATTGTTATTTGCAAGAAACGGTAATAACTCTTTTGATTGAAAGCAATATTTCTCCTTACTTTTAGGCTGAAGCAACTTCAACTACTTGCTACATTATGAATAGAATTTTTCTAAGACCTATTTTAGAGAAAACACCTTATGAATTATTCAAAGGTAAGAAACCTATTGTCTCTTATTTTCATGTATTTGGTCGTAAATGCTTTATCTTAAAGAATTCAAGTGATCGAATTGGTAAGTTTGAAGAAAAATTAGATAAATGAATTTTCCTTGGTTACTCAATGACAAGTAAAGCCTTCAGAGTTTTCAACAAAAGGACTCGAGACGTGGAAGAATCCATGAATATGAAGTTCAAAGACTCGGTTCAAAATCGACTCAACCTGAAGATTATAAGTCTGGCCAAGCGTCTACGAATTCTTTTGAAGAAAATCAAATCTCAGAAACTTAGCCATAAACCAAATCAGTGGCTCCAATCAAAATAGAGTCTCATCAAATTGACAAACCAATTACAAATTGGAAGCATAAATCCAGTCACCCTGCAGATCTCATCATTGGCAACATTGACGAAGAAGTTCGAACAAGATCCAAAAGGCGTGAAGAGTCTAGTGCTCTAGCACTTGTTTCTGAGATTGAACCTAAGACTGTAGAATATGCATTGAAAGATGAAAGCTGGATTGAAGCTATGCAAGAAGAATTGAATCAATTCAAAATCAACGATGTTTGGGAACTCGTTCCTAAGCCAAAAGGTAAGTCAATTATTGGAACCAAATGGGTTTTCAGGAACAAGCTGGATCAACAAGGAAAGGTGGTGAGAAATAAAGCAAGACTAGTGGCAAAAGGTTACACACAAGAAGAAGGAATCGACTATGATGAAACCTATGCTCCGATAGCAAGGTTAGAAGCTATAAGATTCCTTCTTGCTTTTGCTTGCTTTAAAAATTTCAGGTTATTCCAAATGGACGTGAAGAGTGCGTTTCTAAATGGAATTATGCAAGAAGAAGTCTATGTTGAACAACTACCAGGATTTGAAGATCCAAGAAAACCAAATCTTGTCTTCAAGCTAAAGAAAGCTTTGTATGGCTTGAAACAGGCACCTCGAGCTTGATATGAAAGGTTAAGTAATTTCTTAATTCAAAGTGGTTTTTCTAAAGGTAAAGTAGATACTACTTTATTTATCAAAAAAGAAGGCAAGGATTTCATACTTGTTCAAATTTATGTTGATGATATAATATTTGGTTCTTCTAATGAAAATCTTTGCAAGAATTTTTCAAGATGTATGAATTTGAAATGAGCATGATGGGTGAATTGAACTTCTTTTTGGGACTTCAAGTCAAACAATCAAAGGAATGAACTTCTATCCACCAAGAAAAGTATGCAAAAGACCTCATCAAGAAGTTTGGAATGGAGAATTGCAAGAAGATAGAAACTCCTATGTCAAGCTCATCAGAGCTGGATAAAGATGAAGAAGGAAAGAGTGTAGACCAAAAACTATACAGGAGCATAATTAGTTCACTTCTTTACCTTACAGCATCTAGACCTAATATTTTATTTAGTGTTTGCATTTGTGCTAGATTTCAATCTAATCCTAAAGAATCTCACATGACTACTATGAAGCGTATTATTAAATATGTTGCAACCACATCTAAGCTAGGTCTGTGGTATTCCAAAGAATGAGACTTTACTCTCCTTGGATATTCTGATGCTGACCTTGCTAGCTGTAAAGTGGATAGAAAAAGCACTACAGGTACTTGTCAACTACTGGGAAACAGGTTGGTATCTTAGTTCTCAAGAAAACAAGGTACCGTATCACTTTCAACTGCTAAACCTGAATACATAGCTCTTGGGAGTTGCTGTTCTCAAATACTCTGGATGCAATAATAATTGAAAGATTTTGAAGTTGAAGAATCTTGCACAGAAATCAAATGTGACAGCACCAGCGCAATCAACCTTACAAAGAATCCAATACTTCATTCAAGAGCAAAGCACATTGAAATCAAGCATCATTTCAATAGAGATCATGTTCAAAATGGTGAAGTGATGATTTAGTTCATTGATTCAAAGAACCAATTGGCAGACATATTCACAAAGCCCCTAGAAAATGCTTACTTTGAATCAATTCGCTCAAGACTGAATATCGCAAGACTTGAAGAGGTTCAGACTCAAAACTAGAGTCTTGAAAAATTCAGACTCAAAGGTAAGGTCTAAAGGTGCTCAGACTCAAAAGCAAAATCTGAAGGTGTTCAGACTCAAAGGTAAGGTCTGAAAGAAAGGGTTCGGACTCTGAGGCAAAGTCTGAACATTCTCAGACTCTGATTTAAAGTCTGATTGCGTATTTCATTACTCTCTATTTTGTATTAAATTTATAATTGTTTTTGAAATATCGAAATCTGCTTTTATTTGACTTCGACACATTAATGGTAGTTTTTCTTTTTTGAAAATTGTAGTTTACTTTTCAAAATCGGCAGTTTTTCTTTTTCCTTCTTGCGATGGTTCAATATCCCCTTTTATCTTTTCTTGCTATTTATACTTTCGAATTGTCGTCTTCATCCGTCACAACGTTTAAAAGGCATCTCGTTTACTCTCTCTTTTTAAAACCCTAAAAAGCTTAAACAACTCTCCACTACCACCCTTGTTCAATTACTTTACTCAGCAAAAATCCATCATTTTTTGCGAACAAGTTGAGTATTTGCTCACGATTCAAGCATGTCTTCGAGAAAATCATCAAGACTTGCTAGAAAGGGACCACAAAGGCGACAAGAGGGTCCTACCAAGGTTAACCTAACAGGCGAAGAAGATTCTCCTCGAAGGGAGACTCCGAGTCAACATTTTGAAGACGAAGAAATTACCAAGGCAGCACCAGTAAGAACTTTAAGACCTAAGCTTACGTATGCTCTCTATAAAAAGTTGAAGGATGGGGGTATAAACTTAAGGATGATAGATGATTTTCTAAAGGAGAGAGGATTTAAGAATGAATACATTTTCTTGAAAGAAATGGAAGGATTAGGTATTGTTGAAAAAGGGCTCACTTAGAGCACTCATGAAAATATACCTAGTGATCTGAAGTTTGGAACTACTAATCAGCCAATGGATGATGATGAGAGGCTGTTCTCTCAATTCCAACCACGGATAGGTGTGGCTGTGAATACTGTTTGTCCTCAATGAAGTCTTTTTCAATCAAGAGAACATGAGCGGATATATACTAAGTTGCTGAAGAGAGGAATTGTGAATCCTAGAAGCGTGGATTTTGATTTCCTTGACTCAATCAAGGTAAATCTCAGGGAAAAATTTGCTAGGCTGCAACTGGAGAAGTTTTGTACAGACGTGACAAGTGCTTATCCTGAATTGGCGGCATATTTTTACTTCAACTTGTCATTTTTAGATGCCAACAGGTTGCCCTTCACCTTTATGGATAAAGAGTTTGTTGTTGATGTTGACACTCTTGCTTATATAATTGGGGTGGAAAGAGGGTGTTTCCAACTAATTAAAGTGTCCACAGCATATGCTACTCTTGAAATTGTGCGAGATAGGAGTTTGGAAGGCAAAGTCTCCTACACTAGGATGAATGCCTCAAATGTTTTGCTGCACAAGATCATCATCAATTGTCTCAGGCCGAAGGTAACCTCCAAAACTAACGTCTCCAAAACTGAAGCAAAACTCATGTTTGCTCTCAACGAAGGCAGGCACTTTTCACTCCCCCATGTTATCCTATTCCACGTGTACGGAGGCGTGGTTAAGGATAAGGGCCATTGCCTTACTCATCTCTCATCACTAAGCTGTTCAGGCACTTCAAGATACAAATTCCTACATCTTTATGCCTGACCAACCTAAGCTTGATGCTTGTGGGTTATAAAATGGTGATGAAGATGAAGCTTCAAGAGCTGAACTCTGCTTTGGAATAATTGAAGGAAAAGACTCCCTCCAAAGAGTTTATTACTGCTGCTACCAAGAGAAAGGGCAAAGAGCCCATGGCTGTCACCAAGAAAAAGAGAAGAAAAGTTATTCTACAAGATGAGGATGATGAAGAAGATTTTGACGATGCCATGACTCTGTCTGCTCTCACAAAGTTGAGGAGCACGATTAGTTTGAGAACTGATGATCAAGAGAGGGCACGGAGAGAAGTAGAAGCAAAAGAAGAAGCTGAGAGAATGAGAAGAGAGGAAGAACAGAGGAAGAAAGAAGAGAAAAGGAAGAGAAAAGAAGAAGAAGAAGAAGAAGAAGAAGAGAAACAGAGGAGAGAAGAGGAGCAATAGAGGAGAGAAGAGGAGAGACAGAGGAAAGAAGATGAGGGAGCACGAATAAGAGAAGAAGAAGAGGTGAGAAGAGAAGAGGAAGAGAGAAAAAGGAGAGATGAAGAGGAGAGCAAGGCTCAGGAAGATCTTGTTGAAGGAATTGAGCCATCTTTTGCTCAAGAACACTCTGGAAAGGAAGCTGAATTGCATCACAGTGCTGAAGAAGAAATGGATATTGGCGATGAATTCTTGACTCCACCCACGGCAACAAAACGGGGGGAGTTGCTGCTGATCAAGGAACTATATCGCCACTGCATTACAATGATGTCAGTAGGTCAGGTGCTGATCCAGAAGACATTTATGCATCACATTTTCTGGAGATTGAAGAATCATCTCCATCACAAAGGCACAGGGCTGAAAAGGATGCACTGAGCTTTCAAACTCCAGGAATAGAGTCTGCTGGTCCTAGTACAAGTAATGCTAATTCAATAGCATTTTCACAACTGTTGGATATCATGCTGGACCTTAAAAAGCAGGTTTTTGGAATGGATTATGAGCTGAGAGACTTCAAGAAGGCAATGCTGAGTACTTCCACATCCATGCAAGACCAAATCAATGCACTAAAACTTCAAGTGGAATCGAATGCAAAGGGTGCTGAGTCGGATTCAGTGAAGGAAGCTCTCACAAGCCTTGAGAAGACAGTGCAATCGCTCAGCAATATCATCTTGTTCGCATTCCAAAGGAGCCCTGACTTTTTTCAACCACATTCTTGACCACTCTACCTCCTTTTGATGGGACAAAAAGGGGGAGAGTTTGCAATTTGAGAAATTG
Source organism: Eucalyptus erythrocorys (assembly GCA_014182555.1). NCBI lineage: Eukaryota > Viridiplantae > Streptophyta > Magnoliopsida > Myrtales > Myrtaceae > Eucalyptus > Eucalyptus erythrocorys. Next base: position 21,165,379 of record CM024603.1, read on the forward strand.
AACTTATTTGAACTTTTATTTTCGTTTGGTTCATTTCGTTTGTTTATGTTTTAGACTGTTTATGACTTTGAACTTTTGGGTTGTTTAATATTTGAACTTATATGACTTTATGCACTGGTTTGATGATTGGATCTGTAGATTTGTGGACTTGCAGGATCATTATATTTGTGAGGATTATAGTTACTGGACTAACAACTTTTTGTGTTTCCAGAAGCATTCCTCAAAATATATATGAGTTTCTTTGCAAGTTATAAGTTTACAAATTTGCCGAGGTGTTTTGTCACCATCAAAAGGGGAGATTGTTGAAGAAAAATCCCTTATAAGTTTTGAAGTTAACAAAACATCCTCGTCAGTTAAGTCTGAAGAATCCAAGACTCAGTCACTTAAGTCTAAAGAGCTCAAGACCCAAGCGTTTCGGTCTGAAGGCTACCAGACCCAGAGTTACGGTCTGACGATCTCCAGACCCAATCAAAGTCTAAAGACAGTCAAACTCAATTTGCGATTTTGCCAAGCTGTCAGCAGGTTATTCTTACGGTTAAGGAAATCAAGTTTCGGGTATTATCTTCCCTAATTTATCCTTAAAATATTTCTGGCTGTGATTGAGAGCTTGAAAGATTTATCTTTTGGGTTTTATTCGTCAAAGATCAAGCAAGTTTTGGAATGATCTAATTTTGGAAACTCAAGATCCTGATTGTATGGGCGAGCAGGATTGATGAGCTATTCTCTACTTATATATTCGACAACTTGAAGATCACTTAAATTGATTCATTCCAACGGGTAGATTGGATGAATTCTTGGAAAGTGCTAACGGATATGGAGGCACGAAGGGTTATTTAAGGTGTGTCGAAGTTGTTCGAAAAATATGAGAGAGCCGATAGAAAAATTTAGAAGTTAGAACCTCTGAAGCGTCTTGTTCTCAAAATCTCTTATTCTCAAATTGTGTACCAAAGAGAGACACTTACAGTGTGAAATTGCGAGAAAGCTGTAGAAGAGACTTTCTAGTAAAGAAGTCTAGATCGTGAACCGTAAAGCTCTCATTTGCTACATAATGATTACAGCCGGTTGGCTGCCGGCGTGGGAGTGGACGTAGGCTTACAATAAGCCGAACCACTATAATCTTTGTGTCAAATTTCTCTTACCCTACTCTATTTACTTTTATAGCTACGTGATTCATTTATCTCTGATGTGATTTTCATGCCAAAGGATAACTTTGTTAAAGATTTGAAAAGAATTGCATAAACACCTATTCACCCCTCCTCCAGGTGTATTTACTAGTCTTTATCAAGGCTTAGATCGATTTTTGACCTAAACTCGAGTGCTTCAATTCAAGGTCAATTTGAATATGATAAGTGATCTTACGTTTGGGTAGCTCATTAGATAAGGCAATTGTGACACTAATTGAGTTCAATTTTAGTTAATTTGCAATATTGCCCATTGAATTGCAAATTTTATCATTTTATCCCTTTAGGCCCAATTCAAAGCACCCATGGTTTTGACTCATTTTTTCCACGATAATCATTTAATTAGGTCAATAAAAGACCCCTAGATCACGTTCATAAGGTTTGTTTAGCTTAATTGTATCTTAATTGATCAATTTCTTCACAAAAAGGATAAAATTCCTTTTCGACTTGGTCCTTTAGGGGTCAAATTGAATAAATTCTTGACCCACAAAGGTCCTAAGTGGACAGCAAGAATTGGACCAAACTGATCAAGAACCAGTCAAAATTTGGACGAACCGGATTAAACTGGTCCAGCTAGTGGCACTGGCCGGTTCAAGTCCTTGCCGGCCGATTCTTGGCCTTTGGCCACCGATTTTGGAACCCTCTTAATCCCAATTTCACTTCTACACTTTCAATTTCTCAAAATTTCACAAATTGATCCTCGAATTTCGTCAAATTGCAAATTAACCCCTAAGAAGACATTTTGACGCAATTCCCGATTTTGGCTTGGTTTTTGCAAATCAAACCCACTAAATCAATTACCCGACACCTCGAGATCATAATGGAGCCTTCGAAATGGATTTTTGATCATTGGATCGAGATTTTGGCCATCGGGTCAAACCGATGGCCAAAATCGCTTTAATGTGGGAGTATATAAATGAAATCTCTTCTATTTTCAACAAGGGGTTCATTTGCACGAATTTTTTCTCTCTCCTCAGGCTCTCTCTCTCTCTCTCTCTCTCTCTCTCTCTCTCTCTCTCTTTTCTCCCTCTAAACTTCTGCCCAAATAGATCACACACTCTCTTTCTAGGTTTAGTTCATCTATTGGACCAGTTTCGTTCTAGGCTCGGACCGGCAGTCGTTGGAGCCCTCAAGCATCCAAGTTGCTGGTGATCTACAATACCAGGGGCCTTTGATGTTGCTGTGAACAGAGAAGATTGGATCGGTGGTCGGATCTTCTCTGGCACCCTGATCTTCGCCAGCGAGTCAAGACTGGTCCATTTTGGACTGATTCTTCCTTTTTTTTCTCGGTGATTCGATTGATCCCAATTCGAGCTGTAGTGACCTAATCTACATTCTTGGAGTTTCGATCGTGATCCCAGCGACTTGATCCAATCGATTGCAATAGAAACCGACGAAAATTGCGACAAAGGTAACGATTCGAAACTCAAATTTGATAAAGCGAGATCAAGTTAGTCGATCGGGGCTAGGATTCAAGGTTAGGAGCTTTCACATGCTTAAGATTGATGAGTATGAATGCTGCAATGATTTGTTGATGATTTGAATGATGATTGTGATTTTGAACCTAATATGTGATTTTCGTAGGCTTGTACATATGTCACTATTTTGGCCATAACGACGTCCAAAATGACCTCGTCTTAGCTTGAGTCTTCTTAATATTAGATAATAGACATCTTGAGCTTTGAAACGATAGGTCACACACCCAAATCAAACGTCGTTTGACCCTCCAAAAATATCTTTGAAGATTAACGATTCTACAAGTAGTTTAGGTGTTTTTTCGGTTCTAAGCCTTTGTTTTGCCTTCTAGCTTTGTTATTTTTGTGTCGCCTTTCGTGATCATTTTTTGACAAAATTTTCTTCATCAGTTTTGTTTCAAATCATATCGTGCATCTTCCTTTTTTTTTCATGATTTTTGGATGCGTTCAACTAGGTCAAATCTACTTAGATCTAGACTTAGGTCAATATGTTCCATATCTATCTCTAATTTTGCTATTTTTGTGCTGATTTTTGTGTTGAGTTTTGGAACAAATTTTCTCCAAAAAAGTTACTCGTACAGGTCTTTTTCATGTCTATATTTTTTAAAAAAATTTTTAGACATATTTAGCTAGGTCAAAATTGCTTAAATCTGGACATAGGTCAGTCTGTTTTGCGTTAGTCCAAGATCTGTTTTGGTGAAATTAAGTCCATAAATACACCTATTTGGACTCAAATCCTTCATGAAAGTTGAAATACATGATATATATGTTCAATTAATGCATGTTTTGCAAGGTTTTTACATTAGTAATGTGAATCAATTGCATGCATTAGAGTAAAAAGGTACTGCAGCAATGTGTGCTGGACATATAGTTTATTTGTTTTGCCATTTTTGCCACAATTCATATGATCTTAATTGAGTTTCAACCTTTTAACGAGAAATCATCATCATCGTATGCTCTATATGTGAGATTTTTTGTAGGATTTATGCATGTCTTGAGAATGGCTGAAATCATGCTTGTTTTGTGAACTTAATGCTGAAATGAATCATTGTCATATGTGTACATTTCCATGCTTGTTTGAGTCATCTAAAGATCAAATCTTACGATCATGTCTTCTTGATGATTGAACCGCATGTTACTAAGTTTGCATACGTGTTTAGATCATGTCATTTGAGTTTCATCTTGCACATGAAATTGTCTAACAAAAAGTGTTCATCACACTTAAAATTCCCAAGCATATTATTAATAATTGTGAATTATCTTATAATGTCATTTAAATTATATGACATTTTACATGCCGACTTAGGATTAGATGACTATCCAAACTTTCCGTTGCATCCAATCCTAAGTCCTGCGTGATTTCTTCATGCCGTTTGTGCTTTTTTTGAATGATTTAAAGGTTTTCTAATGAATACTTATGTTCTGTTTTTTGGGTAACTGATGTGCATACTTTTAGAGATCTCAATTTTAGGATACCAAATTAACCTAGTTTGGACTCGAGCTCTTCTCAGAAGATGTAGGACACACTTAGAAGTTTCTAATGCTACTAATTTCATGCCAATGGCTTATCATTTGGACTATTTTCCATTTTTTCAAAGCCAGATTACTATCTGGACAAAGGATCAAATTCGACCTCTGTTTTAACCCCTTTTTTGACAGACCTTTGGTATTTTTATTTCATTTTTTTCTATTTGGAATATGAACTTGGCTTCTTAATGAAACTTGCTAGTCATCATGTTGGCTATGTTTTGTATAAATTTGATGTTTTTAGACATGTTTTGATAGGAAAAATTCTCCTTACATTAGATAAATGTCCTGTTGTTTTGACAAATTTTTAATGTATTGTTGCTTGTTGTTTGATTTTTGTAAAATCATGTATAGACTGTTTAAGAAAACTTCCTTCACGAAAGTTGTTCATCATCATGTCATGCATTTTAAGGAATTTTTTTATTGCCAAATTATCATTAGGTATTGCCCAATTTTGCTATCCTCACATATTTGTTCTGAAATTTCCTGATATAAACATGATTGTGATTGTTTAGCTATATTTTTAGGTTAGTTTGTACATGAAATTAGGACATGTCATCTTCATGAAAACTGTTCTAAATGCTTTAATCTTTGTTGTTAAACAATCGGCCTTTTCAAATTACATCTTTCAAAAAATGCTTAGGTACCTGTGATGTTTCTCAAAAACAATTTATGAAAAGGTTATTCTCCAAAACTCGATTTGGCTTAAGGAAAAATCATGGTTTGGACCATATTCAAAATGCTTGTAATGCTTGTGAGTACATTTATGTGAGCCCCGGGCTAGCCTTGGCAATTGAATGTGTTCCATAGCCTAGATATTCCTTAATCCTAAATATTTTCAAACCCTTTTATAAAATCTTGTTTTGACATCGTGAAATTCATGGTTTGAATTGTATTCAAAATACCTACAATACTTGTGACTACATTTATACGAGCCTCGAGCTAGCCTTGGCAATTGAATGCCTTTCATAACTAAGACGTCACTTTGTCTCAAAAGTTTTTGTAAATGATTTCGAGAAATGCTTTTTGAAATATCACATGTACCCCTCATACATATAATCCCATCATGTACTAGAAATTGCATGTGTTTGTGATTGGTGCGTGCCCTTGGTAATAAGTGACCCGCCGACGGTTCACATTTTTGCTTGATTGGCTGAGAAACAAGGTTCAAAAATTTTGCATGCATGTTTAAATTTTTGTAATGCACATGATTTTTAAATGAATTGTAGGGTCGATGCATTATATCAAGGGAAAACCCTTAGATCACATAGATTGCTTGATTAAGGGACTTATTAGCGTTGTAGGCCATGCGAGAATACAATTAATCAACAATTGCTATAAGTCACAAAAAAATGGATTGGGTAAGTGTCTTAGCGGGACCATCTATGAAAGACAAAGGCTCACCCTGAGGCCCTAAAATTTGACTTTCGTATTGCACTTCCTTTAAATAATTGATCTGGACATGATATCTTGTTTATGATTATTTTGATGTGTATGCTTGTTTCTTTTCATTGTATGCACCTAATAATAATTTTCTTAAATTAGGTTTAGATTAGGACCCTGAAGATGGAGAAAGCACAAAGACAGTGGAGGTCGATGTCCATTCCGACCATTATCAAATACTATTCATTTCCCCAATGTCACACCTCAATCCTCCGAGCATGTGCCCATCCCTCATTGGTCGATTTAATAGCGATGTCCAAGGATGCATCGCCGACACATTCATTTTAATGCACATGCGGAAGTAGATAAATAATCCCAAGACAACAATTCAATGAGATAGAAAAGTAGGGCCACACTTTCTTGAAAACCACAACACACCTTTTCACATATTAGACTAATTCATATACATTACTAGCCGATATCTACAAGGTCCACAAAAAGGTTAATCCTCAAAACTAGTTATCCTATGACCAACTACTTAGACTCGTTTGCCGATCCTTCAAAGTCCATAGGATTCGGGCGAGATGGAGGGTCCTCCACTACACCATCAAGAGGGTTAGCTGGATCCTCATCTAGGGCAGTGTCGATCACCTCAGCAAGGATATTAAAACCCCTAAGGGGACCTAGCCTAACATCGTAGGGAGTGGTACAAAACCATGATTTGAATCTATTCGGTATCTCCTGATGTGGAACCTCCTCAACCTAGACTGTGGTCACAAGTAGCTCATAAATCCAAACGCCTTGGGGATCAAGGAACATATAAACCCACTTAGTAACTCTCACAGGACAGCCAAAATGTCCAATGTAATCCGCCATGTGCTGACTTGAAAATGTTGTCCCACAACGGGGTGAGACTACGTCTCAACAAGTTTAACCCCCTAAGACCCGATTAGGAAGAAGATATGCCCTAAGGGCTACTTAAGCACAACCACGAGTCAGAGGACTTACCATGGCCTTAGTTCCTTTCTGCAAATCAATACAATTTATAAACACTGACAATCATGCTGTCCAATCAAAATAGATCGAACCACCGGTCAACCGACTCAGTCGATTACATGTCAACAACACCATTCCCTAGTCATCTCAGTTATTCAATCCTAAATCTTAATTACAGCCCAGCAGGCTTGGTCTACTAAATCCTCATCCATAAATCACGATCCAAATGACACAACCTATCTTTAGGTGGTAATCACGGCTCAATGGGCACAACATTTATTACATGGCAAATCACGGCCCTATTGGGCACAACCTCTAACAGGTGGCAAATTACGGCCCTATTAGTCATAACCTCTAACAAATAGCAAATCACGGCCCAGTGGGCACAACCAATTCCAAATTTGATGGTAAATTACAGCTCGGTAAGCACAACCTCTATTAAGTGGTAAATCATGACCCGATTAGGCACAACTGATCCCAAATTCGGTGGCAAATCTTATCCTAACTGGCCCAGCCATACTTCGACGGCTTTCTTGATCCAACTTATGATCTCACATGGTTATTTTCCCATCAAATAACAACATTTCCATTTTGGGATAATTTCCCCATATTCATCATTCATACTAAAATTCCATAATCTGGTACTCAATTAAATAAACAGAAAGCACAATTACAATCAGCACGAAATTCCGGTCACTAACTATCCTAATTGAAAGTCGAGACAAGCTCGGAAAAATTCCAAACCACTCTAATTAAATACTAGAGCTTGTCTAAGCTCTAATTACACTAACTATCCACCTAACATGCATTGGTAATTAATTAAATTCACTAATTAAATCTAACAAACCACCTAATCCATTTTAGCCTAAACTAATCAACCCCTAAGCATAATTAACTTACTAAGCGAGGATTAATGAGTTAAACTCACTTGATTAATAATCTGCTCAGATCAAAACAACGGGGTCGTGGCGAGGAACGACAACCTCCAAAGTGGGATCGCCAAGCGGGGCCGGGACGAGCCCGAAAATGGCCTCACAAAGCCCACAATCCTAGCTGGAAATTGCTTTAGAAATTGGGCCCAAAAGTGTTGCAACGGTGGTTGGTTCGGGCACAGCTCGAGCTAGAATTGACTACTACGGGTGGGGTGCGGGCCGTGGCTGAAATGGCCGTGAACTAGGCCAAGTTAAGGTTGCTAGACCTGCTGGAAATGGAAGGCCAAGAGCTGCAACTAGACTGCGAAGATGGGCTGAGACAAATGGATGGAGGGGCAGCTTCGGTGGGGCAAGAGTTAACGCCCGAGGAAGAAAATCGTTGGCTGGCTGGTGGAGAAAACGTGCCAGTGTGTGGGTAAGCTCGCTGTCGTGCATGGGCAGCAAGGAAACGGGACCACTAAAGCAACAAGCTTCCATGAAGAAGGTGTCAGCGTGGAGAAGAAAGGAGGAGGGGAGACCAAAGACTTTTTGGGCAAGCTTCCGTGGATGACCAAAAAGCATTTTAAGGGATAAGAATGCGGGGGATGTTGATTTGGGGGAGGGGACATACGAGTGAGAGAGAGAGAGAGAGAGAGAGAGAGAGATGGGCGGATGGGGGTGTTCGTGCATGGAGGGTGTGGGTCCAAGAGAAAAAGGGAAATAGAATAAAACCGAAAATTATAATCTTGATCAATTTCAACACAAGAATAATTGGTCATCCAAGGCCAATTTCAACCTCAATTTGCAAAATTGAAGTCCAAAATAAGACAATCCCTCTAACCCTCAAATTTCTCTCAAATCCAAATTCTATTTCATTTTTCTCGGAATCCGATTTTTGAACAAACTTCTCCGGTTGAGATCCAATTTAATGCGGAAAGAGCCCACGAAATTTCCTTTCACCTATTTACTCAACTAAATGCCAAAAATCTCTTCAAATTGGCCAATTCGAATTTCCGTTCGTTTTTCGAAACATCCAAATCGATTTTCCGTAAAAATTTCGAACTTGCCGGAAATTCCTCAAAAGGTGGGTCGATGTTCCTAGAATGACTCATGACATGACAAAACTTTCAATTTCTGAAATTGAATTCAAATTCACAGTTAATTTCTATCAGACGCGATTTTAGTGTGACCTAGCCTCTTTGGGTAGCTTTTAGAAATTTTGGTGCAATTAACCCGTGGTTGATTTTCTTCGAGCCACACATACCTCTTTGACACATTGGCAACTCTTGGTGGTTGTGAAAATCTTGAAGTTTCAAATAAAAACACAAGATGCCCAAAATGACAGAAAATCAGTTTAGTACCTATCGACGAGAATTTTGTAGTTTATTGGAATCACTCACATTTAACCACACATCTCAGTAGAATCGACCTATCTCCGGTCTCTAATTGATTTCAAGTTATGCTGTAATGACCCTTATAGACTAGCACGATCGAACAGTCGATTCATAGTCGAATTCTTAGGTCTATTGCATTAAAATCCCTTAATGGTTTCACCTGATAGGTCAGTTATGTTATGAGTGGCCATCTCAGAGAAAAGCACTATAGTTACATTGATGAAAGGCCCGACTTATCCAATCAAAATCAGAATCTGAAATTTCAGAATGTCACACCCAACATATGTCTTAGTTTCCTTTTGTTGTATAAAACTTAACAAGTTGAGGGTTTTCTCTCTTTCTCTCATCTTTTTCAATTGTGTTTCTCTTTTATATTTTCTAGGATTGCATGGTAGATTTACTACTTTGCTTAATTGTTTACTTACTATCTCGTAATTTCAATTCCATTGATTACTTTCTTTTCTTGTTATTTCTAGAAATAGAATAGAATGAAAATGACCAACCACGCATGATCACTTAGTTTAGGACTAATGATCCCAAAAATGTAAAAAGAAACGCATGGACATGTTAGGAAAACACAACATACTATTGAGGTAATGAAAGGGCGCTAATAGAAATATTAGCGTAACCCAAGTCCCCAAAATATTTGGCTACATAGAAATCGAGGGAACACTCCCAACCCTTGATTGGGCTTTCTAGCCGACCCCCAAAATGATGCTAGTGGTGACTCCCGTCTTATTTTTAGGTTGTCATAAACAATTAAACCGTATAAATAAACCCATCACGTAGGTTACAAGTTTCGATGAAAGTCACCATGATTTAGCATACTCAATATGGGAGTACCCCAAAGGATGAAGTGATACCATCCTCATGGGCGAGGCGTACTGTCGAGAGGGCTACCATGACATAGGTACCCTTAAATCCAATATTCACACTCAACCCATTCTTTTAAGGTGTGTCACTCATGTGGGTATGGATCGTGACACTCCGTTGTCATGCGAGGTACGAGCTTGGGAGAGCTCGTGATCTTGTGGAGGGAACTCACGAGAGGCTTGATCCAAAAGGCAATGTGATGACGTCTTTTGGAACGGGAGCTATGAGGGAACTCTTGTGATCAAGTACCCCTAAACCTAACTTTTCCCCCATTTTCTCTCCTCGTGATGATGAGGGATTCAAGGGCAGCAAGATTGGGTCGCAACAGGATTGGCGACTCCATTGGGGAGTGGTTACTTGATTAAGAGGACTTGAAGCCGTTTAAAATTGGTTGTTGTGCTTTAACTAACATGCCTTGTATAGGATCACCGGCATGTCAAAGTCACGTGGAAAATCAGGTTAGTCACTAACCTTGTGTTAAATGGTCTTGTAGGTGGGAGTTATAAGGGAAGACATACTTGTAAACCCTTTGTTTTGCAGGTGGTGTAAGGATGTATGAATGTGTAAGGGTTTATATTGAAGTGCTAGATGTTTAAATTTAAATGCATGTTTACAAGTTTTAGCACAGCACTGCACACACAACCATGGTCTAAAACCCCAATTGCCCAATCTAGGACCTTAGGAGGGTTTATGGGTGGAATCTGCGAGTGAATATTCATGGTAATCCATTACTTACATAAACCCGCTCATCCTAACCGATAAAAATAGTACTGACCGACAATAGTAGCGGTGGGTAAACTATTTTTATCCTTTAGGATGGGGACCTTGAGCCTTTAGCACCCTCACCTTAGGCGTCGAAACCTCACAGTTTCATGCAACATGTGATTTGTGCTTGCCATGTGTTTGGTGGATAAGATATCGTTCTTTTCTTATCGTTCTTATTTTCTTACTCTCCATATTTCAATCATGCATTTTATTTTCAATGATGATACATTTTAATCATGGATGCCCATTTAGGTTTGGGTTTAGATGGGTAAATCTGAAGCAGACATGGCCCCTATGCCGAGGAATCTCAAGACTCTATGGGAGAATCTCGAATCAAGACATCAAGATTATGTGGAAAAACACATAGGCTTCCTCCCCAATTTATTAAAAGTCTAACCATGTATCGCAATGGTGAAAGCATTGGTTCATTTTTGGAATCCCGTGACTTCCGCTTTTGTGTTTAATCGATATGAATTGACCCCTACAATTAAGGAGTTCCGGAAAGCCATCGGGTTAAGTAAAGCCTCTTTAGGTTTTGTCACTCCTCCTATTGGTCAAGATCCAATATCTCTTCTAAGTCAATTTCTCAATATCCCTACCAACAAAATTGAGGCTATTCTTAAAGGAAATTCTCATTGCATGCCTTATAATTTCCTTGAACAAAATTTCCTTAGCCTTAAGCTTAAATCTAGGAATCAAATTCCTCATGTTTTCCTACTCATGTTCTTTGGCTTTGTGGTATTCCCATATACCTGAAAAACAATGGATCCTTTAGTCACTCACATTGTCAATCAAGTGTGCGCCTTTAGTTGTTTTACACACATGATCCTTGCCGAAACTTTTATGTCTCTTAATCATTTCAAAGCAAATGGCCGAGGAACTCTTAGAGCCCCATTAGGACTTCTCCAAATTTGGCTCTTTTCACATATCAAAGAATTTTCCCCTCACATGAAGATTGTCAATATCACGAAATATCATCATCCCATTCTTAGATTTTGCCAAAGAAATGAATTCTTTCCATCATGGTCTTTTCTTTACATGGTTTCATTTCCTCGAAAGCCTCAACCCTAGCTTAATTCAATGGCATGTTCAGTGGCTTGGGAATCCCAAGGTGCGCCTTTATAGTGGAGTTGATGACCCACTCCCCCTCCTGGGATTGACGGGTTTAACGTCATATTACCCTTTAAGGGTGCTCCACTAATATTGCGCGCTTCAAACAATCCTGCCAATCCTCAAGTTGGGGTTATATCGTATTGATTATCACAATAAAGTCATCGAGGAAAACCGAATTGACCATATCAAGGCCTTGATTCAAGTTGCTACTAGAATTTAATACTCCTGTTCCTCGCATGATGTGGTTGCCGTCGATGAAGCTGACTTGGAAGGAGAGATGAAGACTTATCAAGCTACCATTGATTACATATACCGTCAAGTAGAACCTGAGCTCAAGGTTCAATTGCTAATATTCCCGAGCCTCAAGGTTTTCGGCAAGCTCATATTAAGGAGCAAGAAGACGATGCCTTGATTGATGAGGAACGCTTGGCCCATGATAACAACCATCTCTGCACGATCCCACTTAGTCCTTAGGTTTCAATTTCATGTTCTTTTTTTTTGTAAAGGGACTTCCTTTGTATTTCCCTCATTTCTATCGAGGTTTCCCTGTATTCATTTTCATATCACGTGTAAAATTGAACCACTTTCTAAGCTTCAAGAATGCAATGTTTTGTTTCCCTTGTAATTGTTTGATGAAATAAATATAATCCATGAACATTTTCATCTAATTATTAGAAAAGGGGCATTTTGATTAAATATTTGTCGTCGTTCATTTTCAATTGTATAATTTCTTTTGAAGAAATTTATATGATATTGGAATCATGTACACTTCTTATCATTATTTCATCTCAAGAAAATATAAAATTGGCCGGGTTTTGTTTTTTCGTGATTTCATTTAACTTATACTAATTTGAATCATCTTCTTTTACGAAGGTACTGAAAGACGGCTGAAAAATGATCTATCATATGTACTCACCACCAAGCAAGAATGGAGAACGAAGATACCCATGCTCGTGTTATTAGCATGGAGAACCAAATGGCGCAGATGATGGCGCTATTAGCTGATGTCTCCAACCAAGTCAAGAACTTAACTTCTGTAGTTTTTGCTTCTCCTACCATGAATCCTCTTACTACAACCTCCGAAGTGCCAGTAGTAGAACCCATAGGAAAAGGGCCTATTGAAGAGGTTCCTATTGCAACCCCAACAGTTATTGATTTAAGCTTCCATCTAAGGAGACTCCAACTCCGTACTTTGATGAGGAAAGTTCAAGACACCTCGCAAAGATTGAGGAATGCCTTTGCATGCTACAAGGCTATCAACTGCAGGGGTTCAATAAGCTGTCGCCCTTCGCCAAGGTTAAAGTCCCTAAATTCTACAAGGAGCCCAACTTTACGAGGAAGTATGACGGCATTTGATGCCCCAAGACCCACTTAAAGTACTATATGGGCAAGATGGCCCGTTACTTAGACAATCCTCCACTCCTAATTAATTTTTTTCAGGATAGCTTGGTTGGTCCTGCATTGACATGGTTCATAGAGTTGGACTTGGAGAAGATCCATACATGGGAGGATCTTGCCGACGAATTCCTCCAACAATATAAGTTCAATACCAAGATCGCTTCGACTGGAGAGGAATTAGTTCGGGTCAAGAAGAGGAGAACTGAAACGTTTAGAGCTTATGCTCAAACATGGAGAGCTATTGCATCTCAAGTAAAGCTGCCATTATCTAAGAAGGAGGCTATGAAATTACTGCTTCAAGCCATGCCTCGAGATTTCTTTGAGAAAATGTACAACCACACTTGTATCAACTTTGCCACATTGGTGGAGTTAGGTGAACGCACTGAGGGGATTATGCGTGAAGGAAGGTTGACCGAGACCACGAACGTCAATATGCCCCGAAGAGAGATAAGGAATCGACCGTGGAGATTGCTTATATACAAAACTCTTCTTCTAAAAAACTGTATAATCCTCAGGCTTATAAACTTGCCATGGAGGTAAGGAGCTCTTCCCGAAATTTTGAACGAAAAGGAAAAGTCCCTCAAAGGCAATTTACTCCATTGCCTAGACCTATGTCTCAGCTACTTCCAATGCTGATTGAAAGTCATCTCATGGCAGGAGAGACACCGAGAGATAATATGCCAAAGTTTGTTGGGTTTGACCTTAATAAGACGCGTGAGTATCACATGGGAGAAAAAGGTCACCTTGCAGACAACTATCTGGTATTCCGTTCCAAGATCCAAAACTTGTTGGATAAAAAGCTACTCACCTTTAAGGATTCAATGCCGAATGTCCAACAAAATCCCCTTTTGAAACATTCTGAAGATGTTAACATAATTTTTGGGGATGATGACAAGCATATACTCCTAATGGATATCCAAAAGCTGGAAGAGATCATGCCATTTGCCGATCGCCAGCTAAAAGGTGATATCACTGGTGATGAGAAAATAGTTTAGTTGGCGAAGCTAGTTGAGCTAGGAGTTACCCAATATGAAGATGGTGAGCTCGCTCTGAGACGGATGTCTCTGGTTGAAGTTGATTTGCCTAGCGAAGATATAATCTCAAAAGTCATAAAAAAGCTGGGAATCCAAATTAGGATGACACTCGAAAGGAGGATCGTTGAGCCTCGAAAAGCAAAACCCTTATGTACCAAGACTCTGACATTGGAAGTGGGGATGAATAAAAAGTTTCTCGCATGGATCGTAAGTTTGTTCGAAAAGCTCGCGAAAATGGTGAAGTTGTTGGTATCCTTGGCCAACCAAGTGGTAAATATGACTTTAAGGTGAAGTTCACACCACCACCAAGCTTCTTCATTAATGTGAAGGATATTGTCCCGAGTGGATGGGATGATGAAGAAGACCTTACTTTAACTTTGCCAAAAGATAAAGAGTTCTACTTTGATGACGGGGATGAGGATGAATACAAAATTTCTTGTTTGGATCATGAGTTCGTAGGGAAAGCCGGTGAGAGAGGTGAAGTGGTGGACACCTTGGGACAACTAAGTGGGAAGTATGACTTAATGATCAAGTATACTCCTCTTCCAAGTTATTTTCAAAACCCCAAAGATATCGTCCCCAGTGGATGGGGAGATGAGTTCGGGGACGACTTCGTGGCTATGATTGAGCCTGTTATGATTGATCTGACTAAGGGGAAAATCCCCGGTGGGGCTGAGGCAATTGACAAGCGAGTCACCAAAGTCGGCTCATTGATTGACAATTTTGGAGCCATCAAGATCTCAAGCGCAAGTTTTGCACCCGTTGTGATTGAATCACCACCAGAAGTTGGTGAATGTTCCAATACTAAGGTGACTCCTACTTATGACACTAAGGCGGTCCCTTGGAATTATAATACAAATGAAATCGACACCATCACCCGATCGGGTTGAATCTACCCACCATATGAGGGCGTAGAAAAGAAGGCCGTAACTAATGAGGAAGCTGAACAACTCCTCAAAACACTTAAGACAAGTGAGGCAGAAGTGATAGACCAATTATGCAAGATGCCTATGCAAATTTCCTTATTGGAGCTTTTCAAGACTTCTGAAAAGCATAGAAATGCTCTCCTCAAAATTTTGAATGAAGTCCGTGTGTCCGAGACTATTGGAGAAGTATAATTGAAGGAGTTTGTGGGTGCTATACTTCTTAGAGATCAGATTACTTTCTCTGAGAAAGACCTCCCTTGAAATTGACTTACCACTGACGACTGGCCCTATTACCATTACTCACAAATTTCAAGTGTTGGATATTCCAAGTAACTTTAGCCTACTATTGGGACGGCCTTGGATCCATGCTGCAGGGATCATTCCTTCCGGTCTTCATCAGATGATGAAACTTCCTATTGATGGAAAGATCGTGACTATCTAATGTGAAAGGGATGTGGAGACTTTCCATAACACCGACATACCTTTTATCGAGCCTAAGGTCAAGGGAGAGTCAAGCCACCACTCGTTTGAGATGGTGTCTGTCACTCATGTGCTTGTTGGGTCGATTATCAAGAAGCCTCAGTTCTCAAAGGCATCCTTAATGTCAAGTAAAAAACTGCTCAAGAACGGTTTTGCTATTGGGAAAGGTTTGGGTAAGCTCACCCAAGGCATGCCAAATCCCATTAAGGTGGCCAAGATCAATAAGCGTGAAGGCCTAGGTTATTAGGGCGACCGTAAAGGTCAAGGTAATCATAAAGGTCCAAACATTAAAGGTAAGAGCTACCAACGCCTCTTGCCTCTACCTTTGAAGGATTTCTTTCCTGGTCCACCAAGGTTCTTGCAAGAAGAAGAAGCCAATGTCTATCATTTTGCTGATTTGTTTGAAAATGGTTTGGTTAGCACTATTAATAAAGATGAAGAGCCAGCAATTCCCGTTGTATAAGGGATGTTTCTAGTTCTTGCATTTCATTTTCTCATATTTCATTCATTTCTCCCCTGCAAGGGAATTCCATTTATTTCATTCATTTCCTCTTGTAATAATCTAGATCATAAACTCTATGGATCCAAGATGATATACGTTGTAATGCAATTTTTGCATATCAATAAAATTCACATTTTGTTAATAAACGTGTGAGGTTTCCCAAATCAATCCTATGATGATGCTTTGAGGCCTGAACCTCCACACGATCTATAGTTTAAAAATGTTTTAGTGGAACGAAGACGTCCAATGATATGAGGGCTAGCCCCCAATAAATTATTTTGAAAACTCAAATTTCAAAATAAATTTTTCATGACATTTACATATATTGCATTCATTTATATGTATATATACTAACCATTTTTTGATTGCATCTCAGGCATGACATTTCACATCATGATAGTCATTTGCATGGCTCAGATTCACATTTAAAAGATTTTGACGAATCCGATTATTCCGACTTAGAGAATGAGGATGATCCTTGAGTTATTGAAAAGGAATGGCTCAGACATGAAGAGTCCAAACCTCCTACCACCGAACAACCAATCACTATGAATTTAGTGAAATAGGCTAGTGAATCAACCTAGAGGGGGGTGAATAGGTTGTTGTGGAATTCTTTTGGAATCTTTTGCGGTGGAATACGTTGATATCAAAGTATATCAACAATAATTAAATTACGTATTCATAAAGTAAATAGAGTAGAGTGAGAGAGAATTGACATAAGGATTATAGTGGTTCGGCTTAGACCAAGCCTACGTCCACTCTCCACGCTGGCAACCAACTGGCTGTAATCACTATGTAACAAATGAGAGCCGTTACAGTAAACGGACTAGACTTCTTCAATAGACAGTCTCTCCTACAGCCTTCTGCTGCTTTCGCACTATATCTCACTCTCTTTGATACACAATTTGAATATGAAAGATTTTAGAGAACAAGTGATTTTGGAGATTCTAACATCGAGATTTTTCTACCAGTTTCTCCTTGTTTCCAAGCAACGTAGATCCACTTTAAATAGTCTCCGTGCCTTCATACCCGTTGGCACTTACCAAAACATTCATCCAATCAACCCATTGGACTGAATCAATTTAAGTGATCTCCTTGTCCCGAAAACGTAAGTAGATAGTAGCTCGTCAATGTTGTTCGCCCATACAATCAGGATCTTGAGTTTTCAAAATTAGATTCTTCCAAAAATAATCTTGATCTTCAACGGATAAAATCCGAAGAATCAAATCCTCCAAGCTCTTCATCACAGCCAGAGATATTCCATGGTTAGGATTAGGAAATACAAAATCCAATATCTTACTTTCCTTAGTCATAAGAATAACTGTGGCCAGCCTGTAAAAATCGCGAACCTGTCTTCGAGACTTAGATTTGGGTCTTGAGGGTCATCGATGGCGAGTCTTGAAGGTCTTCGACGGAAACCGAGTCTTGGCCCGACTTCAGACGGAAACTTTCGGACCGAAATTCTGGGTCCGACCGTCTTTGAAAACCTTTAGACCTTAACAACTTCAGACGTAGCCGACTAAATCCCGGAGTCCTTAGACCGTCTTGTTGAGGCTGTTTTGTCGCTTCAAACTCCAAGGGATTTTTCTTCAACAATCTCCCCCTTTTTGATGGTGACAAAACCCTCGACAGATTTGTGAATTAAAAAACCTGCAAGGAAAAACTCATATATATTTTGAGGATTATATCTGCAAAACAGAGTGTTAGTCCAATAACAATTATCCTCACAAAATATAATAATCATGCAATCAAATTCACAAGTCTAGATCCGAATCATCAAATCAGCATAAGGTCATAGAAGTTCAAACAACCCAATCGAAATCCAAAATGAAAACAGTCTAAATAAAATAAAATTAAACTTCAAAATAGATCAAAATAAAAACTCTCAAAGCTTCCTCAGCTTCAAAAAACTTCAAATCTTCAAAACCCGTAATCAAATCTGCGCAACTCTCCCCCTTTTTGTCTGTCAAAGAGGTAGAGTGAAATGAGATAAAGTTTTGAAAAGATTTAGGGCCTGCGGGGAAACGAACAAGTTGAAACTTGCTAAGCTCCTAGACTGACTTGTCAAGTTTGGCAAAATTTTCCTTCACTAAAGCTACTTCGCACCGGTCTGATTCGACTCCATTTGTGTTCTCAGTGCATTGATCTGTTCTTGCATGTTCACTGAAGTACTCAGCAGCGCCTTTTTCAAGTCTCTCATTTCGAAGTCCATCCCAAAAACCTGCTTTTTCAAGTCCAGCATAATATCCAACAGTTGTGTGAATGCTGTGGAATTGGCATTGCTTCCACTTGGACCAGCAGAATGGGTTTGAAAACTAGGAGCTTCCCTTTCAGCCCTTTCCTTCTCAGCAGGTGAGGATTCTTCATGCTCTGGGAAGTGGGATGCATAGACCTCCTCAGGGTCAGCACCAGACCTACTCACATCACTAAAATGTAGTGGCGATATTGTTCCTTGTTCTGCAGCAACTCCCCCTGAATGAATGCTAGTGGGTGGAGTAGAAAATTCATCGCCAACATCCATATCAGCACGAGGATGTTTCTCGGTCTCTTCCCCAGCAAAAGATGGCTCAAATGCAGCAGTCATATCCTCCTGCATTTTGCTTTCTTTCTCAGTCTTCCTTCTTCTTTCTTCTTCTTTAGCTTTCCTCTGTCTCTCTTCTTCTCTTCTCTGTTCTTCTGCTCTTCTTCTCTCCTCTTCTCTTCTTCTTTCTTCTTCTCTTTTTCTCTCCTCTTCTCTTCTCCTTATTTCCTCTTCTCTTCTCTTCCTTTCCTCTTCTCTTCTCCTTTCTTTTTCTTCCTTCTCTTTCCTCTGTTTCTCTACTTCCTTCTCCTCTGCTTCTTTTCTCGCTGTCTCCTCAGCCTCTGTTCTCAGGATTACAGGGCTCCTCAATCTAGAGAGAGTGGACAAAGTCATGGCATCTTCTTCATCCTCCTCGTCTTGCAGCATGATCTTTCTTCTTTTCTTTTCAGCCATGGGCTGTTTGCCCTTCCTTTTCGATAAAGCAGTGGGGATCTCCCTTGAAGGTGTTTCCCTCCTCAACCTTTCCAGTCTTTGCAGTCGGTTGAAATTTCATCTTCATCACCATTTTCTCACCAACGAGCATCGAATTCAACTTTGTTAGGCATAAAGATGCAGGAACTTGAATATCAAAATGCCTAAACAATTTGGTGATGATTGATGAATAAGGCAGCTGACCCTTATCCTTTACCACAGTTCTATACATATGGAAAAGAATGACATGTGGAAGTGAGAAAGGTCTGCCCTGGTTGATGGCAAACATCAGCTTTGCCTCTGTTTTGGAAACATCAGTCTTCGAGGTTGTTTTTGGCCGGATGCAGTTGATGACAACTTTATGCAACAAAACATTGGTGGCATTCATCCTAGTGTAGGATATCTTGCCTTCAACAGTTCTGTCTCGTACAATATCCAATGTCGCATAGGATGTAGAGACTTTGATTAGCTGGAAACCCCTTCTTTCCACACCAATAATGTTAGCCAGCAAGTCAACGTCAACAACATAATCTTTGTCCATGAAAGAAAAGGACAAATAATTTGCATCCAAAAAGGATAGATTCGAGTAAAAGTAAGTCGCCAATT
Organism: Eucalyptus erythrocorys; assembly: GCA_014182555.1. Classification (NCBI taxonomy): domain Eukaryota; kingdom Viridiplantae; phylum Streptophyta; class Magnoliopsida; order Myrtales; family Myrtaceae; genus Eucalyptus; species Eucalyptus erythrocorys. The sequence goes on from CM024603.1 coordinate 21,184,935, forward strand.
CGGAGTAGGCCACAGTCATATCCGTGCAGAAATTTTCCAATTGCAACCTAGCAAACTTCCCTCTTAAATTAATCCTTATCGAATCTAGGAAGTCAAAATCCACACTCCTTGGATTGACCACACCCCTCTTTAACAGCTTCGCATAAACTCATTCATGCTCCCTCGACCGAAATAAGCTCCCGTAGGACAAACAAGTATTAGCAGCCACACCAAAATGAGGTTCAAAGTGAGAGAAAAGTCTCTCATCATCATCTAAAGTCTCAGCAGGAGCATTCTCAAGTGGATCACTCGAGATATTTTCCAGCATCCTTTGTGCAGTGCCTTTATCAACGACATTCAGCTTCTCCATCTCCATCAAAAATGCATACTCACTCCTAAACCCTCTCTCCTTCAAATACTCCTCGATCGTCTTAAGGCTAACCCACCCATCCTTAAGCCTTTTATAGAGATCGTAAGCAACATTTGGCTTAAGAGTTCTTACCGGTTCTGCTCGGTAACAACTTCCTCAGAATGTTGACTCTCTGCATATCGTTGAGGCGAATCTTCTTCCGTTAGGTCCACCCTTGTAGGACCCTCTTGCTGTCTCTGTGGTCCCCTGCTTGCAATTCTGGAGGATTTGCGAGACGACATTCTTGTAGAGCAAGCAAAGTTTCAACTTGAACGTGAGGAAAAATGGAAACTTTGTGGCGAAAAAGGGATGGAACGGAAACGGCAAAAGGAAATTTTTAGGGTTTTGAGAGTGAAAGAGTATGAGGATGAATCGCAAAGGAGTAGCTGAGAGTAAAAATGATGGTTCGAGAGTATAGATAGTGAGAGAGAAATCACCGGAATATGAATCATCGCCAAAAAGTAAAAGAAAAGAACTACCAAAAATAAACCATAAAAAGAAAACTGCCATTTTTGAAAATATAAACCGCCATTAATGCATGTCTCGAAAAAGAGCGAAAAGAGATTTTGAAATACGAAAAGTAATTACCAAAAGAGAGAATACGAAAAAGAAATTCGTAAAGAGATTAAATAATACAGAGTCTAACGGATGTTCAGACTTTACCTTTGAGTCTGAACCTTTTCGGACTTTACCTTTGCGTCTCGAGTACAATCGACTTTAAGTAGAGTCTGAAACACTTTCAGACCTTGCTTTAAGTCTGAGCCGCCTTCAGACTTTAGCGATGAGTCTGAATATCTTCAAAATTCACAATTCCTAGTCTTGAACAAATTGATTCAAAGTGAGCCTTCTCAAGAGGTTTTGTGAATATATCCGCCAATTGATTCTTTGAATCTACATGTTGAATCACAATATCTCCATTTTGAACATGATCTCGAATGAAATGATGCTTGATTTCAATGTGCTTTGCTCTTGAATGAAGTATTGGATTCTTTGTGAGGTTGATTGCGCTGGTGTTGTCACATTTGATTTCAGTATGTGTTTCATCAACTCCAAAGTCTCTTAATTGTTGTTGCATCCATAGAATTCGAGAGCAGCAACTTCCAAGAGCAATGTACTCTGCTTCAACGGTTGAAAGAGCCACGGTACCCTGTTTTCTTGAGAACCAAGACACCATCTTGTTCCCCAATAATTGACATGTACCTGTAGTGCTTTTTCTATCCACTCTACAACCAGCAAGGTCAGCATCAGAGTATCCAAGGAGAGTGAAATCTCCTTTCTTAGAATACCATAGACTTAGCTTAGATATAGTTGCAACATATTTAATGATACGCTTAACAGCAGACATATGAGATTCTTTAGGATCATATTGAAATCTAGCACAAATGCATACACTAAACAAGATATCAGGTCTAGAAGCTGTAAGGTAAAGAAGTGACCCGATTATACTTCTGTATAGCTTTTTGTCTACACTCTTCCCTTGTTCGTCTTTATCCAGCTTTGATGAGCTTGACATAGGAGTTTTTGTTTTCTTGCAATTCTCCTTTCCAAACTTCTTGATAAGGTCTTTTGCATACTTCTCTTGATAGATGAAAGTTCCTTCACTTGATTGTTTGACTTGAAGTCCCAAAAAGAAGTTTAGTTCTCCCATCATGCTCATTTCAAATTCGTTCTGCATACACTTTGAAAAATTCATGCAAAGTTTCTCATTAGAAGAACCAAAAATAATGTCATCAACATAAATTTGAACAAGTATGAAATCCTTGCCTTCTCTCTTTATAAATAAGGTAGTATCTACTTTACCTTTAGAGAAGCCATTTTGAATTAAAAAAATTGCTTAACCTTTCATACCATGCTCGGGGTGCTTGTTTTAAACCATATAAGGCTTTCTTCAGCTTGAAAACAAGGTTTGGTCTTTTAGGATCTTCAAATCCTGGTGGTTGTTCCACATAGACTTCTTCTTGGATGACTCCATTTAGGAATGCACTTTTCACGTCCATTTGGAATAACCTGAAATTTTTAAAGCAAGCAAAAGCAAGAAGTAATCTTATAGCTTCTAACCTTGCCACAGAGCATAGGTTTCGTCATAGTCGATGCCTTCTTCTTGTGTGTAGCCTTTTGCTATAAGTCTTGCTTTATTCCTTACCACTTTTCCTTGTTGATCAAGCTTGTTCCTGAAAACCCATTTGGTGCCAATGATTGATTTTCCTTTTGGTTTAGGAACTAGCTCCCAAACGTTGTTGATTTTGAATTGGTTTAGTTCTTCTTGCATTGCTTTGATCCAGCTTTCATCTTTCAATGCATCTTCTATATTTTTTGGTTCGATCTCAGAAATTAGTGCAAGAGCACTAGAAGCTTCTCGTCTTTTAGACCTATTACGAACTCCTTCATCAATATTGCCAATGATGAGATCTGGGGGATGACTTGACTTTTGCTTCCAATTTGTAGTTAGTTTGTCAGTTTGGTGAAGCTCTTCTTTAGTTGAAATTTCTGAATTTATTTGAGGCTCGTGTCCGAGGCTTGATTTTCTTCATGAGAATTTGTAGACACTTGGCCGGACTCTAAATCTTCAAGTTGAGTCGATTTTGTAACGAATCTTCGAACTTCACATTCATGGATTCTTCCACGGTTTGAGTACGTTTGTTGAAGACTCTGAAAGCTTTGCTTGTCATGGAGTAGCCAAGGAAAATTCCTTCATCTAATTTTTCTTCAAACTTACCAATTCGATCACTGGAATTCTTTAGGATAAAACATTTGCAACCGAATACATGAAAGTATGAAACAATTGGTTTCTTACCTTTGAGCAGTTCATAAGGTGTCTTTTCCAATATAGGTCTTAGAAAAATTCTATTTATAATATAACAAGCAGTAGAAGTAGCTTCAACCCAAAAATGAGGTGATACATTACTTTCGATTAAAAGAGTTCTTGCCATTTCTTGCAAAGAACAATTTTTCCTTTCTATAACTCCATTTTGTTGTGGAGTGTATGGGGATGAAAAATTATGTTGAATACCATTGTCATCACAATATTTGGCAAAATCATGATTTTCAAATTCTCCACTATGGTCAGTTTTAATACTTGAAATTGCATATCCTTTTTCAATTTGAATTTTCTTTGCAAACTTAGTAAAACGAATCAATGCATCAGATTTATTTGCAAGAAAGAAAACCCAAGTAAAACAAGAATAATCATCAACTATAACCAAGCAATATCTTTTACCTCCAATACTTTGAACTCTTGTTGGCCCAAATAAATCCATGTGTAATAGCTGCAAAACACAGGATACTTGATTTATAGATTTAAAGGAATTTCTAACCTGTTTACCAAGTACACGGGGAGTGCATAATTCATGCTTTTGATACTTGAGGTTAGGAAGTCCTCAAACAAGCTTTTGGATGATACTTTTGCAATTTGCTTCAGATTGACATGTCCAAGCTTCCTATGCCGAGAGGATGACTTCATCTTGAATTGATATCAAGCATTGAGGACCTGTCGGACCTTATATCTAGTAAATAAATATTCCCATGTCTTCGACCAGTAAAGGACTGTGAAAGATCCTTGCTTGATCCAAAACATGTATCTTCTTGAAAATTGATTTTGTATCTCGAATCGCATAATTGACTAATACTCAATAGATTGTAGTTCAATCCTTCAACAAGAGAGACATTGTTGATTGTGAGATTTCCAATCATCACAGTTCCTTGGCCAACAATCTTACCCTTGTTGTTACCACCAAAAGAAACATTTCCTCCTTTTATATGAGAGAATTTTGTAAAACAACTTGAGTCTCCTGTCATGTGTCTTGAACATCCACTGTCCAAATACCACTTGACTTTCTTCTTGAAGGTAACCTGCAATTAAAAGAAAGACTCATGTCTTCTTTGGTACCCAGATCTTCTTGGGTCCATCATGGTTAGTAGTATAAACAGTCTTTGCACAGCTCTTATTAATAGGTCTCCAAATTTTGGGACATTCCTTTTCAAAATGATCTACACTTTTCATTTTGAACAAGTAAGAGCATTTCTACCAACAGGCTTTACAAAAACCTTTTGGAAATGATTTTTATAAAAAGTTTTTGTTGGCCTATTTCTAATTCTTTCCTTTACCTTTGGGAAATCGATCAAATGAACGGTTTCTTGTGTCATTCCTAGACCGGATTTATTAACGTAAGGTCTTTGGATAGAAAGAATCTTATCCAACTTTTCAGAACCTATTGAAAATTTCTTTGAGACTTTCAATGAGTCTTCTTTCCTGCAATCATTTTCTTTTGAAAGCTCATTCTCATTTTCTTTCGAAATAGCAAGAGACTTGTCTAGACTTTCAACTTTTTCAAGTAAAATTTTTTCTCGTTGTTTCATTTTGGAATTCTCCATTTTTAGTTCAGAAATCTTTTTAAGAGAGCCTTTAAGACTGAGACAAAGTTCATCAATGTATTTTGATACTTTAGTAGGAATTTTTAGATTTCTAACCTTGATACCATTGTTTGAGTCTCGAGTTCGATCCGAGTCCGACTCGAGTCCGAGTCCGCCATAAGACATATATTTGCATATTCTTCATCACTCTCCTCACATTCAGTGTCACTCCACGTTTCAACTTTGAGTGCTTTCTTGAACTTTTCAGGTTTTCCTTTCTTTTTCTTCAATAAGGGACAGTTGGGTCTGATGTGTCCATTTTTCTTGCTTTCAAAGCAAACAACTTCTTTGCCGGTATCTTCTTCTTCATTTGATCTCCTTTGAAATCTTTGATTGTTTTGTTTCTTCCCGTTGAATCTTCTACCTTTTCTATTCAACCTTCGAACTTTCTAATCGAAGTGCCAATTCTTCATCATCCAAGTCTTCTTCGAATCTGTAATATCGAATCATCATTAGATTTTAAAGCAATTGACTTCTTACCTTTTGTGTCAAATTCCTCATTGAATTGCTCAACTTCATAGGATTGAAGTGTGCCAACCAATTCATCTACCGAAAGAGGCATGATCCTCTCGTGTTTCTCTTATAGATGTTTTGACATGATTCCAATCTTTGGAGAGCCCTCTCAACAATTTATTGACCTTCATAGGTCCTGAGATTGGCTTTCCTTGGTATGCCAAGCCGTTTACAATTTCTGTAAATCAACTAAACATATCCGTGATGGTTTCTCCTGGCTTCATATTGACCAAGAAGGATGTTGATCTTGGTTTCTTTGACTCGATCTGTTCCTTCATAGGTGACGTGCAATCTGTCCCAAACTTCTTTGGCTGTTTCACAAGATGAAATTCTATCATACTCAGTAGGAGATAATGCACAATAGAGAGAGTAAATAGCCTTTGCATCAAGAGCATGTCTCTTAGAAATTTCTGCTTGTGGTAATCCTACTCCATCAGCTATTTCTTTTCCTGTGCTTGATGTAGCTTTAGGAATAATTCCGTTCTCCACTACATCCCATTCCATAGGATCTTTAGATCTTAGGAACGCCTTCATCTTGTTTTTCTATACGTTGTAATCCTTGCCATCGAAGTAGGGAGGTCTGGTATTGCTTTGCCCTTCAATTAACCCTGGAGCCAAAACACTAGCCATAGATCTTTAGCTTAGAAGTAATAACACTTCTAACAAATAAGCAACCTGCTCGATACCAATTGAAATAGGCTAGTGAATCAACCTAGAGGGGGGTGAATAGGTTGTTGCGGAATTCTTTTGGAATCTTTTGCGGTGGAATACGTTGATATCAAAGATATATCAATAACAATTAAATTACGTATTCATAAAGTAAATAGAGTAGAGTGAGAGAGAATTGACACAAGGATTATAGTGGTTCGGCTTAGACCAAGCCTACGTCCACTCTCCACGTTGGACCAACGGGCCGTAATCACTATGTAGCAAATGAGAGCCGTTACAGTAAACGGACTAGACTTCTTCAATAGACAGTCTCTCCTACAGCCTTCTGCTGCTTTCGCACTATATCTCACTCTCTTTGATACACAATTTGAATATGAAAGATTTTAGAGAACAAGTGATTTTGGAGATTCTAACATCGAGATTTTTCTACCGGTCTCTCCTTGTTTCCAAGCAACGTAGATCCACCTTAAATAGTCTCGTGCCTTCATACCCGTTGGCACTTACCAAAACATTCATCCAATCAACCCGTTGGACTGAATCAATTTAAGTGATCTCCTTGTCCCGAAAACGTAAGTAGACAGCAGTTCGTCAATCTGTTCGCCCATACAATCAGAATCTTGAGTTCCCAAAATTAGATTCTTCCAAAAATAATCTTGATCTTCAACAGATAAAATCCGAAGAATCAAATCCTCCAAGCTCTTCATCACAGCCAGAGATATTCTATGGTTAGGATTAGGAAATACGAAATCCAATATCTTACTTTCATTAGCCATAAGAATAACCTGTGGCCAGCCTGTAAAAATCGCGAACCTGTCTTCGAGACTTAGATTTGGGTCTTGAGGGTCAGACCGAAACCGAGTCTTGAAGGTCTTGGATGGAAACCGAGTCTTGCCCGACTTCGAGACGGAAACCTTCGGACCGAAATTAAGGGTCCGACATTTTGTCTTTGAAAACCTTTAGACCTTAACAACTTCAGACGTAACCGATCGAATCTTGGAGTCCTTAGACCGTACTGTTGAGGCTGTTTTGTCAGCTTCAAAACTCCAAGGGATTTTTCTTCAACATTTAGGAGATTCAGATAACCCTAAAAAAACCAAGATTAGGGCAAATCTCCCTCAGGTGGATGCTAATAGATTAATTGGACTTTTCAAAGAGTACCAAGATGTTTTTGCTTGGTCATATGCCGATATGCCAGGTTTAAACCCTAAGATAGTGGAACATGCATTACCACTTGATCCTAGTATTTCGCTGAAGAAGCAAAAGCTCAGAAGGAAAAGTTTCATTGAAGTCACCCATTATGAAACCTAAGTTATCGAAAAAGATTGAAGAAGAAATCATGAAACTCTTAAATGTTGGTTTCATTGAAGTCATCCATTATGCTAATTGGATTGCTAATATAGTCCTAGTTATGAAGAAGGACAAGTCCGAGTATGTGTTGAATACTGTGATCTGAATAAGGCAAACCCTAAAGATGATTTTCCTTTGCCACTCATTGATGTCTTAGTTGATAGTACTATTGGATTTGAACTGTTCTCATTCATGGACGGATTTTCCGGTTATAACCAAATCCGAATGAAAGAGGAAGATAAGACTAAAACTTCCTTCATCACCCCATGGGGAACATTTTGATACAAAGTTATGCCCTTTGACTTGAAGAATGCAAGGGCAACATATCAAAGAGTCATGGTAATACTATTCCATGACATGATGCATAAGGAGAATAAAGTCTATGTTGATGACATAATTGCAAAGTCAAGACAAGGTGAAGATCATGTTGAAGTCTTAAGAAAACTATTTGATCGATTGAGGAAATTCAAGTTGAGGCTTAACCCTACAAAATGCATATTTAGGGCAAAGTCTAGAAAGCTTATTGGATTTATGGTTAGTGACAAAGGTATCGAGATAGATCCCTCTAAAATGAAAGCCATATGTGACTTGAAACCTCCTATTGTTAAGGAAGTCCGAAGCTTACTATGAAGATTGAATTATGTTGTGAGATTTATCTCTCAATTGTCAGAAACCTCTAAGCCATTCTTTAAGCTGTTAAAGAAGAACACCAAGGTCAACTAGGATGAAGAATGTCAAAAGTCATTTGAAGAACTTAAGCGATATCTTTCGCAATCTCCTATACTTGTACCGTCTATCCAAGGTGTGCCTCTCATCTTGTATCTCATTATTCAGGAAAAGTTTTTAGGAGCCATGTTAGCACAAAAAGGACCCAAGGATGGAATAGAACGTGCCATATTCTATCTCAGTAAGAAGTTTACTACCTTTGAGATCCGATATCCTGAAGTGGAAAAGACCTGTGTAGCATTGATTTGGAATTTATACTAATTAAGACAATATACTCTTCACCACCGCATCCTTCTGGTGACTAAGAATGACCCGATCAAATATCTTTTAGAGAAGCCCGCATTGATTGGAAGGCTCGCTAAATGGCAAATATTACTCTCTAAGTTTGATATTCAATGCATGGCACAAAAGTCCGTCAAAGGGCGAGCCATAGCCGATATATTAGCTGAAAATCCTGGGAAGTTTTGATGACTGGGATGAAATTGATGAAGGAATTTATTTGGTCTCACCTGACAAGTGGACCATGTATTTTGATGGCGCAATTAACCTTTCTGATTCTAACACTGGGGCAGTTTTAATATCTCTAGAACGTCAACATTATCCGGTAGCTGCAAAGTTGGTGTTCCCTTATACCAATGATATTTCTGAATATGAAGCTTGCATCATTGGTTTGCAATTAGCCATCGATATGAAAGTCAGAAAGCTTCAAGTTTATGGTGACTCCGCACTCATCATCCTCCAGACAGGAGGTGAATGGCAAACGCAGGACGTAAAGTTGATTCCTTACTATGAATATCTTGAAGACTTGGTCAAGGAATTTGATGAAATCTCTTTTGATTATCTACCGAGAATACAAAATCTGTTTGCTGATGCCTTGACAACTTTATCTTCAATGTTATAAGTAGCTGATGGTTTGAGCATTGATCCTTTGCAAATCGACGTCTTGAAAAAGCTTGCTTATTGCTTGATGATTGAAGAAGAACTTGATGGTCAACCCTGGTATTATAACATCATGAATTACCTTCGAGAAGGAAAATTTCCCATACTTGATGAAGTTGGCATCCAAATTCTTCTTCAGTGGAGGAGAGCTTTTATAAAATGTCTTTTGATTCAGTTTTACTGAAGTGCGTTGATGCACAAAAAGCTAAACTCCTGATGAAAGAGATATATGAAGGAGAGTGTGGCCCTCATATGAATGGTCATCTCCTGGCTAGAAAAATCATAAGGCTCGGTTACTATTGGTTGACCATGGAAGCCGATTGTATTCAACATGTGAGGTGTTGTCACCAATGCCAAGTCTATGGAGACAAGATCAACACTCCTCCTAATGAACTACATCAAATGTTCGAATCCTGGCATTTTTCAATGTGGGGCATCGACATCATCAGACCAATTAATCCTAAAGCATCGAATGGATACTGTTTTATCTTGGTAGCCATTGATTACTTCACCAAATGGATTGAAGCCAGTTCTTATGCCCATGTTACTACAAAGAGTGTGGCAAAGTTCATCCGTCGTGATATCATCGCTCAATATGGAGTTCCTGAAGTGATCATCACAGACAATGGATCAAACTTGAACAACAAGGTGGTGGATGAATTACTTGGAGAATTGAATGGAGCTGTGGAAGCAACGAATAAGAACCTCAATAAGATTTTAGCCAAAACGGCGGAAAATTATCGTGATTGGCATGATTGGTTACCAAATGCTTTGCTTGCCTACCCAACTTCAATTCGCACTTCAACTGGGGCAACGCCATTCTCTTTGGTTTATGGGATGGATGTTGTATTACCCGTGGAAGTGAAAATCCCTTCACTCAGGGTACTTTCTCAAATCAACCTCTCTGAAGCTGAATGGGTTCAACAAAGATATGAACAACTTAATATGATTGATGAAAAGAGGATAAAAGCCTTATGCCATGGACAAAGCTATCAGAAAAGAGTGGCTAGGTCGTTCAATCATAAGGTTAGGCCAAGACATTTCGAGATCAACCATTTTAGTCTTGAGAAAGGTTTTACCTATCATTCCAGATCCTCATGGGAAGTTTACTCCAAACTATGAAGGTCCATATATTATAAGGAAAGTGCTACCTGGTGGGGCATTAATCCTTGTAGAAATGGATGATCAAGAATTGCTAAGGCCTATAAATGCTAATGCTGTCAAGAAGTATTATCCATGAATAAAGTGAAAGGCCTTTGAGCCACTTTTGGATTGAATCCGAGCCACTTTAGAATATTTGCATCATGCATTCCATGTATACATATTGCATTTGCATATTTGTTCATTTTATAGGATCTTTGAAGAAGATTCTAACTGTCTGTAGGAGGTTCATCTCAGAAATGCAAAACTTTCAAAAAATGTTCATCTTCTTTAGAACTTAGAAGTGACCCTATCTGTTAGAATGCCGAAAGAGTCAACTAGAACTCTAGAGTCGATTAGAACTCTAGAAGTGAACCCCGTGCTGAGCAAAGCCCATTCTGTCCACAAATTTTATTCAACCTTATTTCCAAAAGTCTCCCTAGTAAGGTCAAGGGAACATATCTTTTCAAACAAAATTTCATTACACTTTCATTCCCCAGGGATTTGAATTTACCCAAAGTGTGTTTTGGAAAGCCTGAAAAAGATTGTTAAATATGCCAAGTGGTAGTGCCTAAAGTGATGAGAGGCAACCCCTTTACCAAGCACGTCCTTATACACTCTCTGAGAGAATTGAATGAAAAGAACCATGTCTTAGGGCATAGGGTTCATTTATAGTGAATACACGGTTTGAGATGATAAAGGCATTTCGTTTCTCAATCCCAAACACTATCGATATTCCTTGTAAGCTACTTTGAGCCATACAGGGAGCATTTTCAAAATACCTGTCAAGGACAACCCCACATTTGGGCAAAATAGGGGATCCTGGTTGAAAATTATGGAGTAAAAGATCAAGAAAGATTTTATTGTTTTCACTTGCATCAATCTTCTTGTGCTAGCTTAAGGTGATTTCTTATTGAAGCTCAAAGCATCTCGAAGTGACGAAGAGCATTCCATTCACTACCTTAAACATAATTACCTTTTGCTTAACCAATTTGAGCATTACACAATTCTTTCATAACACCAGGTGATAATTATCTCCCCACACTGGGACAAGGCATGTGATTTACTAACAAAATTAAAAATATTGGTAATGTTTGTAAATGCCACTCAAGAGTCCTAGATACTCAAAAGAGAATGAAAATTATAGGGCATGAAAAAGCAGTGTGTCTGGTAAAAGCAAGGCCAATGCTCATGAAAAAATGCAAAGAAAAGCACAAACTCATAACCAGAGCTACCAACCGGATTGAACTATGGCTCGCTGCTTCTCAAGCTAACCATTCCAATTTTAACATCAAAATCACTCATAGCCAAGACAGATAGATCTATCGATTCCTTTCGTACATTAATAACCATCTCACACCCTCGATAGCCAAAAACAGATTGCACCTTATTGTTCATAGGGGTGGAGATGCTAAGAACTGTTTCCAATGGTTTCATTTCTAACTCAGCTAACTTAACGAACCAATCAACTACAAATGAATGTGTCACCCCCATATCAAACAAAGCATATGCAGTATGTTGATGTAAAGAGACCCTACTTATGATCACGGCCCCAAAATCCATGACTTCTTCTCTGGTCACCCCGTACATCTCGCCCTAGGCTGGGGGTCAATTTGAATTGTCCTACAATGCAACTCCTGATCGCTATCCCATGAATAAGGTTATGGTTACACTTCAATTGATTGTCATGGGCAATTCTTAACATAGTGGCCCTACTGACCACATCCAAAGTATGCTCCCGTCTGGGTGCGGCAAGGTGCAAATCCATGGAACTTGCCGTAGAATCGATAACTGTGGCTCAGGTTGTGCGCTAACTTCTTAATGTTACTTTTCCTACTAGGAGGGATGGGGTGTTTTCCTCCTACCATCAGCTTCTTCCCAAATCAATGATTGTCTCTATAGGCAGCAAACTGCGATCAAGATGCGGTTACTCACTCGACCATATCCCCCTAAATCAGCTGAGCCCTTTCATAGAGCTCATAATCCTCCAAGTTCAAAAGCATTAACTGGCTATGGATTTTCGGCTTCAGCCTATCCCAAAACCTCCTAGCTCGATCCATAGGATCCTCAACCATTCTTGGAGCATACTTTGACAACTCCGCGAACTTGGCCTCGTACTGGTCTACAGGTAGGTGGTTTTGGCAAGGTCGTAGGAAGTCAAACATCTTCTACTCTTGGGCACACTATGAAAAGTATTTCCTGTTGAATGCTTCCACGAACACGCCCCAAGTTGGGATGGCACCTTCAAAAAAAAATCTTGCCTCGAGTGGCCTCCCACCAATCATTAGCATTGCCTTGCAGCTGGTAGATTGCCAGGGTCACCTTTTCTTCGTCATTACACCTCAACAAGGTGAAGGCCTTCTCCAGCTCCTTAATCCATGAGGCGACAACCTCAGGATCACCCCTTCCTATGAACTGAGGTGGCTTCAACTTAAAGAACTATTTTACTAACCTTTGGCTCCTGTTTCCAACTAATGGGTCCTCGTTGTGAGCAACGACAACAGTAGCCTATTGCCAAGCCTACTACCCCATTAGGTTCCTAATGGTCTCTAGGGCCTGCAAAATCCCCTCAAACTTGGGATCCTTGCGTGCCTTACCTCGGCCATTAACTAGCTCGGGAGTTGCCCTTCCTCGCTGCATCCTCGATTCCGGGCTAAACTCCTTTCATAGCTAATTCCACAACCCCAATAGTATAGTTAGGAATTCAAAATCACAATTCAGTAAGATGATCAGCAATCACCTGCGTATCGTAAGCAATCCTAGCTAACTATCCCAAGGTCTCAACACGCCTTATCACTCTAGGTAGTGACCATGCTCTGATACCAACAAAGTGAGGATGTCATATCCCGACCCGCTTCAATTGTGCAGTAACCCTCCCTTCCATACTTATGGTTATATGATTGCAACATCCCAAAAGGCATCACCTACCTAATTCATATTAATGATAAAACGCACAAGCGGAAATGCAAACAAATCTCCAACCATCATTCAAATGAGATAGTTACAAACATAATCATATAATAAGCATCATGAGTCAATATTTCATACACAACAAGTTCACAAGTTAAACAGAAGCTACGCCATATCCAATATACCTAATCGCGCTGCCACGACCTTTTACAAAAGGGCCCAGGGTACACTTATGCCTTTAATACTATGAGGGTGGTCCAAAAAGTGCTAGCAAGCCCATTGCTAGCTAAGCCTCAAGGGCCTCCGGGATCCATGGCTCCGGCTCGATGATTAGCTCAAGGTCGAACTCGGGGTCGAACACCTCCCCATTGGGAATATCCCCGTCCTTGGCATCCTAGCTAATGCCTCCCCTTGAGCCTCCAACATCCTGCGGATAGTCAAAGCCGCGGATGGGACCATAGCTCTTGTTGCCCACCCAAAAGTACCAAGCCACGAGTCAGTGTAGCACGAGGTTAGGTAGACCTTCATTGACTCAAATGGTCATGACGTAATGCATGTAGTGCGCATCAGCCTCTCCCGCTATAGGATACTCTATCACCTCCTAACCGTGCTCAATGAGGAGACCAAAATGAATTTGTCGAAACGGCTCAGCCATTCTTAAGGCCTATAAACATTTCAACGAATAAATATGAGATAAATTTAACAAGTGAACTTCCTAGACCTTGCGTAGGAAAGTCATTCACCTCAGAAGCACCTTAAACAAGCAATTATCTATTGATGGCAAAACATGGCAGCACTCTTCTTGCTTGACACTCATTATACTTATAATAACAAATCTATTATTCAAGGCCATCAATATAGACACGTAGGCAATTTCATAACATATATTCCGTGCTCTTGAGCCAAACATACGAAAGCGCATTATGGTTCAAATCATGCGCTCGTGCCATGCATTCATCTGGACCTAAACACATACAAATCTCATGCATTTTCCATACAAATATGTCCAGATTACTATAGCCACTCAAGACCTAAGGCCAATATGTAGGTTTGCAATCATCCGATGTAACCAGGCATTGTCTTGCCCCATCGAGCATGGCATCGTCTCACGTAAAATGCATGAGAACAATCATTCCTTTAAAGAGTTTCATTCCAAAATCCATCCGCGAACGATATCCTGTTGACTTGGGGGCATCCGAACTAAATCAGGCATCCTATCGTGTAAACGCATCAGGACGGGTTCACATTCCACGTAAAACGCATCAGGGTTTTAGTGACCACATGGGCATACCATCACACAATTTGTTTCTTATCATTCTCATTTAACCCATGTAATATTCATGTGATATGCCACATCACTCATTAAATGCCACCATGTTACACACGTGCATCATGTTACATTATATAAATGCATCATATACTTCATAAAGAATCTGTGGCATATAGATCACTTATCACAATAGAGTAAGGTCATCATAATATATTTTAGTAATGAGTCATATCACAACATCGCTTCGTAGAGACACTTGTGACACATATAACATACGATACCTAACCCATATAGCAGATATATGCACAACCCATATAACACATTTACACATAAACTATATAACACATTTAGCACACAATCCTTATAACACATAACTCAAATAATATGTCTAACACATAACCCAAATAACGCATGTAACACATAATTCCTATAACACATAACCCATGTATTATATCTAACCAAGAATCCCTAGATCACATAATAGCATTTCATCATATTATGGCATAATAAAACTACATATCAATTCCACTTAGCCCGATAACTTATCACCCTAAATGTGATAACCAATCACTTTGAAACCCAATAACCTATCTAAGTCCAATAATAGCTTATCAGACAACATCCACTTATCACGTCAACAAATCATCATTTAACTACTAACATGTCCTAAATTGCTCCCTAAATGTAACGATAACCCTAATTAAGGGCTAGAAAGCCACTCACAAATGATCCAGGCTTTAAAACGTGTCGGGGGAAGGGGCAACAATACCAGACAGTAGCTGTGGACTACTGGTTGTGCGTCTACAAGCCGCAAGGGAGATGGACAGTGGCTGAACGGCGGTCTGATGGTAGCACGACGATGGTTCGGCATCGGCATAGCCTTCAAGCTTCACACAGGACTAAACAGAAGAAGAAACAGGGGAGAGGATGCATGAGTGAGGGCTGCACAGTATCGAAGAGCCCTTGAGAAGGCTGGTCAGTCGACTTTGGATGGCGGTTCGGTGGTGCAATTGGCAATCCGATATCAAGGTTCGAAGGGCGATCACCAATGAGGTAAAACAAGAGGACAAATGGAAGAATAGGCTTGCCAAAGTGCCAACAATGGAGGTAGTATTCAACTGGTGGTGAGGGGAGAGAAATTGAGAGCTTAAAACCAAACAAGTGAGGAAATGAGAGAGAGAATGAGGGTGAGAGAGAGAGAGAACCAATGGTGAAGGGAGAGAAATGAGAGGGAATGTGAGGTCTTGTCCATTCAATGCTTTGCACTCAAAGTCTTCCAAATCCCTCAAATCTAGAGTTCAATTAATGAGGAAGTGACATCTTGAAGAGAGAATAGGGTGAGAATGAGGGGGAGAAGCGTGGCTAGCGATCTTGGGGAAGAGGGAGGAGAGAGGCAAAGAGAAATCTTACCCATTAATGCACATCAACTTACAATCTTTTGAACTCACATCAGTCACTCAAGAAAGACTTATTCGAAAAAAACAAAATCTATGCATTAATGAAGGAAATAAACACTTTAGTGCCTAGGTTTAGACTAGACTAGACTACTAGGCTTCAAGCTTCTTCCAATTGCCACCTCCTCCATGCATATGCCGCCCATTTCCTTGCCCATTTCTATCTTTGTCCTTAGTCCAAAAGGAGGGCATTTTAGTATATTCACCAAGATCTCACATTATTTATGCACTATTCATGTCCCTACATACATTTAATGCTAATATCTAAAGAGGGCTTGATGGGATTGAAGGGCCCATGAGCCTCCCTTGGCTGCCCACCTTTTAGGCGTGTGGGCCTTGGGCTTGGGCCCATTAGGTCCCCATCCATGGCCCATTTCCACTTTTCCACACTTGTACGTCCTTACTAATGTAAAATCGAGTTTTCGTCCCAAAATGGCATTTTTTGATATCCTTGTGGTTTATTGATCATCAAGAAGATCTCATCTAATGATCGCTTGCCGAAACAATTCCACTCTGAAAAATTGAGTTGGAATGAGGATGTCACATCATACCTAGAGATATGATAGTAAATAGATTAAAAATTCCACTATCATATATTTGATATTGTTCTTATATGCATAATAATCCAAAATTCATATCTAGTGGTTATAGTGAAATCGGATGCTCTAACATATTCATCGATTGATTTACTGCATTTAGTTTCCATATTTTGCTTTAAAGATTTTTACTTTTAATTTATTCTCGATTTCATTTTGATTTATTAGATAAATTTTAGAATTAAGCCATTTTAAGTATTAAATTAGTTTTTAGTCATCAATTTTCGTAGGACAATATTTTTGTCTGATCATTATACTACTTGTTCAAGACATTCACATTATACTACTTGTTCAAGACATTCACTTGCATTTAGAATTTTATAAAGAAGTTTTTGGCACCGTTTCCTTGGATTGTTTGTTTAATACTAATTAATATTGATATTGGATAATCCGAAGTTTAATCTAGCTTTTTTTTTTATTTTTTTAGGGTGTATATCGGTTTATGACGCATAGCCAACAAGGAAAACTTTGCTGAGTTTGATCCAAAAACTGAACATACATTTAAAAGGCGACTAAGAGAATAGGGAAATCATGCTAAGAAGATGACAAATGGTGAAAATGAGAATTCACGTAGATTCTTGAGAGATTATGTTGTGCCGATAGTTTAAGGCACCACATCAAGCGTTAGAAGACCTACAATTCAAACAAGCAATTTTGAGATCAAGCCTTCACTCATTTGGATGCTTCAACAATCAATGTAATTTAGTGCGGTACCAAGTGATGATCCAAATGCTTATATCGATGCTTTTCTTGAAATATATGATATGATTAAATATAATGGAGTTACATATATTAGATTAAGATTATTTCCATTCTCTCTTAGAGACAAAGCTAAGGATTGGCTCTCTTCTCTTCCCGCGGGATTGATCACTACATGGAATGATATGGCTTAGAAATTTCTTGATAAGTTCCTTCCATATGCAAAGTCTATAAAAATGCATAGCGATATTACTAATTTTTTGCAAATGGATAATGAATGATTATATGAAGCATGAGAAATATTCAAGGAATTTCTTAGGAGATGCTCACATCACGGACTACCCATATGAATGCAGGTACAAACTTTTTATAAAGGGTCTAGTATAGATCTTTATTTTATGATTGATGCAGCTGTTGGGGGAACTTTGAATAATAAAACACAAGAATAAGCCTACAATCTATTAGAGGGGGTGACATCCAATAGTTATCAATGGCCTATTGAAAGGTTACCAATGTGAAAAGCTAGCAAAGTTCATGAACTGGTTGCTTTTGCTACAATTGCTACACAATTTAAAGCACTCAATAGACAGCTAGATTAACATAAGTGTTTTTTCTTTTTTCTTTTTTTTTTGATGACCTAGGAATCGCCGAAAGCCGACAGCCAGCAATGTAAACCTGAGGCGATGCTAGTGCAGGATCCACCATCACGACACCGCACTTAAGACCACTAGCGACCATGCTGGGATTCGAACTCCTCCCCTTTTGTGAGAGGGAGGGAGCTTGAGCCAACGCGGCCACCACATGGGGTGGTTAGATAACATAAGTGTTTTTTTTTTTTTTTTTTTGGTAAGAGTAAAGATAACATAAGTGTTTTGACCATGAAAAATCAAAATTTGACATGTGATTTTTTGTGGCTAAGGACATGTTACCACTTACCACAAAAAGTTAGGTAGGTAATCTTTTTTCACAACCTAGTGCAAATGCTAACTTTGTTGGGAATTTTAACAGGTGACAGAGTAATCCTTACTCCAATAGGTACAATCTAAGATGGCGCAATCATCCAAAATTTTCATGGAATAATCAGAAAATGATGAGACCACCACCGAGATTCATATAATTAGAATAGACAAAGTTAGATCTAGAAGATATAGTCATCAAACTTGCTAACACTATTCATGACTTCATCAAGAGCACAGATATGAGATTTCAAAACAAAGAGGCTTCAATCAAGAATTTGGAGATGCAAGTGGGTCAATTAACAAACATGATGTCGGGGAAACAACATGGTTCTTTACCTAACAACACAGAGGAAAATCCAATTGAAAAGATAAAGGCTATGTATAACATTGAGAAGTGGTAAACAAGTAGGAGAAGAAAATGCCAAATAAGGGATTTTCAGAGATGAGGAAGAGGAGGTCAATAAAAAACCAAAGGAGGCAAGCAAGAACAAATATTTTCTAGATAATCTCAAGCTATATGTGCCACCAATTCTATTCCCTCAGCGAGTCCAACAGCACAAAATAGATAAGCAATTTTCTAAATTTCTTGATGTATTTAAATAATTGCACATTAACATTCCTTTTGCAGATGCATTAACACAGATGCTTAGTTATGCAAAATTTTTTAAAGAGACTTTAGCAAACAAAAGGAAACTGTAGAATTATGAAATTGTGAAATTGAATGAGGAGTGTTCAGCCATCTCACAAAACAAATTACCTCTAAAGTTAAAAGATCCATGAAGTTTTATTATTCCTTGCACTACTAGAGACTCTTACTTTGAAAAGGCATTGTGTAATTTAGATGCAAGCATTAATTTGATGACTTATTCAGTTTTCAAGAAATTAGGATTGGCGAGATAAAAGTAGCCATAATGTCACTTTAACCGGTTGATCGATCAATAAATATCCAAGAGGTACTATGAAAGATATTTTCGTAAAAGTTAACAAATTCATATTTCCTACATATTTCACAGTTCTTGATATGGAGGAAGATTTTGAAGTATCACTTATCTTAGGTCGATTTTTTCTTACAACAGAAATAGCCCTTATTGATGTACAATAAGGGAAATTAATTCTTAGAGTTCAAAATGATCTTGTTTCCTTTAATGTTTTTAAAGTAATGGAATATCCATCTGATGATAATTCTGGTTTTAGAGTTGAAATAGTTGATAAGTTGGTGAATAAGATTTTTCAAGAAAAGATTTCTAAAGATTCACTTGAAGCATGTTTAGTTTGACAGGACAAAGAAATTCAGAATGAGGAGAAAAAAGAGTACGCAAATCTCATGGAGGCAATTCCACTATATTCAACGCAAAAGGCAATTAAATTTGAGGAGTTGGCACAACACGCAACAAAGCCTAAACCATCAATTGAAGAGCCTATAATTCTTGAACTCATACCCTTATTTTCTCATTTAAAATATGCTTATTTAAATTTGACATCAAGGGAATTAGCCTTTCACTTTGCACACACAAAATTTTAATGGAAGAACAATATAAGCCCATCATCCAACCTCAAAAGCATCTTGAAGGTGGTTACAACAGGCAGAAGACCACCATTAAATTTCATCCTCTAGATTAGCAACACAAGCAATTTCATTATGTTTCTTGATTTATTATTAAGTTTAGTTTTCGCAAAAAAAAAGGGGGGGAAAAAGATTAATTTTTCACTATTTCATCTAGGTTAATTTTCTTTCTTGAGGGACCACGTTCCAAGAGTTTAGTCATCAAGGCTATCCGTGGACACATCCTACAACAAAGGGAATTTTCTTGTTCCTATTTTTCTTTTTCACATTGAGGACAATGCTTCATTCAAGTTTTTTTTGGGGTGGGGGGATAAAAAATTTGTGCTAAATCTTTTTTTTTTATTGTCATGATTGTAGCCCTTGTTGTGAATTTTTGCAATTCTTAGGAAAATTTAAATTTTTTTTTTTCGAACTTGCAACTAATGTGTGAGTTAATTTTGATTCTAATTATGTTGATCCACTTACTAAACACTAAAGATCCTAATTTTTGAATTATGTATAAATTTAGAAAACATTTATGTGAAGTATGTGATTTTTTTAAATCTCACCCAAATCTTACAATTTGTTTGATTTTCTGGAGAGGCGAAATTTTAGGGTGCATCTAATTGAGAAAATGATTTAGGCAATTTTTGGATCAATTGAGCCTTTAAAGCCAACCTTGTTTATTTATCCCTATTCACCTGTTGAGCCTTAATTATTATCGATTTTTCTTAATGAACACCCACACATGTTTAGCCTAGTTTTTATCAAATTATATCATTGTCCCACACCCCATAGACACGTTGATTTTTATTTTTATTTTTTTTTTTTGGATCAAAGTTTATTTGAGTCTAATGGCAATTTGGGAGGAAGCTCGGAGCATGAAAAAAATAAATTGATTGCTATGGTTGTTTGGGATGTATCGTCAAAAAAAAAAAAAAAAAATTGGTTTTATGGTTCCCTATCCGACTTTCAATTAGGTGATCCTTTTGGATACTCAATGAGTTGGAAATATTCATGTTATATCAGGGGGGACTTAGGGAGAAACTCCACCATAAAGCAATGAATAAAAAAAAAAAAAAAGCGGAAGAAAGAGGAAAGAAAAAAAAAAAAAAGAAGAAGAAAAATTGGTGGTAGAAAGATTATCTTGAAGGGGTGAAATTGGGGACAATGACATTGGCTCTAATTAGATCCTAGAAATCAATGTGTTGATGGGTGATTTGAGCTTAAAATTACCATTATCTCACCTTTCACCAAGCCTTACATTACAAACCAAGAAAAGTCCTATTGATTTTTGGAGTTGGATAATTGGCTTACATTACACACTCAACTCACATAGTTAGAATTGGTTTTAATTTATAAAACAATTTCCATGTTTAAATGAAATTTATGTTTACCTTTGAATTGTGAATTCGAGCAATTATGGAAATATGTTAAGGAGGAGATTTTTGGCTTCAGTATATATTATCTTGTTTTTGCTCGAGACTAGCAACATGTTAAGTTTGGTGGTTCGATAACTCTATAAAAATAGAGTTATTTTACCCATATTAGGCAACAAATAATGCAATATTTATGAGAAAATATTTGGATTTCCTTTAATTATTTAGATTTTCTCTATTTATGCAGCATTATGAGATATGGAGAAGATAAAGAAAACGATGGTAAAAATCAAGAATTCAAATCAAAAAGCATTGGAAGATGGATATCAAATCAGGAAATTCTTGATTTTGTTCCCTAATTTTTATCTACAAGTGTTGGAAGATAGATATTAAACCAAAAATTCTTTGATTTACTCCCTAATTTTATGCGAAAAAATAAGTAATCACTTTGGAATAAGGATCTTGGATATATCTTATAAATAGGAGAACACTGAGAGCCTGAGGGGAGAGCTGGGTTTTTATTTTTAGATTGTCTTTCATTGTTCTAAGAGTTTTATAAGTCTTTTGGAGAGAAAACAAAGTGGTGATAGAATTCTTATTCTTTGATTCAAAATGTTGGGCTCAATTTATATTTTCATTTCATCTTCTATTATGTTTCAATTTTCTTTTGTTAGGACTACGATGTAGCCTAACCATAATTATATAAATTTCATGATTTTTATACATGCAAGTGATTTCATTCATGTGAGTTACATATTATTGTACTTAATGCTTTAAAATGACTAGCCACGACTTGAATGATATGATATGCATATTTGAGATTGAGAAGTGATAATGTGCCATCGCTACTTATAATATATAACCATGAATTAAATATAAATAAGGATATATACCATATTATTTGTGTAGCTTTCGATAATAAAGTTATCCAAAAGACTCATTTTAAGCCATGAATATTCATAAATTTTGATGTACTTATGTTTATTTAAATACACATAGAGATATAGTGGATTAATAAACTGAGTAGGTTTGTTCTATCTAGAGACATGATAGTAAATAGATTAGGAAATTCCGCTATCACATACTTAATGTCATTCTTGTATGTGTAGCTATATGAAATTCATATCTAGTGATTACGGTGAGATCGAATACTCTAATATATTTATCTGGTTGATTTACTATATTTAGTTTCCAAATTTTGCTTTTGAGATTCTTAGTTTTAATTTAATTTCAATTCCATTTTGATTTGTTAGATAAATTTTAGAATTAATCCATTTTTAATATTTAATTGATTTATTAATCATCAATCTCTGTAGAATGATATTTTTTTCTCATCATTATATTATTTATTTAGTATGTTCACTTGCATTTAGAATTTTATGAACAGCTACAAAGTTCAAATGTTTTACTCTAAAGACTTTTGGAGAATTTTATTCAAAAGTAGAAGTATAAAATGGATATCTGTTTCGATTTCTTGACAGTTTTTTTCCTAGAACAGAATTTCTGCAATCCTTAATTATCAGAATCCGTGGATTCTTAATTCACACGGGTCCAATTCGATTCAAGGTGTACATCGATTCTTAGGACGGCTTTTCTGGCATCTTAGGAAAAAGCAAACCCATTAACATGATGACTATCTCCAAAAAATATGAAATAACTCACTTACCTGAGAAAAATTCTCAAAATATATGGAAATGATGTCTTAGGACGGCTAAATATAGGGCTGTCAATTGTCGAGGGGCATCCACCTCGGACATATCTTCTAAAATATCCAAAATGAGCTGTGGCACATGTAAATGCATCGTTATGGAGGAATCTTTCAATTTAAAAGCAACTCCATAAGGCAATGGCCAACGGAGTTTTCGTTAGCTTCTTCTTCCTTGGCTTGGCCAAATGAAAAATACAGTGTGAAGACTACTACTACGCTTTTTATTTTACTTTATAAAGTCTACTTCAACCGTATATTTAGTTCTTTTTTTAGCACTAAAAACCTAAAATTGTCATATTAAAATGTAAATTTGCAAATAGTTTCTTCATAGTTCCTTTTAGATTTGTAATTGCCGATGCAAAGGTAAAAGACGCATTTTTCTATTAGTGAAGCAAAAACAAACACGCCAACTTCTTAGAATTTTTTTTTTTTTAATTGTTCCATGAAAAAATCATCTTTTCATTTTTTTTTTCTATTCAAGGCGTTCTGTTAAGAGTCATAAGTTGAAGGAAGAAAAGCATCCCAAATAACCAAAGCTGGACGTGAATCTGCTACGGAGTCATGCTTTCGCTTTGTTTCCTCCTGGTGGAATTATTGTTATCATTTTTTGTAAGTTGATGAAGAAGTTTTGAACGACTTATCAAAAGATCTGACATGTCCATGCAACGGAACAAACTCTATCAGACCAAGCCATTAGAAAGCCGAACATACCGACGGTACTAAATGTATGTCAAACATCACTTAACCTCGTCTAATTGGTAGCCATAGCTGTGCCTCAACTAACTAAAAGTCCTTGGTCCTCGAATTGGTTTTAGCACTATAGAGCACTACACATTATCGAAATACCAAGCGTCTTTAGTAATGGACATATGTCCAAGCACATTGCTGATTGTCACCCAAAGGCACTACTTATCAACCACGACCCGACAACCCACTAGGGACAACGCCTCTATAGGGGGGAAACACTTGTTCAGATCAGGGGTTCTGGCTAATGTTACTTTTCTTGTGCAATTAAGATTCTCAATTTCTCTCTCCCAAGAACTAACTTTAAGTGGGCTAATCTGCTACCAAACTTGAATGCCTTAACCCTAATTCTGTGTTAGGAACAAGGAACGATAGGCTGGCGTGGGTTCAATGGTTCAATGCCTAAGAAACCCATCCAAACGCCCGTATCGACTTTCGAGAGTAACAAATGTTCGAACACATGGGGTTCATCTTTGTACTTGCTGTCTGAGGATGGTTCTCAAATGGCCTAAACCCCAACCTAAATTCTAAAATTTACGAGTAGTTGTAGCTCGACAAATGTGGAGTCCACGGCAACACAGCAAGCACTCGTAGCTCCATGGGAATGAAACCTTGGAAATGGCAAACCCATTTTTCCTGGATCTGACTCATAATCTTGAGAGTCGTTGAATTCTGTAGACAAAAGCCAGTAATTTGGGTGAAATTGATTGTCACAGCAACATGGATTAGCCACGTTCTAATCTAAAATCTTGGAAATCCATAGTGTAATAAATGCAATTGAACAGGAGAAAGGAATTATGGAAGAGGAATATTTAAAAATAAAGGAAATATGGTTTAATATGATTTCAAGCCATCAAAAGATAAACTATAGGGAAAAAACCACGAAAAACCCTAAACTTTGCCCCGAGTGATACATTTACCCCGAACTTTTTTTGAGCCGTGAAAAACCCCAAACTTTCTAAGCTGTGACACATTTACCTCATAAGGGCATTTTTGTCTTTTTAGTTTTTGTTTTTCTTTTTTCTTTTTTTCTTCTTCTTCCCTCCGCCGGCCACGGCGGGCCGGCGGAGGGAAGAAGAAGAAAAAAAGAAAAAAAGAAAAAAATTAAATGAAAAGACCAAAATGCCCTTCAATTTTGGGGTAGATGTGTCACACTTGGAAAGTTTAGAGTTTTTGATGTCGCAAAAAAAAGTTTGGGGTAAATGTGTCACGGTTTGGAAAGTTTGGGGTTTTTCACGGCGCAAAAAAAAGTTCGGGGTAAATGTGTCACTCGGGGCAAAGTTTTGGGTTTTTGTGGTTTTTTCTCTAAAATATATGACATGTATTCAAAAGAGTACCTACAAATCTAGTTAATTTTCGTTAGCGATCAGAAGTGTAGCCACTAAATGCCACCCAACAACTAGACCTTAGCAGATTTCTCTATCACTAACACATCGATTCTCCTATCTAGCAGCACTGATCCGTCTCCCGCCTCTTCTTCTTTTCTTCTTCTTTTCTTCTTTTATTTTGCATTTTATTATTATAGAGTTACATATACGCAGGACTGTTTAAATCAACTTTTATGGACGTGTGCCCTTCCATAATTTTTTTGTCAATTTTAAGAGGTGGAAATGCCACATGTTATATTTTGAAAAAAAAAAATAATTCGATTGTACATGGCTTTTGATAATAAAGTAGCTCCTAAACTTGACATCCATGATAACCTAACATTGGCTTTGTTAGGTTATCATGGATGATTGTGGCAAGCTTTATAAAATGAAAATTTTAGGATTTTATCGCAGTGAAAAAGGTTGTCAAGATTCTAAAGAAATGAAGTTCAAATGCCCAAGACTTTATTAATAAGGGGCTACTTTAGGAAAGATTCGCCATGTTAAAGTACAACTCATTGGCTTTTGTCCTATGAAGTCAAAGCAAGCTCTCGTGTACAATTTCATGCCAAATGGGTCCAAGATAAGCATATTTTCTCCAGTAGAGACAATGGTCCTCTCAATTGCAAAAAGATTTGTAGTGGTAAGGAGGATAGAATATCTATAGCAAGAATGTAAAATGCAAATTCTGTACTTTAATATCAAGCTTCATGACATTCTTTTGGACAAGAGTTTCACTCCAGAAAGTTCTGATTTTGGTCTCGTGAAACTTTATTTGAGGATCGTAGTATTGTCTATGATTGTTGTGCAAAAAATCTTGAGATATATGGCACCTGAGTTATACTCCCTGAGTTATACTCCAAGATTGATCGTGTCCATAAAGCCAATGTTTACAGCTTTAGTACGCTGCTAATGGAAATAACAGGTTGAAGGAAGATGTAGATGCAGAGCACTCAAGACAAACTTGATTCTCTTTATGGATTTATGATCAACTGAATCACGAAAAGGTGGCGGATGGCCTTTGATGAACAAAGTGTTGGAAATGCTTGAAAAAATTGGTAAGGTAAGAATGCTTCCCAAGCCGCTTCTATACGCGAGGGATCATTTGTCGGCTTGCTAGGATGGTGAAACTGAGATCGAACTGAAATCTATATTCAACTGTTCTGCTAATTTCTTCTACATCCCAATGTGAAGATGACATTGAGATTAATTAGGGAATCGCTCTTCATATTTAACAACATGACATCGATGACACTATTGGTCTTCGAATAAAATGCAATAGGTAACTCACCCAAAATGGTTTTGACTTGACATCCAAGTTTATTCACTTATACTATAATAAAACTGATCCGAGGAAATTCTATATCCACAAACGTCAAATTTGGAGGGAGCTTGAATTTTCGAGACGTTTCCTTCCTAGTTAATGTGAAAGCTATCCATCAATTATCCACCACCATCACTATTTTTTGGGTCATTAGACGTTTCTTTCCGCAGCATTTCTGCCGAAAGTCTTTCTCCCCAAACACTCAACTAGACACCTAATAGACTCGGCCCCAGTGTACATCTCAATGTCATATCCAACGAGTAGATGTACGACAAAGAAAGGGCGAGAACTGCATTGGAAGGAACCATCTCTTCGTGGGCACCAGTAATTCGCCTCTACATTCGAAAGGTCCGCTTAGATTGCGACGGAGGAGAGTCCATGCAATTTGAAAGTGAGCCTGTGAGCATCGCTAATGAGTTGGATATGTTAACAGGCTTCAATTTTGGGCTCCCTCTTGATTATCCTCGGATGAAAGTGTTAGATTTATACTATGCGAAAAATAAAATTTTCAATGCTTGTAATTTTAGTCATCTATTTTGATTTTTATTTGTATTTAAATAATCGTCATATATTTTTTAAGATGAATAATTGTAATCAGGTCTATATTTTCCTCCACAGGAAACTTTCTCATACCGAT
Source organism: Eucalyptus erythrocorys (assembly GCA_014182555.1). NCBI lineage: Eukaryota > Viridiplantae > Streptophyta > Magnoliopsida > Myrtales > Myrtaceae > Eucalyptus > Eucalyptus erythrocorys. Next base: position 21,211,657 of record CM024603.1, read on the forward strand.
GGGTTACAAGTTGTGGTCAATTCCCGCAAAAGTAATTAACTTAATATATCGACCAAAATAAAAATTAACTTAATATGATGTCAATATTATCCTTATCTGAAACCCACCAATTGGAAAGATGGTGAGAGGAAAACATAGCCCTTGTAATTACTTTTAAAATATAAAAACTTACTCAATACTTGGATGGACTTTATTGTATGATAAAATCACAAAAATATTGTGTGATCTACATCAAATGGACTAAGACCATCTCAATCCATGGATGTGGACCTAATAATGAAACCCCACATAATTAATGATTGATATGGTATTGATCTATATGATGTATAGTTAAATTACTTCTTGTTTGAGCCACATTTGTTCCATTACATGTGAAGCTCCACTATCTTCACTATCTCCATAGACTAACATTGCTTGACTTGGGCTTCTCAAAAGACGACTCCAACATAGACACTCCATTTGTACAAATTAAAGCTGATTCCTAAAGCGAATCAATTTGCCAAAAATGTTAAATTTGGAAATCGCCGAGAAGTTTCCTTCCTATTTAAAATGAAAGTCATCCATAAATTAATCCATCGCTAGCGTTACTGCATGTACCTTTGGTTGGTCCGCACAATTTACTTTTCTTGACTTGACTTTGTGTCTCTTGCAGTTTTGGATTATTATTATTTTTTTTTGTTATTTTCAAAAATTAGAGGAGATTTTCTCCACGCACCTTTTTTTTATTTTAATCTATGCTTGCCATGTGGCAAAACATTACAAAACGTAGCTCACATTCAACCAATGAGCTTTTAGTTTATTCGTTTGTCATGTCCAAAAATTTATTTTAACGACCTTAAATTTAAGAAATTGATAAAGGGAAAGTATATCCACTCTTATTGAGTTCAAACTCGAGAAATGAATAAATCAAAGAAAGTACCTTCAAATATACTATTAACTGATAGGCTTATCTGAACATAGTTTTTCAAATATATTCCGCAATGGCATAGTTTGAATTAGATGATACAATCTTTTAATTTCTAAAATTTCTTTAACCAAGAAAAGAATAACATAGAACAAAATAAAAATAAAGAAATGTGCTTTTAAAACTAGGCAAAAGTATAATAAACTAACGTATGTTCTTAATAAATAAGCCATTCCTAATTTGAATGGTAATTTACTTTCTTCAAATGACTTGAGTCAGTGCGTCAGAAATATTCAGCGAATAAATTAAGAAACCCATTTAAATTTTTATTTGAAATATATGTATAAGGACAAAATTCATGTTTTTAATTTTTCTGATACAACTTTTATCTAAAATTCAAATATTTTAGCTTAGACTTGAAAGAATAGATAAAAAGAAAATACATCAACGTACATGGAATATTTACATAGGAAAATTTAACAAGGCCAATAAGCAAGAATCACACCTTCATTCGTCTCTTGGAAGGAGGAGGTGCGGAATTCGATTCCCCACTTTTTTAGGAGGAACTGGGATGGGGACATTTAGCTTCACGTGTAGAAGAAGAAGAAGAAGAAGAAGAAGAAGAAGATTTTACCTGCACTTGTAGCCATGTTAGAGATGCTCAATCAGGGGGAGAAAAAGAAGAGACATCGAGTACCAGGTTGGAAATTTGACTATCAGAAACATTCGAATTTAGGTGACATTCATGCATGGCCACATTAGTCCTACGGCCCTTTGGTTTTCGACCTTCATACTAAACCAAAAGCCTCTTGGTCCCCCTTGGCTTAGCGGAGTTCGGTGCTCATATAACGCATCTGTTACTTGTCTCTTTACAAAATCCGCACTCAGTCGTCCACTTTCAACCACAAGGACAAAAGAAGAAACTCTTGCGTGCATCCAACGGTCTACTTGATAATGCCGCAAGCAAAGATTGTTTTGACGTCATTTCACTGTGGTGTTATAGGCAAATACCAATTCCCACACCATAAGAAAATAGGGAAATAGAGAACACTAAGGGCTTAATGCAAGTTGCCGTCATATGGGATGAATAAATCCTAAGGCTCGCAGTTGTAGATGCATAGCTCGGGAATTACGCATTCGGTTTCCATTTCTCCTTTGAGCTTTTTTCCTCGAGTATCGACCAAAACGCTCGTCCTCCATTGGTTTGACTTTGAGTCCCACCAGCCACGCCTCCGTTGATACTGCCATGATATATGCTTGCAATCTAACATTCAATACTGCAGTAGAAAAAGAGGAGGAGTAGGGAACGGGACAAGTGAAAAAAGCCGAGAAAGAGAACAAAAACAGAGGAAACAGTCTCCTCTCGGTCTGGCTTTGCTTGAGAGCGTCGCCTCCAGTCACTTTCAAGTGGGTCAATTTTTAAACACAAAAGACAAGCACTTTAGAGAAGGAAACTACTGTTCAAGTGGATCCCATGTCAAGCTCAAGACGATGATGTTTTCGCTATCTGGTTGTTTTAGTCAATGGAAAAATATGAAAGCTTATAGCTTCATGGCCTCGTATATGCATGAATAAGCCTTTGTCTTCCAGAGAAGTGTGAACTTTGGGGGGAAAATAAATTCAAGAGCGGACTCGCATACTTTAGCAAGACTTGGATGTTCTTGACCCAAACGATTAGCTTCTCATTAGAATTTAGAACCTTTATCAGTGTGAAACGGTCTGATATTATCGCCACCAGATGTGATATAAATGCAAATTTTTATCTGTGACTAATTCTTATGTACACATGTCGTCTTTTAGATGACTATCAATATAAAAAGCATGCGTAAGCAAGTAATAAGCGAGCTGCTTCTGACATAGCCACGAGTGCATTAAGTTTCATCATAATCCATGCCATCCTCTTGAGAATAACTTCAGCAGGTAACCTGGTTTTATTCCTTACCACTTAGCTTTGCCATCCAGCTTATTTCAGTACACCCATTTCGTATCTATAACTTGATGATCTTCTGGCCTGGATATAAGTGTTCTCATGCTTCGGTTTCTTTTGAATTTATATAGTTCTGACTGCATGACTTCAATCCAATTTTCATCGTACAGTACTTCCTCCACATCCTTTGGTTCTATTTTGGATAGGAGCGCCAAGGAGTTCATGAACTCTTTGGAAGATGATCTAGTCTTGATTTTTTCGAAACATCTCCGAGGATTTGCTCTTTTTGGATGGTTCAATTTGGGCATTCAATCCTTACGGAGAGACGCAGTCAATGGCTGGTTATATTTTTGGTTTTCTTTGCTTCTGTAGAAGCTGCTGCGTCTGCATTTTGGGTTGGTTCCTCATTTTCCACAGCTTCTACAAACCTAAGAGAATCTTCAAATTGGCCATGGTTACCGTTCTGCCAACCGTATTTTTCTTTTTCCTTTTTCAAATACTTAGTTTTGTTGTCCTTGGATTGTGCCACTTGACGATATGACACATGACAAGTGTAATACTAAATAAAAAAATCACTTAAATAATTTTTTACTTGATAAATAGAAAGTCGCCTTTTAACTGCATTGCCATGCATTTTTTTTTTTCAATGAAGCTACTGATCAAATGTAAGAATCTATTATGAACAACTGAGTATGATCTATTCGCATGCACACTCGATGTATATTGCCAGAGTACCTAACTCAAGATCAGTTTGGTCTACTCTATGTAAGAGACCGAGAGCGACCGAGAGCCTCGACACTTCAAATGTTATTTTATCATTCTAGCCGGAACATTAGATGGTTAGCCTTGGAATTCGGAAGAAGATAAAAACATAAGGAGATCTTTGCAGGCATCTGAATCTGCAGGTTGGGGGTAAGTGTGCCGTGGCAACAAAAACATCGCACTGGATGAAACATACTGATGCGGTTCGGGCCCCAACTCTTGAATAAATGGTACTGAATCAACAAATTTGTTCTGCTGGAAAAAGAAATTGGAATGAGCAGAGAAATGATTGGGGATATTTATTAAAACCATAAAATGTTTCACACACAATCTTGGATTGGAAAGATTCATCTACTAATGAAACTGATGCAGTACCAGAAACTGAATACTGTACTTATGTTAGTATCTCAACTCTACTTGTGGGGCAAATATCTTACACTACCAATGTACCAAATGGAAGCCCAAAAACAAAACAAGTTGACCAACAATGAGCAGTCTTGAGTCCAATTCTGCACCAGTCCCTCGACGATCATTATTTTCTCGTAGATAGCAGCAGCTTACACTGGTCCATTGTAAACAACCTTCGCAGCTGAGTACACTGACCTCGCATCATCTGCCAAGGAAGTTTAGGCACAATCATTCCTGGCCTCATTACATATGAGTTCACATCCATTTCCTAAAGATAATAGGAATCCAGCATCATGCTTAAACTAACAAAAGTTTTTCCTATTTATTCTGTTTGTGTCATGGATAGCAAAATGCAGCTCTACAGTATTCTCAGCACATTCATTAGCTTGTACCTATTGAGAGAAGATATCTTGCTCAGAAACAGCCTCTACAAGTTGCACAATAGCTTTCCTTGACGAGTCACACTAATTTCCATTACACCAATTTGTTTCTTACCTACTCTAGTGAAATTATTGAAATTAACATAACAAAAGAAGTAGAATCAAACCAAATTGATAGGATATCCAAGAATGCATAAATTTCCAGCCGTCTTTATTGAAAGAATATTTATACCTGCAACTCCAACTAAATCAAACGTCAAAGGTACGTTCAAATCGGCCTCGACAGTGGCTTTTGCTGCTGCAATACCAACTGAGATGGCTTGTATAATGTCCAAACCTTCACATATTGATGCAAGTGTAGCACCCACCAAGCAGTCGCCAGCCCCAGTAAGCTTCTTAACGGATGCAGGAAGGCCAGGAAGATGCAAAGCAAAGAGACGAGAGGTTCCCTCAATATGTGTGGCATCATGAAACTTTTGCAAAGGGCAATCAGATGAGATCAATTTGTGGAGTTCTGAACTTATGCCAAGGCATTGGGGTTTCTCCACAACAGCTCTCGTCAATATAGACCCCTCTTTAGAGCATAGAAATACTCCACGAGCGCCTATGGTTACAACTACAATTTTTATGCCCTTCTCAAGCAAAAGAACTATTGCGGGTTTTAGCATATTGATGTGAGATTCTGCAGGACAATTCTTTTCACTCCTATACCTTTCACTCAAACCACATAACTTCCCAGGAGATAGAGCATCTGCCATTGCAAAGAGCTCATCTTCATTGGGAGATACGTAAGTTACCTGCGAGGAGCCCATTCTGTGTCAGTAGCAGATCTCCAAGATGAAGCTTTCAGAATCTAGGAACCGCTTAATGCCACTCTTAAACTATGCCCATGTGAGCTGAATTTCGTTTCTCCTAATGTCACATTGTTTTCATAGCTGAGAGGGATGCCAAAACCAAGAAGTCAATGTAAACCAGTACCATTTTATGTCATGCCTGATTGATATGAACTCGACGTGGTCAGTTTTTTCTAAAAGTGAGATCTTGTCAAAGTTAAACAATATCACAAACTTAAATCAATTGCGTATGATGTACAGTTTATAATTTCCTAGTTGATGTAAGAAAAGATTATGTGTGTATCACACTTAAGTGTATTCACTATGGAAGAGTTTCCTTCAACCAATCTAGACTGCAAATTAATATCCTAGAGGAAGCATAACATCACCAACCATCCTGACTTCTGGAAATTTAATCAGCAGACTATGAATTGGACATGCATTATTAACAAATGTCTATGCAAAGCCACTAAATTTTGTTTTGATATGCTACATGCAGAATTATCCAACCGAAACCACAACTTTCACCATTTTTCTCCATATCCATGCAGATGGTAGGCAATTCTATGAAATATGTTGAAAACGACTGCTATCATTTTCCAGTGTACACAACTAATGGTCTGCATTAATCAATTTGAAGCACTAAACTTTTCTCATCATAGTATTTCCCATTTTGCTCTCTGTCAGTATGGTGCTAACAATGATGGTAATCAACTACTCCATTAGCAACCGAGTCAGAAATTTGAGATTGACATCTCGTGAATTCCATAAAATGTATTATTGAACTTATCCAATTGTTTATCAACTTCAGACTTAAATATGCTTACACAGCGCATAGAAAACAGCACAAAAGGAAGTAAATGCACACCACAAGGTGAAGCACTCACATACTTCACAATAGAAGCAATTTTTTTGGATTTGGCAACCGATACCGGTTCAAACCACAGAGGAATGTTATCTCCTGCAGCCACTGCGAACAAAATTCAAAGAAAAACCAAGTAAGTGAATTCTGAAGAGCTTTCTACTGATTCAGAGTAGATCATATAATCAAGCCAGATGAAAAATCAAAGTACGTTGAATCTTTAGAATTACATCGACAAGAAGCTTCAAGAGCACGATCATTGAGGTTAGCATCAACCATCACTACTGGAGCAGAAGAGATCTCGTATCTAAATTGTTGAATCCACTCAGCAGTGAGAAATTTCTCCTAAAGGTCAACCATGAGTGCCTTTATGAATCTTAGAGAGAACACAAGTATGCCTGCTCAACCTGACACGTTTTTAGCAAAATTAACTTACAATTGACTCAAAGCTTGCAACACCAGCAGCTACCTCACCATTTGGATCAAGTACGCAGCAGACCACAGCAGTTGTAATATCTTGGGTTTGAAGGATACCTGCCTTGGAATTGCTGAGTTTAACAATGAGAAGCACATTCATGAACAGCACATGCATCTCTATAACTTATTTGAAGCCAAAGAAAGAGGAGAGTAGCTAGTTCAATGTTATAGCGAAGTAAAAGAGAACGATTAGAAGAATAAATTTTAGTGTACTTACCTTTCTGCTAAGGTAAATAAAACAAAATTTCATCACTATTATCTATTTAGCAGATTTTACAAGGCAAGTCAGACAAGCAGTTAAACTGAGCACGTTAACCTTCAATAGGACGCCCAGTAGATCTCCAATGCTCCAACAAGTGATTCCCTGATACATAGGGCACAGGATAATGTTAGCAAAATCGTGGGAAGACACAGAAACCTCAACAAGAAAAATGATAAATAAAGAAACGACAGAGAATTTGCCCACCTTGGCAAGTGGCCTACAACCATGCATGAAGGATGAACAGACATTCACTACATCAAGGTGGAGCAAATAAAAAGAAAAACATTCTAAAATCTTAGTACCTTTAATATATACAGTTTACTCACAAATTCTCAATCTGGAAAGTGAAGACGGCATTTGGCAAAATCCTAATGGCCAATTCTAATCCCTCACAGACCTCAAAAAAGATCTCAATTTGGGATGTCTTCAAAATTTATTGATCCTGATTAGAATCAGGCTGGCATACCCAAGAATTCCAGTTACAATAAACAGATGATTGTTTAAAAAAAATATATATTTTTTATCCTAAAAATTAGGGAAAATTTCAAATAAGGACGCAAAGTGCTATCCTTTTCTCAAAATAGGACCTAAAGTGAAGTTTATCTCAAATAAGGACCCAAAATGTCATCATTTTCTCAAAAGAGGACCTCAAGTGAAGTTTGTCTCAAAGAATGACCCAAAGTAGTCATTTAGTTTCAAAGAAGGACCTTACTCATCGGCCGGTGAATAGATGCATCTCCGATGTATATTCTAGTGGCCTAATTAGGGTGTTTTCGTCTAATTTTTTTTTTTTTTTTCATTTTTTGTTGCCCTGTTCATTGTCTTCTTCATCCCCTGCTCACTTCTTCTTGCCCAGATTAAGAACACCTGACTCGGGGAAAGGCCAGCGAGTGCCGGCCACTAGTAAGGGCCGGCAAGGGCTCGACACCCATCACCAGCAGTGAGCGAGGGCTTGACGCCCATCGCTGACAGCGGGCAAGGGCCATCAAGCCCTCGCTAGCCATGGGGAAGGGGGGCTATCCAAATCGAGGCCCTACAAGAAGGTCCTCGAGGGCAAAAGGGGTAGCTGAAGAAGTCGTCGATCTGGGAGCAGTGGTGAGAGGAAGGGATGAAGAAAGCGATACGGGTGTCCCAGTCGTAGTCCTAGCAAAAGATGAGGTTGTCGGTGGAGCAGTGGGCAGAGGTGAGGGAGGTCGCCCCTCACGGCCATCAACGAGGTCGCCCCTCGCCAGCCCTGGGCGAGGGCTTGCCCACCTCATCGGCCATTGATAAGGTCGGTGAGGGCCTGCAAGCCCTCACCCATAGCCAGTGAGGGCTTGACGGCCCTCGCCAGCCACAGCCAAGGCCACCCTCACCAGATCTGGCAAGAGTCGGCCTGCAAGCCCTCATCCACGGCCGGTGAGGGCTTAGTGGCCCTCGCTTATTACCGGCAATGGGCGTCCAACTCTCGCCAGCCCTCACCAACGGCCAACACTCGCCAGCCCTTCCCAAGTCCGATGTTCTTGAGAAGAAGACAAACCGGGGACGAAGAAAATGATGAACAGTGCCACCATTGACCCAAAAAATAATAACAATAAAGAACAAGACAACCGGAAATTTTATTTTAAAAAAAAAAAAAAAAAAAAAAGAGACAAAAATACCCCTAATTAGGCTACCCGAATATGCAGCGAGAGATGCATCTATTCACCGACCAGCAAATAAGGTCTTTCTTTGAGACTAAATGATCACTTTTGGTCCTTATTTGAGACAAACTCCACTCCAGCTCATTTTTTGAGAAAATGAAGATATTTTGGGTCCTTATTTGAAACAAACTTCATTTCGGGTCCTCTTTTGAGAAAATGGTAGTACTTTGGATCCTTATTTGAAATTTTCCCTAAAAATTATTAGGCTTGACCATATATACCTTGAGAATCTAAAGGAAACTCTCTCAAATTACAACAGAAGCAAATAGGATGGACATAGACATAGTCAAGGCCCAAACAAAATTATGCACTTTTATTGAGAAAGATAGTAGGTTCTTTACTTTTATCACATCTTCTAATAAAGATGGAGCTAAAGGATTTATCTGGTATTTTTCTCCATGTCCCATGGCTTAAGACAAGAAGGAAATTGAACAAGACCAATACTAAATAACCTTTATGCTTAAACTCTACAAAACATTATGTCCCAGGTGGCCATGCATCGAGTTCGTATGCCAAAATAATTAATTGAGCCAAAATGGTGCCTCAGAAAGTCTTGCTGAAACAGAAAGTACGTAAGCTAATTCAGATGTGCTATACTTTTTTTCTTTTTTTCTTTTTTGGGTCAAAAGATGTGCTACACTAACCTGCCATGTCAAGGCCCACAGCACTGATGAAGAAGGGCTTTCCTCCCAGCTTCGACATGCAATCGGCAATATTCCTTGCTACACCTCCTAAAACATAGTGAACCTAAAAGACCACTGTCAGATATAGACTCACACAGAAAGTACTGAACAGTGTAGTGTGTGCTCACATAGGTTCTCAACTGATGCTGTCGGCATAGAAGGTTTTGGAGATGTGTAATATTTAGGGGCAGAGTAAGAAACCAGGTACCGGCATTTACCAATATCTTCACCACTGGGTCAATGGTTGGATCTCCATCTTTCCATCTATGAAAAAATTCATGCTCAAATGAGCTACACTTCTTCTTTCTCCTTGAAGGCTGCCTGTCATCCTCATCTTGTGGAGGGGTATGGCACTTCCTGCACTAGCAATCTAGATCCCAGCAGCAATGAGCCGTATGAGGATCCTTGAAGTATAGGGTTGTCCTTTAGAGTCAAAAGACCATTCCAGGTCTCTCCTTCCCCTTCATCTTCTTGTATGTACGGCTGCATCATCAAGATTGTAGGAAAAATTGAAGAAAAGCCTTCTTCATTTTCTCTTGAGTGATCAAATTTGATGACCCACTGCCGTCCTTTTTCTTGATGAATTTTGACTTTGAAGACTGTATAGGCTGAACATTTTGATGAAGTTTTTGTAGTTAGTCAACCAGGTATTAGGGAGGTGTTTGAGTAACTCAGAACAAGGAATCTGTCTTGGAATACGATGCATAAAGTCATCTATTTATTGTCCACAGGTATGGAAATTGCATCTTCCGCTCCCAGCAAAGTTAATTCTATGGTGTGATTTGTACACCATGTAGTTTTTTTTTCTTTTTTGGGGGGTCATAAGTACACCATCTAGTTGCCACAGTCAAATCTGGACTTGGGGGACATCGAGTGATTTGTAATTGAACCTTCAAGACAAAAGCAATTTAGGATTTGGGAATAGTGTTACAAACACAAATCTATCATTGAGAGTTGTTTCAACTACACCAATGCAAGCATGTTGATAGTCCAGGAACTAGTATCAAGTAGTGCTATGCAGGCTACTACTTGCAATCCTTTATGACCATTGAAGGAAAGAGCAATGCATATAGCACCGAAGCAAGGTGCTATAGCCTCGTTAGAGCCACTGGCGCAGGAACTCAGAAGAGATTTAAAGGTTCACAAAGTGTTCATGTTGAGTAGCTGGAAAGGGATGTTGATCAAAGCAGGTTGACCAAACGTATTCTCTCGACATCCTTTGGAGTATAGTGAATAAGCTTTCTTATAGAATTTATTGGTGAAAAAGAAGCTAGTTTAACTCAAACAAAATATGGATTTATAAGAGGGATAGGTATTATAGATCTTATTCTCATTGATGTAAGATATCTCACCGAAATAGTTGATCTTGGAGGTGTTGGATTAAAGAGGTAGGGATCAAGAGTAATAGAGCATCTAAACATTTAGTAGTGTACTACTTTCTGAGGATCCTCAGTCATGATGGGATAATTCTTCCTCTTAGTAACGATGCATTATCAGGCCTAAGGTTATAATCTCAGTCCGATTTTTTTATGAAGATGGCTATGATATCATGAGGGGTTAATAGTATCAACAAATGACTATTTAAGATAGAAATATTATCCCACTACACGGCCCTTCCCTTGGTCTCTCAAAGGGACTTTTTGTTTTTTTTGGTCTCCAGATGCCATTCATCTATATCATAAGGCTCTTAGAACTCAGAAACATTTGGAACCATAGGATTCATAGAGTGGCAAGTGAAGAGCAAACTCGTGAAACCATGTTTCAACTTATCGGACTAATTGTGCAACTCTAAACTTTTAATGAAATCAGCCTTCAAGAATGGGAAAAGTGTTTTAGAATTCCATAACAATGTGTATATAGGCCATAAGTTTACAAACTCCAAATCTCATTCAACTTCTTAGAGAAGTTAGCCTTATATAAGCAAGGTTGAGGACAATAACTTTTGTTAGTACAATAATACTAATACACTGCCATTGAAAAATTGCTCTTACAGGACAGTAATTCACACTTTTAGGAAAGTGATGTCAGATAAAGCAAACGAAACACTTTGGCCTATACTAGTGGCTGAGAAAAGTATATTTTTGGGCTAGAGGACAAAACATTGGAGCTCCACAGAATCCATATTCAATCATGGTAACTCTCTGCTAGCAAAATGGTGCACAGAGTTCAAAACCACGCCCTTTTGATCTCTGTACACAACATAGATGACTTTGTGCATCATGTTGCAATGTTGCAAAAAAGATTCCTTGTTCAAAGTTAGTCAAACTCCTTCCAAATACCCAGGTGACTAGCTACAAAAAGCTCAGCCTATACAGTTTCTAGAGTTATATTTATATAGCCTTTAGAGTGAAAATTCACTAAGAAAAAGGACGGCAGTGTGGTTACCAAAATTGATCACTCAAGAGAAAATGAAAAAGACTCCTATTCCATCTTTCCTACAATCTCAATGATGCAGCCTAACATACTAGAAGAAGATGGTGAAGGAGAAAGACTTAAAATAGAGCCTATCAACTATCAAGTACAACTCCTTGTATACTTCAAGGATCCTCATATAGGCCACTGTTTTTGGGATCTAGATTGCCAGTGTGAGAACTGCCAACCCTCCAGAAAACAAGGACCAAGAGAAAGAAGTGCAATTCATCTGAGCATGAAATTTTTAATAGAGTTATGACAGAGATACAACCATTGGACCCGTTGGAGAATATAGTGGCAGGTACTCACATCCGGTATCCTGCTCTGCCACTTACTATTAGACATCTCCAAAACCTTCTCCACCACCATCATCCAAGCAGAAACCCACTCCTCCAAAGACAAAACCACCTACTTCTAAACCAGTTTCTCCCTTCTACAAACGTATCCTTAAATGGGCAAAAGTTCACGCAAGACTGTGCGTCCTATTATATATCTTCACAATCCTGATGTTTCTGCAATTCAACCTTTCTCATTCCATATGACTAGTTGGGTCTATCCTCCATTCCTGCGTTATCTTTATATGATGCTCTCCTATTATTCTCCATGTTATTGACAGAGACCAGCGTCAACCCATATTACAGAGACCAGCACTTGTTAGGTTATTCCAGCAACTTCCAAATTTCCCCAAATGGACCAAATTAGAGTATACTCCCAACTCTCTTTCAACTGAAATCCAGACTAAGAGCACAAAAAATTGATGCCCAATCTTGCATTTTTTAAGCAGCCAGCGTCGACAAATTTCATTCTTAAACTCGCATTACTAGCAAGGTAAACATCCCACAAAAAGACTTCACCAAAAACAGAATAAGAATGACTGAACAAACAGATAAGCGAAGGAAAATAAACTTACTTTGCCAGGGGTTGTGGTTCCGGGAGCAGGAGGAGAAAAAGGAAGGGCATGAATGTCCAACACCATACCACCGATTACCACGGCTTCTCTACCATCTCGAAGGCTTAACCGCTCTGCTCTCAGTACAGTCTTCATCATCAAAACCAGAAAAAAAAAAAAAAAAAAAAAAAAAAAAAAAAAAAAAAAAACGACATCAACTAAGCGCCAACTACATCAAACAAAATGGGGAACATACTGACCAATTGAAGAAGGGAGATCGCATCAGAAGCTTGTGGTGAGAGATGACGATACAGAGATTGAATCCTCCTCTGAGCTCTGCTCTCCGCAGCCATCTCTCCCTCGCTCTGTTGCTTAGCACACTGTCCCTGGCTTGTTCTAATGGGAAGAAAGACAGGCACGGAGACAGGCGGAGGGCGTGGGTGACCTTTGACTTAAAAAATGGGGAAGTTCTTATTAGGAAAAAGTCATAAAAAAAAATCCTAGACTTTGCTCCATGACAAATTTATCTTAAAGTTCTTTTTCACATAAAATTTTTTTAACTTTTACCAACTGCTCAATTTTTTTTTTCGTAATATAAAAATCCCTAACTTTAACCATATGATACATTTATCCTAAATTATAAAGTATCCTCGTTTTTTCTTTTTTTTTTCTTCTTCTTTCTTCCCTTTGCCATAGCTGGTGAAGGAAATCCTAACTTAAGCGAGGGCCACCCTCATTGGCAACGGATGCGGGTCACCCTTGCTAGATCCAAAGAGGGCAACCCTCACCAAAAAGGAAAAACAAATAAAGGAAAGTAAAATGAATAAATTTAAAAAAAAATAAAAGATGGAAATGCCCTTCAACCATAAAATTTAAGGTAGATGTGTCACAGTTAGCAAAATTTGAAATTTTTTGTGTCATAAAAGAAATTTGATATAAACTTGTCACACTCGATAAAGTTTGAGATTTTTGATAACTTTTTTTCATTTTTGTTGTTATTAACTGAAAATTGTGCCAATGCTGGAGCCAACATCTCTCTCCTTCTTAGCTGAGGTGTTTGTTTCTTTGTTGGTTGTTCATGCCTTGCCTTTCTAGTTGTTGTTTGCCTTCTTTTGGGCACCACCTTGTGTTTTACATCATAGCATCCGTCTACTTATTATGTTTGTTCGTCTTGAGTATAAGTTTTTGGTGCCTTGATCTTTTGTACTTTTGACATTTTCTATTTATATTATTACGTTTTACCAAAAAAAAATTGAAAATTGTAATAGAAACCATATACATTCAAATTTATAAATTGAACTTATTTTCTCAAATACAACCTAAGAATGGTGTAAGGTAAATAAGAGGCGGAACAAAGTTATAATCGACCTGTGCAAATGGCCATGACCCAAATAGCTTACGCGCAAGTAATGAGATTGAATTGGTGAACTCCAGTCCAAAAATTAAAAATTCTCCGACTTCCCAACCAACAATAGTTATTTTCTTTTAGGATGCTAACTGCTCTGACATGAGAGTCAAGAGAGAACGAATTTCCTTTTACCTCCATGTTCTCTAATAACACAAGTGACGTATCACTTTTTTTTTATACTTGTTTAGGTAAATTCATCTGTTGAAAATGGTGGATGTAATGTTCTTTTTACTTAAAAATAAAGCGGAAAAGAGAATTTCAGTATATTTCTATATAAATAATATTGATGATACAAGAGCCTATTTATAAATTGTTTATACAAATATCTAAAGTAATGAAACATTACAATATCAAATAAAATCAATTACATTCAATCAAGGAAGATTAATATCTCTATCATCTCTCTCAAACTCAAGGTGACATAGAAGAGGTCAATTGGAATTTCAATAAAAGATTTTAAAAAAGTTTAGATAAATATGCCTTACTGAAAACATCAAACGTTCGATCAATTAATACAATTTACGAGCCAAACTATTATTTGATACAGGCACCCAAGTGAAGCTCCAAGTAGGGATTTTTTTTGGCTTCATAGGTTAAGGGCTCATGCGGGCACTTAGAAGATTGAGAGCCACCCGACGTGCACCAACATAACCTTTTTCTTTTGATAAAATATAACATGCAAAATTCTAATTTCGAAATATACAAGATGCAATGCATAATTACCTAGAAGATGTAAGAGGTAATCTCTCTAGAAAAAATAAATAAAAGGTATGATACAAGAACATTTTATATCTCTAACACAATTCAGTTAACACAAAAGGAAAATCGACTGTCAAGATTTTATGATGGCAAGTATCCGATAGCTAAAGGGGTAATCCACATGATATTTAGGTTATTGTTATATTATAAATACGGAAGTATCATAACGTCTGTCCCAACAAATAATCTACATTGCAAATCTCTATACAAATATGACACCGAACTGGTTGGGTATTAATAGGTCGGCTCTAAACCTACCTTCTTGGTATTTTCTCAGGAACAAGAAATACTGACGTGGCATGAGCATTCTAGGTAACATTGCCTAACACTTAGCTTCTTCCACACACAATCTACATGGTTGCAATCAAATTTATCATTGAATCTGAAAATCTATAAAAATCATACAAGAGGGTGTTTCATCTTCATAACATTCAACAAGCTCTCTCTCTCTCTCTCTCTCTCTCTCTCTCTCTCTCTCAAGGTCTCTCCCCCGTAGCAGTCAATTGCAAGAAGCAGATCATTTAGGTAAGGAAAAATCCAATTTATATTCAATGGTGCAAAAAGAGTTAGTTATGTTGCTTGTTGGATTGTATTCCTGTTATGATTTTAGATCTTATACGGATTGTGGTATCTTAACTTTCTGTTGATTACCATGCAGGCTACGAATAAGACAAGGCGCTCATGATTTTTTTTTTTTTTAAATCATGACCACGCTTGATTATCACATAAAGCCTAACTCAAGAACTCCTTTGTTGGGGTTGAAAATGAATGTATTAGCCCACTTCGATGGGGTGACCCTCGGACAAACCCTAGAAATGATTTCTTTTGGGCCGTCTTCATAATCTAAGCACTTAAAAATCACCTAATACATAGGCAAGAGGTGGACACTTATGCTCGCCCGCCTTTTGTTATGTGAACCCAACGATAATGAATATTTAGGTCAAACATCGTATAGATTTCATTCCTTTCGTTTTTCCATCTGAGTTTATGTTTAGCCGGCTTGGTCACTAGCACATCGTGGTCGGTGGATGCGCATGCCATTTTGTGAAGTGCGAATTGAATTTTTCTTGGGGTAGGACAAACATTCCAAATGGTAATTTTGTGAGAAATTGCATATTTTCTTGTCTTCTTAATTACCTGATGATAATAACTTTTGAAATTCTTGTATGACATTTTCCTATTATGAAGATTTGCGTCGCCTCGTTTTAGCAGTCTATATCTTGTGCAAGAATTCCGACCTTTGTTTTTTTAAGTGGTATCCGATCCAAATAATTGGATAGAAAAATATATTTTTCTATATTCATAAGAAGTGAACGAGATTTGTTAAGTCGTCTTATGTTTTTTATTCTCTAGTTTTCTCAATCGACAAACTCTTTTGTTCATTGAACTTCAAAAAATTCAGTTATGATATAACTCTTTTTCTCAAGACGGTAAAGACAAAACTTTTAAAACTTTTAATTTTTTAGTGGACCCTTTATTTATTACCGCTAAGTGATTGCCCCTAAAAACAAAATTGTGAATACTATGTCTTTTTAGCTGCTCAAGTATAGCATATGAAATCATTGGGGTTTGCCCCAGTAGCCATATGGGAAGAGAGTTGGGAGATTCGAATCTCTACCTTCTCAACGGGGTTTGGTTAGGAATGATTTAGTTTTAGGTGTAGATTTTGACTCCTACATCCTGTAAAAAGATATGACAAAAGTTTAGGAGTAAGAGTTAGAGTAGAAATAAAGTAAAATCGATAAAAAAAGAAAAAGTAGAGCACATGAATATTGATAATCTATTACTCAAGTCATTTAGTGAATATATGTCCTTTTTGCTTATTAAACCAATAGTGACCCCAGTATCAAATCATATAATATGTTTTCTTGCATAAAATGTCACTCATCCATGCGAGAGTGGAGTGAATCTCATCAAATCCATGCATTGTGATTGGCTATATTCATCATCCTAAATAGACTCGGTTCTCGAAGTAGAGTATCGTTTTCTGGCTTTGAGTTTTGATATAATTGCTTGTATTGGGCCAGCACTGGTTATTTCCTTTCCTATCCTATTTAACATTGGTCTCGTATCATTGCTTTTCTATCTTGATATAATTCGGAATTCCTTCCCATTCTCTTCCTTTCACTTTCCTTTTTGCATGCTCTGAAATTCTATGAGGGAGATAAACTTCTGCGACAGCTTCATTTCTTTTCCTTTTAGCGTACTCACCCTCTCTTTTTGCATGATCTCTCCTTAAGGTCAATGGCAAACTACAACACCGGAAGAAACCCTCCCATGGATGGAGCAGCGTGTGAGTCCAACCCTGATCTGCGAACCTTCAACACAAACCTCCAAGTAAGGATAAACCATTTTCTCAGCACTCTTGCTTCCGGGGTTGATGTCCGTGCTCTCTCATTGGATTCTCTGAAAGAGATAACCGAGTGCCTATTGGAGATGAACCAGGAAGTGGTCAAAGTCATCTTGGATAGCAAGAAAGATATCTGGAGAAATGAAGAGCTGCTCAAGCTTGTACAAGACTACATCAATGACACCTTGCCCACCCTTGATTTCTGTGCTTCCCTCGAGAATTGCTTGAAGCATGTGCGCGATGCCCATTTGCAGATTTTCACCGCCCTTCATTGCTTTGAAGAAGAAGATGGGGAGGGCTGTTGCAGGTACATGTATCTCAGTTCTCAACTTCATTTCGCGCACATGTATCTTAGTATATTGATTCTTGCTCACTGTTTTCATTTATTGCCTAACTCATTCAATCTCCCCTATTTTCTCCGTGCATTTGCATTCAACTTCATATCCTAACATGCCAATGAAATTGAGTTGATACCTAGAGTTTGACATCCTAACATTACAAGGTTAAGTTGGTGTGGACTTTGCATGCTTTTCTGTTTTGCGAGAAACTGATGCAAAGAGCTCGGATAAATTTAGTTACTCAAAAATCTTGGAGGAACTGACAAAATTCAAGGAGACCAGAGACCCTTTCACCAGGGAGTTCCTTGAGCTCTTTCAGACAATTTGCAAGCTACAGAAGTGCACGCTCAAGAAGTTGTGGATCAAGAAGAAGAAGATTGAGAAGAAGCTTAAGAGCATACAGATGTGGAGGAAAATCTCAAGCATGATACAGGTTGCAACTTTCGCAGCCATTCTAATCCATTCTGTCACAACTGCTATGGTGGCTTCTCCGCCAGTTGTTGCTGCCCTTGCGGCTGCAACCGCCATGGATGCGATTGGCAAAGGAATTGACTCCCTTTGGAAGAATTGTGAAGAAGCACTGAAGAGACGGGAGGAGGTGATCACCTCGATGCAAGTGAGTGCTACAAAGCCTTTCCCTCCCTTTTTGTAATTACAGTGACCGTCCCCGTAATTTCGTCAAACCAAGTCAACAACTATATTTTTAACTTGAAGTCTTCGCATCTAATAATGAACATCGCGAGGCTGACTTGATTTTTAGGTAGCTACAATGATGCAAAAAATGTCTAGGAGTCCAAAATGCAAGAAAGTCCGAAAGAGAAGTCACCATGATTACATGAATAATTTCTGACTACTAAAATCTCTACAGGCTGGTATCTTTGTTGCTCTCAAGGACCTGGATAAAATGAGAATTACGATTGACCCTTTGGAGGTACAGATGAAGAGCCTCTTGCAGAGAGCTGATTTCCCAATTGAAGCGGGAGCAGAATAAGTAAAGCTCGGAATAACAGAAATTAAGAAGAAGCTGAGAGACTTCATGAAGGACATCGAAGGACTGGGAAAGGATGTCGATAGGTGCAGCCACAATATCCAGAGATCAAGGCTAGTGGTGCTTCAGAGGATCATAAAGCCTCCCACCAATTGCAATGGTGCCCCAATGTAGCTATAGAGAATTGTTGCTAAGTGTTTTTCTTCCTGCGAGGGATTTGTGGTGGACCTCCATTTGCCTTGCTTTCTCTCTTCAATAAAGCGGAAGACATCAACATTTGGCATTCGATTTGTTGAATAATCATTATTAAATGCAGCTTTCAAATATAAAGGCCTTTATCAGCTTTGGACAGGAATTCTTCAATCCCTAATTGATGTCAAGGACGAAAGTACAACCTTTTCACATTTTACTTTCCTACGAAATGCTAAGAAACGATCCATCCAAGCTGGATTGGCTGACATATGATAGTCAAAGGTGGTCACTCTCGCAATCATTGACGTGTCCCTTCTAATAACAACCTTCCAGGGATTACATGTTGCCAAGATACTTTCCTTGTTGATCTTAAACTCGGAGCTAAAATTATAAATCCATGAGCCTAACTAAGTCACATTAACAACTGCAGCCATGTGGCACGTCAAAACCTATGATGAAACTCTCTCTTGTTGCCCTGCTAAATAGATAGATCTTTGCAGGTTTGATGGACAATTGAAAGTACAGGATAGGATGGAAAGTCCTCAATATTCAAAGATTAAGTAATAATCCCTTGTTTTGGTTGCTCGTGTATAGTTCCATATGCTGATTAAACAAGTTCAGATCACTGACATAAAACTGACCTGTTATATCGAAACGGTATGGTTCAGGTTCTTCCCAAAGACAGAAGTTAGTAGCTAGGACAGATAAGTTAAATTTTCATTGAATTGCGTTTAGAGCTCATTATGTTCATGACAAATGTCTGAGTCTGACAAAAGATGAAAGCTGCATAAGCCAAATGGAAGACCAGACAGCAGTAACTCAGAAAAACGAAATCATCTATATGAAGAAAACATATCCTGTCAATGTGCCTCATTAGTAAAAGAATACTCAATAAAACTAATGAGTAAATCCAGTCATCTAGAGACAAATTTCATGTTGACAATAATTAATGGAGGAAGAAATTGCAGATGTCGATTTTTCCTGATCAATACTTGGCAAAATTGCAAGTAATGACAGCTTTCTCAGAGCCAGCAATTGGCTGTGGGTGGATATTAAAATAGGTTGCAGATGCCAGGTATCACAAATGGAAGAAAATATGCCAGTCAAGAAGATAACTCCAAGAGCAAGCAAAAGGCAATTCACCATCAAGAGAGCTCCTTTTCTGCTCCTGGATTAGGAAAATGGCCCGTAGAATGGAAGTCAGAGAGCAACTGACTCTTGAAGCAGAAGGTGTCCATCAGCGAAGAGGTGACATCATTTTCTGATGTGGGGATGTCATCGAGGCAGACATGTCACACTTGCACATGAACTTCTGCGGGGTCCGCTCCAAATGCTTTGTCCATGAAAGATGGACAATGCTACTTGTAGCCAATGGTCACATTATAAACTGCAATAGGGCAAAGAAGCTCACTCAAGCTGGAAGGGACAACAGACAGGACTTCCACTAGTCATTGATATCGTAAATGCCTACTATTTTTCTCTCTCTTTCCCTGAAACGAGATTTGCCATACTGTTTTTGTTCCAATTCAGCCCAATATATAGGGACTACAATTTATGGATATTCTCCTCTTCAGTAATAGAAGAATTCAAGACAATTCTATCCCCTATATTATTTCCTAAAGGAGAAAACTGTATTTTCATTTTTCTTATATTCCATAGGACAATTCATATTTTGAGAAATAACAGGACTTACCGCCTCATTTATCATGTCAAATCTTGAACCAACTGCCTATTCAGATACAGCTTAACAAGTTCCACATGAAAAAAACTGATGATTTTCTTCAGCATTAGAAAGTTTGATTCAGAGGAATCCTGGTAACAAATGATACTGACCAAAATTGTATTATGGGATCAATTTATGTGGAACCTTCAAGGTCCATATTGGATACCTCCAATAGATTTATAAACCGCCCACTCCCTCAGTCAAAACAGATGCAAAATTAAGACAACCCGAACCTAGAGATGCCCGCGACTACTCCAAGCATCTGTAAAACCCCTTTGTCTTTGGAAGCAGAACATCTTTTAGGGTTGGTAGGCCATTTTCAGCAGCATATTTTTTTACTTTAAACACACTTCTGCTCACTGCAGTTCACATTTTAAGCTCAATCTACCAGGCAGGCATATAGGGATACAGAAAAAACAGAATGTTCATATATCAGAAGGCAGAATGTAAGATCCATTAACCAGATGAATAACAAGGCATCTTGTCAATATTTGTTGTGAGGTACTCACAATGCACAGATGGTCCTAATGAGCTATATATCATTTCATTTCAGGAGTGCCTGATAACAAGTAACATTTTAGGAGTACTGAATTTGGAACAGAATTATTGGGATTTTTAATGTCACCTCATTTTTAATCTTCTCTGATACGACATCTTTATCACTGGTCAGAAAAGGGAACAAATCCTTTAATTATCTCTTCAAGTACAATCAAAATAATTCATGAATACATGAATATGTTGTTTACATGACTCAACTAAAAGGTTATACTGTTAAGGGGTATATTGATCAGCTCACTTGCCAGGCTCGGCGGAATGATGCAGAGGTTATTGGCAACAGAGGAAATTATGGACTGATTTGGCGGCCAATCTAATTGTCTCATAGCCTATCAAGTTGTTTTGAGCACAATCATTTGGGTGATAACATACAAAACCAGAAGAGTTGGGACCTCCTTCATACATGGACCAGAATTCAGAAAACATCTCGAAGTTTTTTTTTTTTTTTTTTTTGGTAAAGATCTCGAAGTTACTCTTCTCTTGCTGGATAAAAGATACACTACCATGGGGGCACCAAGGGGGCTGCAAACCTATATTAAACGTAAACTCAGATAACCAAAAAAGAGCTCGCTTACAGGTTAAACCATCAACGATGTCAATCCAAGCATTTGCTTGCACAAGTTTCCACTATACCAAAAAATGTGACATCTTTCAGCAATCCTCAATAATCACCAAAACGGGCATCTTCATTCCTTGTGCTCTCTTCTTAGGTTCTTTCCAAATCAACCAAGAACCAGAGTGAGGGATTGAAGAGATCCTTCTTTCTTAATGCCTAGGCAAATGGGGGCCCTGCAATTCGATAATTCATGCTCAATGGATCCTCCAAATCATGTAACCCAAGTTAGCCGGATGAAAGCATAAGAGGCCACCCAAAACAGTCAGTCCAGGAACAATGATGGAGAAGATGATTCACAATCTCTGCCTCTGCACTGAGAAGGAAGAGCCTACCGGCCCACACTTTGCCTCTAATGCAAATTTATTAAGGTGGGAATACGTTCCAAGTTGCTTTCCAAGCAACAAAAAATAAACACATAAGTAGTCGTTGTCTTCACATTCCAACCTCCTGGGGAGCACGTTTCTGGCTTCATCAACTTTCTATGCTAACAAACTGCAATGAAATTTCACAGAAAAAGTCCCATGTTTACAACCATTCAAACACGGAGAATCAGCAGAATTGAGAGAATTCTTATGAATTATACAGCAAATCAGAAAACACTAGCAAAAGTTTCAAGTTCCAGGTCGTGGACTTTCTATGTTCTCATCTTTGTGGCAATTCTAATAACAGCAAACAAGTGATGTGACATCAGGTGCAAATGTTGAAGGAAACCAAACAAGGTCAAGCAGATGGCCTCACCTGAGCTAAAAAGCTTCATAAAGTGGAGCTCTCGAGTGAATCTATCTCTGTTTTTCAAAGATTTATGGCTAAGCATCTTTGCATTCTGCATTACCCGATAGACTGCTTGCGAGCAAACAGACAGGACACCATCCAACTGCCGCAACAGGGCTGGTCATTTGGCCCCGTTTATGTGCAAGGTTCATTTTTACGTTGGATGTAAACGGGAAAAGTTTGGAAAACAAGTCTGCACCTAACTTAAAAAATTGGGAGCATGTTTATATTACAAGAGCTCGAGAGCTCTGTTGAGGGTTGTCCTGCTTGCCAGGTAACCCCAGTGGAGGCGGACATTATTGCTTTCTTATTTTTAAGTGCCGGTGTTCATATGCTTCCGCCTTCAATTGAGAAAATATATATTTTTTCCCCTCAAGTAAATTTCTCGAATTTTACGTTCCACAGTTCAGATTTGATAGTTTAAAGACTATTTTATGTTATATGTAAATGAGAAAAGGGGTAAAACATGTCCACACCAAACCGAAAGATGGTGCGCAAGAGTTAGAATTCCAGTCCCATTTCCAGGGCCCATTCTGAGCACTGTTCCTTTTTAACTCTACCGCTTCTCTCTCTTCCCTGGAAAGCACCAACCTTTTCCTCTTTCCTTTTTACATTTTCACTGATAAATTGTCGTTCTTACTAGTACCCTGATGACCAATGTCTCTCCCACCAAAGTCGTAAGTGCTGTCGTCAGCGGTACAAACCCTCTTTTGCGAACAGCAAGATGCACTCAAACACTCATCTATCCCTCATTCGCCAAACTACGCACTTCAGCCAATTGAGTCCTATGTCCTTGTCTTTCCCCTTTTCCTCCTTTTTCTTTATATGGTGAGCGTTTTCTTAAATTAATCGTCACTTTTAACGCTTGAAATCTCCTCAACGCCACCTCATGATAGTCCGAAGCGTGGAATTTGGGTCAAACTACAGAGCCCATTTTGAATCCTGATTGCTTTGCATTAAAGTTGAAGTACTCTCTTCCCATCCGATGCTTTCTTTTTCGCACCAACGTCAGTTCCTCTCCCTATCAGCCAGCCATCCGTCCCTACCCGATCTGCTCATACATCAGTTGCCCGGTCTCTCTTTGGCCAGGTCTTAAAAACCAGGTTTGTCCTTGTTCGCTTCCACATTCCACCGCATCGATCCCTCCTCCGCTTCACAAGATGCGGGCGGTTTTCGTTTATCTAGTTGTCTCTGCCGTGCTGTCCAGCGCTTTCGCTTATGACCCCGACATGCTTCAGGATATCTGTGTGGCCAGTACTTCCTCAGGTATCTCCCCTTTCTTTTACTTCCTCTTTCATCTGTTCATGAGCTTCCAAATATCATTTGCGTCAGGATCTCAAATTTTTCTGAGCTTGCTTTGCTGTAATCTTAAACGGATTGCTTTCACACTCACAGCTGTTTGAATCCAACTATTATGGATTTGTCCTAGAGAGAGATTCAGCATGCTGTTGCTTATCCCATGTATTGTCCGACTGGGGCCTGAATGAACACCGTTAATTTTACTCAAACTGCATTCCCCTACCGACACACGATCCGCCGCATCAAGTGAAATTCTCAATTTGCTATTTCTTGCAGATATAAAGGTCAATGGCTTCGTATGCAAGAGTGAAGCAAATGTCACAGCGTCCGATTTCGCCTTCGAAGGCCTGGCGAAGCCAGGAAAGATCAACAGCTCGGTGGGATCCCTGGTCACGCTCGCCAACGTGGACAAAGTCCCGGGCCTCAACACCTTAGGCATCTCTCTGGCCCGCATAGACTACGCCCCAGATGGCCTCAACCCACCCCACACCCACCCGCGCGCGACCGAAGTTGTGTTCGTCCTGGAGGGCGAGCTGGACGTCGGCTTCATCACGACCGCGAACAAGCTGATCTCCAAGACCATCAAGCAGGGTGAGCTGTTCGTGTTCCCTAGGGGCCTCGTCCACTTCCAGAAGAACAATGGCGACAAGGCCGCTTCAGTTATTGCGGCGTTCAACAGCCAGCTGCCCGGTACGCAGTCCATCGCGATGACGCTGTTCACCGCAACGCCGGCGGTGCCGGACAACGTGCTGACCAAGGCGTTCCAGGTTGGCACTAAGGAGATCAACAAGATCAAGGTCAATCTCGCACCGAAGAAGCCATGAGGAGATGAACCGCACTGTCCAACAGCGCTAATAAGTGTCCATCCATTCGAGCTTTTCGATTTCTGTTTTGCCATTTACTTCGATCTTTACGTAGGTCTTATCCGTCTAACTATATACGATTACATCTAAGGAAATAATATGTAATTCGATCTTCGTGAAAATAACTTATGTATACAGTACAGAAATAAACGAAATCTGAAGCATGAAGAAACAGTGCCTTTATCATTCTGGTGAGATCAGAGCCTTTATTCAGAGAATTGTATCCCTGCATCTGAAATATCCGGACACTGAATAAGATGATTCATTCCGACTGAAAAGAAGCCGACTTGTTCCGACCAGCTCACGCAAAATGAATTGCCCTCAGCTCGGCTCGAAATTACCCCACTGCCATTGTGTTAGAGTCGGATTTTCCCTCGAAACGGCAGTTTACGAAGGAGTTCAATTATGAGATCCGATCTAATTAATGGTGACGATTGATTTGATATAGGATTAATACAGAAAAAAAAAAAAAATCAAACTGGTGCACCTGTGACAAATTTATCCAAAAGTAATTTTTTGATTACTAAAAACCCAAAAATGATATACACACGACGTACTTATCCTATGTTGGATTTCCTTAAATATTGCGGTTAAATTGCTAAAATGGATGCCACATGGCAAATTCACGTGGTTCAATTAACGGGTTGATATAACAAAAGCCTTTAATTAGATTACCTTACGAGGATACATTTATGACAAATTTACTCTAAATAAACCCCGGCAACAAATAAGGCTCAAGTATCTTCTCCTTCATTCCCTCCAAAAATCTATTTGTTTCTGGTCTTTCCTCTTCGTCCCCCTTCTTCCTGTCGCCGCTTTCATCTCTGCTTGGTCGCAGTCTTTTGTCCTCTGTCGGTTTGCTCATTTACGGATCGAGCAGGTGGGTTCATCGCACAGGTTTCATCTTGTCGATGTAGGAGAACGAGTCCTCCATTCCACCGATTTGTCAGTTGCATTATCTTTCGGCCATAACCTTCTAATCACATATCTAATTGCTTCGTTCGTTGTCAGTTAGTATTAAACTTGGTCTTTTGTTTCTCTGCCCTACAGGATTTATTGCTTGCTTGGAAATGTCTTTGTACACTTAAGTATTGCTCTTGCTGTGTTGATCATTCATTATAGTTCATGTCCTTGTTAGTGTTATGTGGTGTTTCCAATCTTGAATTACACGTGTGTGGAATTTATAATATGAACCGTGACCCAAACATATGTTTGGATAAATTTACCATAAGTAATCAATTAGTCTTTCGTGATATTAAATTGTTAATTGATCCACTTACACTTACCATATGGTACTCATGTCAGCAATTTAATGGTAATATTGGATAGAAGATAATGGAGAGTAAATGTCATCGGCGTATAAGGTTGGTTTAAATTTATCATTATATCAATTTAGGGCTTTTTATATTATTAATCCTATGATATATTAGCTTGAAACTACCTTGCTTAAAAATAACTTGCGTTGTGTGTTGCCTGTGGAGCGATCAAAACAGCCTATTTTTCAAAAGAAAATGAGGATCTGGACAAAGTTGATGAAAGAGAGAGATTCGAGGTGGCTCTCCACAGCACTTTCAGATTACTAGGTTTCATGTCGCATGAATTTGAACTTGCTCAATTTGTTCAGTTGCGATCTTAAAATGCGATTGCATTCTCTAATCCAACTGCCGTTTTTGTGTATGTATTCCTGATTTATCCACTAGGTTAGTCGGGCTCACTCTTTGCACCCAATTTTGACATAGCGGTTATATGCCGCTTCATTTTTTTTTTTCCAAATTTGCCCCTACATGCATGGTTAGCAAACACCAGTAGAGAGGCCCATTATCATGCTTGTATAGTTGTATACTTCTAACAGGAATTTTTATTAGAGTTAATACCCTGAAAAATCTCAAACTGGTACATTTATGATAAATTTATCCCGACTGATAATAAAAAGTTATAAATTGATACGTTTATTACAAATTTACCTGACCGCAAAAAACCAAAAATATACCCTCCATTAAATTGGATTAGTACTATAAAAAAATCACAAAAATGATAAACTATGATAAATGAAGCGTAAAATTCAAAATAACTATCACGTGTCATTTAACTTAATAATTTAACAGTAAAATTTAACGACAATTACTAGAGAGTAAATTTATCATAAATATATCAGTTTAGGGTAAATTTGATAAAAATATACTAGTTTGGGGTTTTTTAAGGTATTAAATTTTTTTCTTAAAAATGAGAGCATGTGATTGGTCCGGATTAATGTGGAATCATCACCTCGCTCATTCTACATTTTCTCCCCGGTTAAAGTGGGGAGCGCAATCGACCAACGAAGAAAAGAGGAACTGCAAAATCGAGCGGAGCGCGCTTCGGCTTTGTTGTAATTCCGTGAGCTGATCCGCTTCTCCGAATTCGGAACGAGGAAATCAACCAACCAACCAATCGATCGATCGATCAAATCCCTAATGCAGCAGCGGAAGAAGAACTTCAGAAGTGGTCTTTCCAAGAGGCCGAGGGCGAAGGAGGAGCAGAGAACGAGGCGGGGAGCAGCCACTCCGATGACGAAGAAGAGCGGAGGTGCGATCCCTGCTCGAACGAACGAACGAGCGAATGATTTCTCGGTTGCTTTCTTCTTCTTTCAGTTGGCGTCGAGGTTTCCTGATGTGAGTTATATTAATTGAGATTGTAATTTACTATTTTATGAGATTTGTCTAATAAGGTAAGACATAAGGTTTCTTAATATTCGAATACGGGTCCAGATTATGTGGGCCGAATTAGGCCTAGCTTGTGTGGGCCGAATTGGGCCTAACTCAGAATGAGAGGGACTAGTTGAAAACTCTATAAATAACGCTAAGGTTTCTCCTCCAATCCTCTTATCTCCATGAACACGGTATCATCTCACATAAGAAAAGCCGTGACTGGCGGTCTCATCGAGCCAAGGTTCGGGGGCAATAGAAAAGAAGTACTTGAGCGTAAGATCATCACCATTCTGCATAAGAAACGATAGATTCCAAATCATGTATACAAATCTCTTTCTTCTCCTTCACTATGTTCAAGTATCTAGCTATGTTGACCCTGAGATGCCATTTTGACAGGCAACTTTTGGTATTAGAGCCTTGTAGCCTAGAACTCAAACATAAGGAATTTGGCCTGTTTTGAAAATTTTATCCATTAAAACTAGATTTTGAACAATTGTTCCAATTCCTCTTGGCGAGCCAAGCGTCTCAGTGGTGGCACGCCTCCGACGGAGGCCAAATGTGTCACCCATGAGCATCTTGAATTTGACATGGCTCCAGATCATTTTGTTCATCTTCGTGATTTTTAGACCAGTAAAATTTGAATTTTGGTCACATATTTGGACTCATTTCGATGAGACGAGCAGTTTGATGGGCGGTGCACCTCCAAAAGAGGTCAGACACGTCCTCACGCTCCCATATGCACCACGGTGGCTCCGTCAAGCAGAGCCACGCGCCACAGAGCGCTCTCACGCACTCGCACGAGCAGGCACGTGACTGCCTTAGGCAAGGATGACGTCACCCTCGTCGACTCAGCCACTGCCTTGCCAATGTTGACGTCATTCCACGATCGCTGACGTCATGGATAACATCATTCCTCAACCGGCCTGATCCGATCCGATTTGACCAAATTGACCCGACTCATGTTGATCGATTTTGACCCAATCAATGGACCATTGATGGGTCGAACCGTTGGCCTATCAAACTGTTGATTAGTTGAACCATTGACCAGTAGCAGAGAGAATGCAACTCCATTACTAATAGCCCACATCATTTTGGCTTCCAATTTGGAAACTCTGTCTTCGAAGCAACCTTGGGTCTGATGCAATTGATAATAATCTTATGAAGTAGAATATTGGACGTTGACAACCTAAAGTAGGTTACACTTCATTTTTGAATCTTATCCTTCACTAGAAGCTTGGTCACCTCTTCATTCAAAACAATAATGGCCATGAAATCACATCTTTTTACACCCAAAAGGTCAGCCAGCAAATTTATATTAGCATTAAAGACATTCTCACATATAGTGAACTAGAGATGTGCAGTAGACAGAGTAGACAAGTTTGAATAAAAATAGGCAGTCAGCTTTGGGTATGTATCGACGTTTCCGGGCAAAAATTTCCCATTTAAAGCTTTGCAAACTTCTCCCTGAAAGAAACTTTGATTGTTTCTAGAAAATCAAAATCAACAATTCGAGAGTTAATCGCACTCATGTTTAGCATTTGCTTCCTTTCGAACCTTTTACCCTAACAGCAATACCTTTCTTAGGCTGAAAATTTTTAAACAACCGCTCATCATCGTCTTCCTTCTTACCCTTTACTTGACTCTTTGTCACAAACCTAGGATCATAAGGAAAGACTATAAACTCTTCTTCTGCTCTTCTAGGTTCTACCAATCCCAATTTCTCCATGGCTTGCAAAAATAACGTCTTCCATACCTATTTTCTTTCAAGAACCTGGTAATAAAATCCATAAAACTTCCTCTTTTCTTTAAAAATTCATAATGCTTAAAAAGAACATCTGGTTTTCTTATCATAATAGGGGTTGCTTCTTGAGTAATTTCTTGCTCTACAGAAGGTCGATTTTCACTTCATGGAGATTCGTCTCTAGTAAGATCAAAGTGAATCTATTCGTCCTTTGTAGATCAAGGCCCTCCACTGGCTATACGAGAGGACTTCCACTATGAAGAGACCAAGGTGGACTTGGAAGATTTTGAAGACATGGTTGCGAGAGAGTGTAGAAGAGCAATCGAGTTTAGGGTTTGCACAAAGGAAGATGATCAAAAATGAGAGAGAAGAATTGCTTCGGTTATTAAGGTTTGTAAAGGAAGGATGATCGTGAAGGAAGAGAGAGAAGACTAGGGTTTATAAAGAGAAGGAAAAATGTCATAAATGGTCCATGAACTTTGATCTAATATTCAATTTCATACTTGAGCTTTCGATTTGCACAATTTAATCCATGAACTTTCATATAATGTTCAATTTCATCCATGAGTTTTCGATTTTCTCAATTTGATTCCTGAACTTTCATCTAATGTTCAATTTCATCCTTGAGCTTTCGATTTGCACAATTTGGTCCCTAAACTATTAACAAATGTTCCATCTAGTCCTTCCGTTTGTTCAAACAGTTAAGTGATGACGTGGAGCATAAATTGATGATGTGGAACTAAGTTGGATTATTCGAATTATGAGTCAATATATATCTTTAAAAAGGAAAACAAATTGGGGTTAGCTAGAAATGAGAGCACCGATTACAAAAACAGAGAGAATAAGTGGTTCTCAGATCTTTTTTTTTTTTTTTTTTTTTAATGATGGTCACAATTTGACCTGTTTTAAAGGTAATTTCCATGTGGATATTCCACATGTCCTTTTTATTTTATATTTAAGAGACTAAAAGCCATGTAAGCCAATTCCGTTAACTTTAACTAATGTAGGACGAAATTGGTCAATTTTCAAATAGTCGTGGGTGAAATTGAACATTAGATGAAAGTTCAAGGACCAAATTGAGCAAATTGAAAGCTCATGGATGAAATTGAACATTAGATGAAAGTTCATGGACCATTTATGACATTTTCCCTAAAGAGAATGAGCCGAGGCAAACGAAAGGGTGCAAAAAGAAAGTAACTTTCATTTTGAAAATTTGAAAGTAAGTGAAAATTTTTTGAAATTTTTACATTAAATTACAAAAAAAAATTAGGAAATGATGAAAAATAAATAACAATTTCCAAAAGCCATAAAAGGTAAATAAAAATTTAAATAAATATAAAATATTCATACCTATTTGATAAGAAAGGAAACTTATGTGTCAATATTTGAATTACAATTACCTAAGTCTAAATATGCTTCTAGAATAATGTCTCTTCTAGAAGATTGTACTCTTGAGTTTGGCTTGCCTAGACTTTAACCAAATGGGTAAGTAATGTGTAATTTTTCATGAATATATTCAAGCATACCTTTCTCCAGGGATTTGGTGAAAATATCTCGCTAGTTAATTCTTTGAATCAACAAATGAATATTGATTTCACCATTTTTCAATGTGCTTTGCTCTTAAATGGAGAATGGGATTTTTGGTGAGATTGATCGTGCTTGTGTTGTCGCATTTAATTTTAGTATATGATTCATTTTCTCAAAAGTCTCTCAATTATTATCGAATCCATAGAATTTGAGAGTAACAATTATCAAAAGCAACATGTTCTGTCTTGACGGTTGAAAGAGCCACAATGTTTTGTTTCTTTGAGAACGAGGACACTAACATCTATTCTAGAAATTGACATGTCCTAGAAGTACTTTCCTATTATTCTACAACTAACTAAATTAACTTCTGAGTACCCAAATAGAGTAAAGTCTCCTCATTTTGAATATCATAGACTTGACTTTGGATTAGTGGCAATATTTTTGATAATGTGTTTAATAGCATTGAGATATGATTCTCTAAGATTAACTTGGAACCTAGCACACATGCACATGCTAAAAAGAATATCAAGACATGAAGTAGTAAGATAAATAAGAGAACTAATCATACTTCTATAGGTCTTTTGGTCCACTTTCTTTCCATCTTCATCCTATCAAGTTTAGAAAAGCTTGACATAGGAGTTTCAGTCTTGTTGCAATTTTCCATTCCAAAACTTCTTAACAACGTCTTTGGTATATTTTTCTTGATAGATGAAGGTTCCTTCTTTGGATTGTCTGACTTGTAGATTTGAAAAGAATGTCGATTCTCCCATTGTGCTCATCCCAAAAAAGAACCTACCTTCAAGATTGATTTCATCAATTTGTGATTGATTCAATCAATATTTGTATAGATAGTAAGTAAATTCCCTTGCCAGAAAACTAGTTGTTGTAGAATAAATTCCAAATAAATTCATTCTAGATCTATGTCGCAAAATTGAAAAATCTGGTTTTGGACTCTCTCGTTCTAGACTCATTAGAGTGGGATATGCTTTTGGAATGGAATAGACTTTAACAGTAGTCTTCAGTGGTTCCTCATAAACAACTTATAAACTATCGGCACTTAAGAAATGTATTAGAACTAGAAAGTTTTGTCAACTTTAAAATCTAGTAGGAGTTTTCTCAACAGAAGTAGACTTGTGGACTCAAGCCGCAAGCAATAGCAAAGGTGAGAGGTAGAAGACATATGCTGTGGGGCAAGTTCACGTGGTGGCGATCGAGCCACAGCAATGAGGTCAACCGACAGAAATGACCTGCGCGGACTCCTTAGAGATCAGAAGGTCAAGTGGCGACGCAGTGAGCGCAAGGCATAGTAGAAGGGGAGGGGAGCATCTACGAGGAGAGAATAAAACTGAAGTTTAGATAACTTAATGAGGATAAGATTGCTAAAAAATTTCTTTAAAAAATTTCCAAAGAAGCATTTCTGTAATATTGAAATCCAATACTGAGTGAGATTGATTTTGACGTCGCTGCTTGTGTTCCCGGTTTTCAATAGTCGGTTGCCTTAAATTGGCATTTTTGATGACAAATAAATTACTTGTTATATCTATTATAAAAAGCAAATAAATCTATTTTTTTTTTTGTCTATCCTACTTTAGTCCTACTCCAACACACACTCTCAAACTTTTGTCATGCCTCATTGTAGGGTGTAGAAGTCGAAATCCACAATTATCTCCAGCCCCATCCTCCTAAGAATGTGGAGATTCGAAACCTCCACCTCAACCACTCCCTTCCTATATGGGAAGGTAGTTACCAATAAATTTGTTTCATATTATTATATTCACCGCAAATTAGTTAGTTCCATTGTCTTATTATAAAAGGCATAAATACTTGTCTTGATGATTGGACAAGAACTTCTTGTTGGTTTGAAAATTGCTTTTTTGCGTGTCAAAACTTAACATTTCAATTATGTCACCAAAAACATACTACAAAATTAAGGAGGAAAAGTCTTTGTGAAAATTAAGAAAGTGGATGAAGTTTGCATGAAATTTGTCTTCTTTAATTTCCTGCCTCTACCCAAAAACTAATGAAAAGAACATTGGAATAGGAATGTGAATTATGAATTGCACTTCTTTCTTTCTTTCTTTCTTTTTTCCCACAGAACATGACCTTTGTATGGGAACATAACTTAGATATCATTTGGGAGTCTATGGTAAACCCATAATATTTTCATTTCTCGAATGGTCATATCTTCACCAAGCTTCTCCCCTTTAGGACTATTTCTATATGTATGTTTGATTCTTTAAATCAACAATTTAGGACTTCTGAGTTCTTTTTATTTTATTTTCATTGCTTACAGCAGTCATGAAGTCCACTGATGTAGTTCCAAACGTGAACAAGCCCAAGGTTGGGTTTAGCATGGAAGCAACAAGTACTGGAAAATCCAGTCTCTCGATCGATCTCCCGGTCCACTTCAAACCAAGATCATCAATTTTGACAAAATCCAAGTGCACAAGGGGCTCATTGTTGTCACCGACAAGGTCACCAAGATCGAGCGTCGAGGCGTGCCACACAACCTCCTAGGAGAGATCGCGACCTTGATGTTGACCTCTGGGCGCATGATTATCGTCGCCATGCAGCGATCGCCGTCAACAAGATAACGGAACATGGATGCGCCACAATTGATGATTTTAATTAATTATTCGGATGGGCCTAAGCTCGTCCGCCCATGTTGGGCCTAAAAGCCCGGCCCACAAAATTAGGGCCCATGGATGGAGAGATATAATGAAGGGGTGTGTTTTTGTTTTTTGGAGGGACGTATATAAGGGGGAAGAGAGAGGGAGAAGATACCTTTTGGCAGAATTTACGTACGTCTTTTTTCCTTCCCTCTCTCCCTCCAAAACTCTCAAAGAAAAAGGAGAACAGTAAGCAACAAAAGGCGACACCCTTCTTCCTCCAAGGCGGATTGGCGTCATTGGATCAAATAGGACCGAATTCTCTTCCTCTTATCGGCATTGGTGTTTAATCTGTGGCTAACAAGGTACGTTCGATTCTGTGATGTGCCTTAGGATCGGTGATGCATATAGAAATCCCGGGCTCGTCTTCCGCGCAAGTTTAGGGGTTCGATTTAGGGTCGAATCCGGTTTTTGGGGATTCGACAATCCCAACATTGGTATCAGAGCCTATGACAAAGCCAATACCTAGAGATGTGTTTTGTGATCATGTAAAATCTCTAGAATTGCGTAGAATCTGATATACTGGATATTGTAATTTTCCTGAGTTGTTCACATTTATGAAATTGTGTCTTTTCATCATTAATGCCTATGAATCTTTGTTTGATCTTTATGCATCTTAATGCTCAGTGCATTATATTAAGTTGAGAAAGTATGTCGGACAGATAAGAGATTAGCCCACTCACACGGGTAATCGCCTCTATTTACTGTGTGATAAATAGAGATGAGACGGTTTTTAAGTTTATTATCTAGGTGATAACTGAGAGCTCAAGCTTAAAATATATATGTCGCCTTAACTAAGTGTTAAGATGAGGACATGATAAGTACTATGTCCGAAAGTAAAATACCCCACATGTTTTACTTTATCTGTCTAAGATGCCAGATGTGAGTTATGATGAATTATGTGAATGAGTAGATACGTGAACTCAAGTTAGGCATTGGGTATGTCTGAACTATCATCTGTACGGTATGGATTGTGTAGACATACACTCCATGGGAAAGGAGTTAATACCGTAATACGTATTTCATACTACGTATGCATGAAACGACCAATAAGAGTGGCAAGAATTTGATCTCAACTTTTATGCCGTGTGAGACTCTTGAGGGAAATGAATTCCTCAATTTTAGTCCCCTCAGAACTCTTACTTATTCTCAAGATTTCTATTTAGTGTTTGCTATCTTAGAATGTTGCCAATGGTCATGAGTTGATTCGATCTAATGGGACATTTCTAGAAAAGCAAGCTGGACTGAAATTGAGAGTTTGAAGGAAAGAGGAAGATCGGATTTGGAGAATCACATTGTAGTTTTGTATTCACTGGTCGACCAATTATGATTGTCTTTGGGATAATCATAATTGTGAATGCAATATATATCATTGTTAAAAAGAGATCAAGAGATATATAAATGTGATCGATCGATCTAGGGTACTGCATACTAAATCTACTTAGAGTGTGACGCCCATTATGAGCTGCTGTATATTCCTAACAGATGTATGGCAACGAGCTCTCGAAGTATGCCGGTCGCACGGATTATTCACCAGTATGAATGTTGAAAAGAGGTTAAGAGGATCCTGTTCGGCCCACCATGTGCGAGTGGGAGATAATGATTTTAATTAATTATTCGGATGGGCCTAAGTTGGTCCGTCCGCCCATGTTGGGCCTAAAAGCCCGGCCCACAAAATTAGGGCCCATGGATGGAGAGATATAATGAAGGGGTGTGTTTTTGTTTTTTGGAGGGACGTATATAAGGGAGGGAAGAGAGAGGGAGAAGATACCTTTTGGCAGAATTTATGTACGTTTTTTTTTCCTTCCCTCTCTCCCTCCAAAACTCTCAA
Organism: Eucalyptus erythrocorys; assembly: GCA_014182555.1. Classification (NCBI taxonomy): domain Eukaryota; kingdom Viridiplantae; phylum Streptophyta; class Magnoliopsida; order Myrtales; family Myrtaceae; genus Eucalyptus; species Eucalyptus erythrocorys. The sequence goes on from CM024603.1 coordinate 21,246,455, forward strand.
AGAAAAAGGAGAACAGTAAGCAACAAAAGGCGACACCCTTCTTCCTCCAAGGCGGATTGGCGCCATTGGATCAAACAGGACCGAATTCTCTTCCTCTTATCGACGTTGGTGTTTAATCTGTGGCTAACAAGGTACGTTTGGTTCTGTGATGTGCCTTAGGATCGGTGATGCATATAGAAATCCTGGGCTCGTCTTCCGCGCAAGTTTAGGGGTTCGATTTAAGGTCGAATCCGGTTTTTGGGGATTCGACAATCCCAACAACAATCATTGCCAGTGGATTGAACTCCTTTATGAAGGCGCTCGCGGACCCAACAATCAATTTCTAGTCCATTTATATTGTTGTTTCTCTTGGGTGGATGTACCGCCGCCTGTCTTAAATGAGCGTGTGTCGAAACAGCGTGAAGAGATTATTGCAGTAGACCTAATAGATGAGGTGCAAGGAATGTTCATCCTGCAAGCCAACCGCTCACATGGAATCTACCGCGCGCGATCAGGGTCCAGAGATGGACCATTACATGCGGGTGTCGAGACTCGATTGATCGACAATGAGAAAACGAAGGATGCTTTGCTCAATGATATGCCACCAATGAGGTCGAGGTCGACACTTGTAAGTTGGCTTGTCGCCAAGTGGAACATGCATCGCATCAATGTGACTAGGGTTTTCGAGAATCGAGGGAAAGATGTTGGAAAGGCATGGAAAGAGTATGGTATTGGAGCCAAGTTTGGCAATGGTAGGAGATTTTCCCAAGGGTAACAAAGAATCATTTTGTATACCGAGTCAACTTGCCGCGATCTTGCCTAGGAAACTAACTAATTAAAGAGTGATACAATTATCTCATGATCATTGATATCATTTCCATGAGAGTGCGAGTACCAAACTCTTATTTTCCCTGGCAATTGGTTATTATGAAGTTGTTGTAATTATCTGAGATTCTAAAGAGAACAGTGTTGTCCATCATAATACTGTCTCTTTGCCTCTCAACTTTCATCCATATATAAAGCCTATGAATCTCGGAATGTATCACAATCTACAAATAATATTTTTAAGAAACATTCTTAGCGAACACTAGAAGTAAGTTTAACGAAGGTTTCAGAGTAATCTATCTCAAGACCAAATCGAAAGCTAGATTTGCACTACGATTAACTAAATAGCTAGCTTCTATCGGGCAATTACACGGTGAATTGGACATGTTCAATGTATACTATCGAAGTTTTACATAGATAATCGAGGTCCCATGAAGACAACTGCAAAAAGCATCGTAGAGCAATGCTATGACACGTGAGAGATAAGTTCGTGTTGAGGGTCCAAAACTTTTCATTAATTAGAGAATCAACTTCCACAATCATTAGGAGGATTAAGAGTGTTGCTAGAAAAGAAGATATCCAAAGACCGTGTCACTTTCTCAAGAGTCAAGGTTGGTTGGGTGTTTCTAGAGGCGAAGCAACCGGTGTTGTAGACGACTTCATCACAGTCGTGACACCCGTGTAGACAATATAGACATTGAATATGAGTGAAAGAGTGGATGACTTTATTTGCCACCTCAATTAAAATTATTGAAATGAATATTCACAGGACTCTATTCGTTTCGTGAAAAATAATTTCCAAGAAAACATTTTCCGGATATTCCGACGTTCATTTCACGAAAAATAAATTCTTTTGGAAAAATGTTTTCTATGAAAGGAAAAAAATCTTCTAAGTTAGGAAAAAATATTTTCCACTTTTGAAAAGTGGACTTAATCTATCTTATCTCACACCTCTACAAATTCTCACTTCTTCTTCCCATTTCTTCTTCTTCTTTTCTTTTTTTATTTGAAAAATTTTTTTGAATTTTCTTTTTATTTTTTAATTTGAATTATTTTTAGTTTACTTTTTCTTTTCTATTTCTTTTCTTTTTTTTTTTTCTATTTTTTTCTTTTTCTTTTCTTTGTTTCCCATCTTCTTCTTTCTTGACTAGTCGTCGGCCGTTGCGAGGCAAACCTCGAGCTCGTTAATATCAAGCTCGTGCTCGTCGATAGCGAGCCTCGAGCTCGACACTCGAGCTCACCAATCTAGTGAGCGCCGAGCCTCATGCTCATCAGCAACTCGAGGCTCGCCGATGGCTGGTTATGAGCCATTGTCGTGGCGGTGGCCAAGAAAGAAGGAGATAGAAAACAAAGAAAAGAAAAATAAAAAATAATAATAGATTTAAAAAATTAAAAATAATTAAAAATAAATTTAAAAATTATGAAAAATCCATTTTAATAAAATAAAATAAATGAAAAGAGTATATAGAGGAAAATATTTTCCTTATCAAATAGCAAAATATATTTTTCACTTCATTTTCAAGTTTCATCTAAACACTGGAAAATAATTACATTTTTCTGGAAAATGACTTCTTAAAAAATATTTTCCAAAACCACCACATTTTTTGCAAAATGAACGGAGCCTAAATTTAAAATTCCATGGACACAAGCATGGAGATTCCTCTACCTAAAGGCCCACTAAATAACTTATCAGACCCATGAAACTGGCTAACTTCTATCAGTGGGATTTTAACGAGGCAACCTTCTCCTCCTCTTTAACTGAAAATCCTCCTTGACTAACTGTAACAAATCTGAGATTGACACTCTAAGGATGCCATTTTTTGTGGAAAACTAAAGATTTGAAAAATATTTTCCTTAAGATGGTCGTTTTTTTTTTTTTTTTTTTTTTTTTGGGTAAAGTTCCTTAAAATAGTCATTTGTATATATATACATGAATAAATGAAAAATAATTTGTGTATGACAAATTCATATATTAATTATTGTTGATAACAAATATATTTTTAATTGACTAATTATCTCAAGAATAAAAACAATTTTTTAAGGAAAATATTTTTCAAAATATTTACTTTTCGCGAGACGAAAAATGTATGTTATGAAAATATTCACTTACACAATTGCAGTCGCTATCTTTTTTAGGATGCTAATTGCCTCAAACCAAAAGTCGAGAGAGAATGATCAAGTGCTAATTTATTTCCGGCACCATTTTTCTTAATAAAACATAAATGGCGCATCACTTTTCATTATACTTGTTATTTGACCTATTGAAAAATGATGAAGCACCATTTTCCTTCATCAATTTATTTTTGATGGAGCATCTTTCTTTGTTTCTCATATGATCCAAGCTATTTCCCATAGATTTCATCTCTCACTTGATTTAAGAGTACTCCCGGCTAATTTTAATTACTAAGCATGACCTTGTGTATAATGAGAATAAACAAAAAGGGCGAGAGAGAGAAAAAAGCTCTCGGCGACCCGACGTAAGTCATCCACCTAGGGCACTATCCGACGATCCTATGAATCTCTCAAATGTATAAATTTTTCAAAAAGTTCAATCATGACATTCGATTTTGCCCATATATTTTTCCATTTTTACATGATTTTACTCTCTCTCTCTCTCTCTCTCTCTCTCTCTCTCTCTCTCTCCACGTAAGATGTCCGACACATATCCAAGAAAAAAATTACAACTAGGATTTAATCTGAAACACAAGACAGATATAGCATCTTCGTTCTAGTTTGTGTGCTAACCTATTATCTGGCGACGCATAAATCGTTTGTTGAGGGCACATATGGGTTACCTAGAATGCTTATAAATGATAGCCACTTGTCTTGCAACAACACAATATTCCAATATAAGATGCCAAATTCTCAATCGAGAAAATACAAGATGCAAAGCATGACTATTTAGAAGATGTAAAAAGCAATCTCTCTAAGGAAAAATAACAAGAGGTATATTGCAAGTTAACATTTTCTATCTTTAACACATTTCAATAGAAAGAAAGATCGGTTGTCGAGGTTTTATATTGGCAAGTGTCCAATAACTAAACGGGTGTTCCGCACAATATCTAGATTTTCGTCATCCAATAAATATGGTAGTATCATAATGTCCATTTCACACAATAATCTATATGCCAAAAATTTATATAAATATGACTCAGAACTGTTCACACAAAATGACTGGGGTGTTAATATATCGTCTATAAACATAGTTTCTCGGAATCTTCTCAAGAATGAGAAACACTAATATGGTATGAGCATTCTCGGTAACTATGTTCAAAACTTCAAGAGTTTTCTCTGGATACTTTCTATGTCATTGTGACAAAGTTTGTTCTCCAATTGGAAAAATATAAATCCACGAGGGGACGCTTCTTCTTCATTACATTCAACAAGCCATCTTGCCCTCTCTCTCTTTTCTAACTTCCGTCTCGCAAAGCAGTCAATTGTGAGGAACAGTTCATTTAGGTACAGCAAAATCCAATTTATATTCAATTGTGCAATAAGAGTCGGCTATCTTGATTGTTGGGTTGTATTAATATCATGATTTTAGATCTTATGCAGATCGCGGTATCTGAACTTTTGCTGATTATCATGCAGGCTAGATATATAAGAAGGCCCTCATGAATTTGAAATCATGACCGCACTTTATTATGATATATACCCTAACTCTCAGAACTCTCTTGTTGAGGTTGAAAATGAATGTATTAGCCCGCTCAATAGGATGACTAACGGAATAATCTTAGAAATGGATCCTGTTAGGGCATCTTCATGATCTAAGCACTGCAAAATCACCTCACTCATAGGCAAGAGGCGGATCATTATGCTCGGCTGCTCTTTGTTTCGTAATGACCTAACGAAAGTGATCACACTTATGTGTTTTTCCATTCGTTTTTCCATCTGAGTTCATGTTTCGCCAGCTTGATAACCGACATACGGTGGTTGGTGGATTCCATTCTTTTTTCCATCTGAGTTTAGGTTTAGCCAACTCGATTACCGACGTACGGTGGTCAGTGGATTCTATTCGTTTTTCAATTTGAGTTTATGTTTAGCCGACTTGATTACCGACGTGCGGCGGTCGGTGGATTCCATTCGTTTTTCATCTGAGTTCAAGTTTAGCCGGCTTGATCACCGACGTACAGTGGTCGGTGGATGCGCACGTCAATATGCTAAGTGCGAATTGACTTCTTCTTAGGGTTGGACAAACATTTTGAGTGGAAATTTCGTGATAGATTGCATCTTTTATTAGCTTCTTAATTACCTGATCATGATAATTTTGGGGATCTTTCGTATGGCATTTTCCTTAATGATGAAGATTAGATTCATCTCGTCTTAGCAGTCATGTCTTGTGTAAAAATTCCAACCATTTTGTTAAAATGCTATCCAATCCAAATACATTCAATAGGAAAATATATTTATTGTATTTATAAAATAGAACAAGGTATACCAGATTTCTTAAGTAGTCTTTTTTTTTTCTAATCTCTGGATTTCTTAGTTTTTGAACTCTTTTATTCATTGGACTTCAAAATTTTCCTTTACGATTTAACTATTCTTCTCAAGACAATCATTATAAAATTTCTAGTTATTCAATGGAGCCTTAGTTTGTATTACTCAGTAATTGGTCCCAAAAGCGCCCCCCAAAAAAAAAAAAAAAAAAAAAAAAAAAGAGTGAATTTCGTGTCTTTTAGGTGCTTAAATAAAGGACATGGATATCGGTAACTACTCAAGTCATGTATTATACTCATACTGCATTGCATATTTTCTTGCATTAATGTGATTCTCATCCATGTGAGAATGGAGTAGAATTCATCAATATTATCTAATATTTGTCCTAAACTCCACGAGACACATAAAATATGCATTGTAATTGGCTTTGTTCATCAACCAACGTAGACTCGGTTCTCCAATTGGAGTTTCATGTTCTGGGTATGGTCTGTGCCGGTTATTTCATTTCAAATCTAGTTAACATGGTCTCGAATCATTGCTCATTTAATAGTTTATACTTTGGGACATGCGACAACCAAGTTCCTTCCCGTGCTCTTCCTTCAAATTTCAATTTTGCACGCTGTAAAATTCTTTAGGGGACATAAACTTCTGTGACTGCCTCGTTATTTTTCCTTCTAATGTACTCTCCCCTCTCTTTTGTTAACCTCATGATCTCACCTGAAGGTCAATGGGAGATTCCAACACCAGAAGAAACCTTCCAGAGCTGTTCAACCTTGTCGGGGATGACTTCCCAAATGGCTTGCACATCCTATATTTCTGTGCCACCCTTGAGAATTGCTTGAAGTATGCGCACGATGCCCAATTGCTGATTTTCGACGCACTTCATTGCTTCGAAGAAGAAGACCAGAATGGAGACAGCAGGTATATGTATCTTAATTCCCAAGGAACTTCATTGATAGCACATGTATCTAAGTACATTTGGTTCTTGAGCCACTATTGCTAATGCTTTCAATCTCTCCTATTTGCTCTATGCAATAGCATTCCACTTCATATCCTAACATACCAATGAGATTGAGTTGATTTATAAGTTTGTTATCCTAACATTACAAGGCTAAGATGGTGAGGAATACACATACTTGTTTTGTTCTGAGATAAACTGATGCAGAGGTCTTGGAAAAATTTAGGTACTCGAACACCTTGGAGAAATTGAGGAATTTCAGAGAGACTGGAGACCCTTTGACTGAGTTCTTCGAGATCTTTCAGATTATCCACAAGCAAAAAAAGTCCATGTTCGAGAAGTTGCAGATCAAGAAGAAGGAGATCGACACCAAGCTCAAGAACATACAAACTTGGGCGAAGGTCTCAAGGATGATACTGGTCACGACTTTTGAAGCCATTCTGATCTCTTCAGTCGTGACTGCTGCAGTATTTGCTCTGCCAGTTGCCACTGCTCAAGTGGCTGCAGCTGCCTTTCCCATGGATTTGGTGGGCAAGTGGATTGACTCCCTTTGGAAGAATTATGAGAAGAGGCTTATGGAACAGAGGGAGGTGATCACCTCAATGCAAGTGAGTACTACAAACCCTTCTCTCCCCTTATTACAGTGACCATCCCTACAATTTCGTCAAACCAAGTTAACATCCCTGTTAATTTCAAAACAATAGTTTCCCCTTTAAGTCCTCACGCCTAACATAACGAACATTGTGAAGCTGGCTTGAATTCTAAATAGCTATAATGATGGGAACAACGTCTAGGAGTTTACAATGCAAGAAACTCTGCAAGAGAAGTCACCTTGATTTACATTAGTAAATTCTTATAACTAAAAGCTCTACAGGCCAGTACCTTTGTTGCTCTCACGGACCTGGACACACTCAGAATCCTTATTGACCATCTGGAGGTACAGATCAAGAGCCTCTTGCAGAAAGCTGATTTTGCAATTGAGGAGGGAGCAGAAGCATTGAAGCTCGAAATTGCAGACATCAAGAAGAAGATGAGACATTTCATGAAGGATGTCGAGGAACTGGAAAAGCAAGCTGATATGTGCTTCAGAGGATTATGAAGCCCTAGACCAATGGAAATGGTGCCCCTATAGAGGACCGTTGTTAAGTGTTCATTTCGTTGTGCAGGGTATGATGTGAACCTCAATTTGCATTGCCTTCTTAGTTCAATAAAGTGGAAGACATCAACATTTGGCATTTGATTTGTTTGATTATCAAAACTAAGTGCAGCTTTTTGACACCTTTATCATCTTCCTGCTTTGGATAGGAATTCGTCAATTCCTAGTTGATGCCAGGGAAAAGTACAATCTTGTTCCATTTACTTTGCTACGACATGCTCAAGAAGCTGGATAGGAAATGAAGCAGGCATATGTATTAACTGATATATATTATGGGCTTTTTTTTTTTTTTTTTTTTTTTTTTGTGATTATTATGTTTTCATCTGTACCCTGACTTTAATTAATTACTATTATATATACATATCACCCAACCATAGTTAGGGTCAAGCCACCATAAGCACTCAATCTCTACTCTCTCCAACACTTTAAATACAATATAGTATCTGAGCAAAAAAAAAAACACCAAATTCTTCGACATCTTTACCCCAAATCAACACTTTCTTTGCTCCCATTTCTATTTCAGATGAATCCCTAGTTTTTCTTCTTTTCGACCATTTCTTTACCCATTATCTTCTATTTCCATTAATCCCAATTTCTCATCACCTCTTCCCCCAACGTTCCCAATGGCTTAAGTCTCATCTCCATCAAGCTTAATGCAAGAAACCATCTTTTGTGAAAAGCTTAGCTTGAGCCTATTCCAATCTGTAATGATCTGCTGGGCCATGTTAATGGATCTTCTGGATCTTCTGCATATTCGCCAAAGCTTGCTCCAAATCACAATGGAACTGTAGTGACCAATCCCTCCTATTTCACTTGGGTCAAGAAAGATCAGTGTCGCTGTAGTTTAATTTATACGATCCTCAAAGTTGAGATTTTCAAATGAAGTTCATGACCTTTGGATTTCGGGAGATTTGCTGTCTCTTAGAAGACAAGGAGTTGGAGCCAAGGTCCTAGAGCAACAGAACAATACCAGGAATGGGAGATTTGGAGTTTGGACACGGTCAAGTCTATGTTAGAAGTAACCCGCAAATCCTAACTCCTGTAATTTTTTTTTTTTTTTTTTCACTAACTCCTATTACGGTTTCAAATGTTTCGAACATCTAATCTGCTTTAGCAGCTGAGTATTTTTATTTTTTATTTTTTATTTTGATAACTAGCATCAGAACTTGCATATTCTTGACTCACAAATATATAATACAAAGCTCACAGCGCAGCCAAGGTAATTGAACTACAACTTAATTATAGAATGCCGTCAAGAAATTCGATCAGTCCATCTCCAGCTATCTTTGACATCTGAAGCCAATTGCAAACTCTCCCACTAAAATCAATTGCTTCATCTCCGACAAGGATTAAAAGATTTAAGCCCTCAGTGGGATCCCCACTTGAGTACGATCTCTTTGTCACACCATAAATTCCAACAGCTTTACAATTTCTTTAGCAATCTGCCTTCACGATTCCTCATCCAATAAGAATGATTTTTCCGAAAATCTAATACCTAATTTTCATCTGATCTCATCATGCTTTCATCAACCATGCCACTAAACCCATCCCCTGATGGTCCCTAGGTAGACATAATTCTAGGAGCCGAAATCTCGTATCGAGTTTGCAATCCTCCTATGATCAATTTGGTTCTCCGTTTGGCCTCCCATGTTGATGGCTCTCCACCCCCTCTGGTCAGCCTAGGGGTTGTCCGAGGCCCTATGTTCCTCCATACACCTAGGGAGGCATTTTTGAATCGAGGCATCATCTCATTTGTCAAATTTGTAATGGATACAGGCACACCGCACTATAATGCCAACAACGATTCAACCATGCCTTAACAATTGATCTCTCTAATTCCTTCTCAACTCTCTCAGTTGGGGAGACTTCTGATCCTTTGTGGTATCTTGACTACAACGCATCAACACACATGACTAGTGATACACTTCTAGATCATCTTATGTGTCAAATTTGTAACGGATACGAGCACACCGTGCTATAATGCCAACAACAATTCAACCATGCCTTTGCCACAATTGATCTCTTTGATTCCTTCTCAATTCTCTTGGTTGGGAAGACTTCTGATCCTTTGTGATATCTCGACTATAGAGCATCAGCACACATGACTAGTGATACACTCCATGATTTTCACTTTGTTCGAGAACAAGTTGCTTCCTGTGATCTACATGTTTGCTTTGTGCCTATAGAGGATCAACTGACTAACATCTTCACCAAGGAGCTACCTAGTGGCCAACACACGCTATTGGTATCCAATCCCCAAGTTGTTATCTATACTTTAATTAATGGGATATTAATATGTAGTCGAAATGTATTATGGTGTCATTCGATAATTATATTTTTATCTATGCCCTGGCTGTAATTTATAGCTCTTATAAATAAGAATCACGCAAACCTAATTAGGTTCAACTCACAACAAACACTTTGTCACTGCCTTCTATAACTCTGTCACTACTCTATGACTCCAAATATCAACAGTATAATAGGTGAAGGAGGTCTCTCTGACAATGTTTGACCTGTCCCTTCTCGTGACAACCTTCCGGGATGACATTTACAAGGATGTTTCCTTGTTAATTTATATTTGGAGCTAAGATTATAAGTCCACGAGCCTAACTAAGTCAAATTAACAACTGCGATCATTTGGACGTCATGCCAAAACCTACGATAAAACTTCCTTGTTACACTGATAAACAGACACACCTTTGCAGGTTCGATGAACAATCGGAAGGGGTAGAATGGAAAGTTCTCAATATTCAAAGTTTAAGTAATAAGCCCTTGTTTTAGTTGCTCTTATGTCTAGTTCCATACGTTCATCAAACAAGTTCAAATGACTGATACAAAACTGAACTGTCAAATAGAAATGGCCAGGTTCTTGCCAAAAGCAGAAATTCCTAGCTCCAAAAGAATAGTTAACTTCTTGATGAATTGTGTGTAGAGCTCATTATGTTCATAAGAAACATCTGTTTCGAGTCTGACAAAATATGAAAGCTGCATAAACCAACTGAAAGACCAGAGTGCAGAAACTCAGCAAAATGAAATCATCCATAAGAAGGAAACGTATCCTGAAAATATTCCTCACTCAGAGTATTCCTCAAGAAAACTACTGGGTAAATCCAGACATCTAAAGACTGAAGCATATAGAATAAGACAAATTTCAGCACTATTGACAATAAATAATGGAGGGAGAAATTGCAGATTTTGGATTGTTCTAGATCGATGCTTGGCATTGTTGCAAGTAACGACAGCTTTATCTTTGCTAGCAATTGGCCTTGGCCAAATGTTAAAATTGGTTGCAGATGCCAGATATGCACAAACGGACAGTTTAAATAAGATGGATGAGAAAAACGTGATATATGTAATGTGCAGGTCAAGAAGATAACTTTAATAGCATTGAGAAAGCACTTCATGAGAGCTCCCTTTCTGTTCCTGGATTAGGGAAATGGCCTTACAATGGAAGTGCAAGAGCAACTGGTCCTTGAAGCAGAATGCATCATCAGCCAAGAAGATGGAGGGAAAGCACATGTTTTTGAAGAGCATATAAGGCCCATTGTCTAAGTATAATGAAATAATACTTAAGGAATTCCTTGCACATGCAAGCCGGATTAAGAGCGGCAAATGGATTTTGACTGATTGGGGTCGGATGCAAAAGGAATAGCACTGACACTGACACTATGTTAGTAAATCCAACCTAAAAGTTTCAGCTATTAGGTGGAGGGAGACATGTAAATAAAGAGCACATAAGACCCATTTGTCAAACGATCTGGGAGACTTCAACAGAAAGATAGACGATGGTACTTGCAGTCAATGGTCACATCATATAGTGCAATAGAGGAAAGAAGCTTTCTCAAGCTGGAAGAGACAGTAGACAGGACTTCTTCCACGATTCATTTTCACTGTAAGAGTACTATTTTTTCGTCTGTTTTCTCTTGGAACAATATTTGCCATACTATTTTCTTCTCAATTCAGCTCAAGATATAGGTACAACAATTCATAAATATTCTCTTTTCAAGTGATAAAAGGAATCAAGAAGATTTCATCCCCTATATCATTCCAGAAAGGAGAAAAGTATGATTTCATTTTCCTTATATTCCATAGGACAATTCATTTTTTGAGAAACTACAGGGCATGCCACCTGATTTTTCATGTCAAATCTTGAAATAGGTGCTTATTAAGACATATCTTCTCAAGTTCCACATGAAAAAAATCAATGAATATGGTTCAGCATTATAAAGTTTGCCTTGGAGGAATCCTGGTAACAAATTATCAATCTTTACCACCAGGCCATCAATACTTGCTTCCTATCTATGACTACCTACAATGTCCATATCGGATGATTCAGCTAGAAATATAACTCCACCACTACGTCAGTCAAAGCAGATGCAAAAAGAAGACAACCGAATCCAGAGATGCCTGCAACTCTTCCAAGCATGCACAAAACCCCTTGTCTTTGGAAGCAACACATTTTTTAGGATTAGTAGGTCATTATCAGCATCATATTTTTTACTTTGAACGCATTTCTGCTAGCTGCAATGAACATTTTAAGCTCAATCCACTAGGCATATAGGGATACAGAAAAAACAGAGCAAATTTCAACTATCTGTAGGCAAAATATGCAGATCAAATATCAAGATGCTCAACAAGACATCTTGTCAACACTGCTGTAAAATATTCTTACAATGCACAGAATGGGCCATTTATATCAGGAGTGCCTTATAACAAGTAAAGTTTTGAGTAGGACTGAATTTGGAACAGGATTATTTGCACTCGGCCATTCCTTTCCCCAAACTGATATTGTCCTCTTAGCATGGCCCCTGCGCAAGGATGACACGCACAAATCGAGAAATGGTCCAAATTTTTTAAAAGAGTGTGACGGCCCGAGCGGCGGTGCGCGGGGAGGAGGGATGGCGGTGCGTCCACGCCTCTGTCCCCGGACGTGCGCAAGGAAGGAGTCCCTGTCCCACATCGCCTAGGGAAGAAGTCTTGGGCCAGTATATAATGGCTTGGGTCTCTCTTAACCTGTATGACGCGTTTCACGTACGCTTCCGCTGCGCTGAAAACAAAGCCTTGAGGGAGGGAAATAGCTTCGTGCAATCCCATCCAAAGAGGACAATATCAGTTTGGGGAAATGAATGACTGAGTGCAACCTTGTCCCCAGATGACGCGTTTTAAGGCCGTGAGGGAGGGAAATGACTTTGTGCAATCCAATCCAAAGAGGACAATATTAGTTTGGGGAAAGGAATGGCCGAGTGCAACCTTGTCCTCAGATGACGCGTTTTAAAGCCGTGAGGGAGGGAAATGGCTTCGTGCAATCCTATCCAAAGCGGATAATATTATACAATGGGATTCAGGTCGTTACAAATGGTATCAGAGCCGACTCCCGACCGCGTGTGGGGCCACAGCGAGGGCGCTGTCCTCCCAAGGAGGGGAGAGTGTGACGGCCCGAGCGGCGGTGCGTGGGGAGGAGGGATGGCGGTGTGTCCGCGCCTCTGTCCCCGGACGTGCGCAAGGAAGGAGTCCCTGTCCCACATCGCCTAGGGAGGAAGTCTTGGGCCAGTATATAATGGCTTGGGCCCCTCTTAACCTGTATGACGCGTTTCACGTACACTTTCGCTGCGCTGAAAACAAAGCCTTGAGGGAGGGAAATGGCTTCGTGCAATCCCATCCAAAGAGGACAATATCGGTTTGGGGGAAATGAATGGCTGAGTGCAACCTTGTCCCCATGACGCGTTTTAAAGTCGTGAGGGAGGGAAATGGCTTCGTGCAATCCCATCCAAAGCGGACAATATTATACAGTGGGGCCCGGATCGTTACAGTAACAGCAGATTGGCCACAAAGCAACTTATGGACCAATTTGACAACCAATCTAATCATCTCATAGCCTATCAAGTTGTTTTGAGCACAATGAATTTAAGTAAAAACATAGAAAACCAGAAAAGTTGGGACCTCCTTCATACATATACCAGAATTCAGAAAACATCTTGAAGTTTTATAGAAAAAATACTCTTCTTTTGATAGATAAAAGATAAACCACTATGATGCAGCAAGGGGGTGCAAACCCATATTGAAAGAAAACATGTAGAACTAAGAAAGAGCTCAAGTGACAACATGAAGCATTTACAATGTTAATCCAAGCATTTGCATGCACAAGGTTCCACTATACCAAAAGATGTAATTATTTTCAGCAAATCCTCTAAAATTGCCAAAACAGGCATCTTCTCTCCTTGGCTCTCTTCTTATGTGCTTTCCAAATCAACCAAGAACCAGAATGAGGGATTGAAGAGATCCTCTGATCCTGTGACCAAAGTTAGCCCAATGAAAGCATAAGAGGCCACCCAAAACAATCTGTCCAAGAATATTGAAGGAGAAGATGTCTCACCTTATCTACCTCTGCTTTGCAAACGAAGTGCCTATTCACTCACACTTTGCCTCTACTGCCAATTTATTAAGGTTAGAATACATTCCAAGTTGCTTACGAAGCTCTCACTTTCCAAATAACTACCAAGGAAACATAACAAATTGAAATGAAATCTTACAGAAAATGTTCTATCTCTACAGCAGAATTGAGATCTTTATACAGCAAATCAGGAAAAAGTAGCGAAAGATTTTAGTTCCTAGTTGGAGGCTTGTCTCGAAAGATCAACTTCCCAAGTGATTCTCCCATCAATGGACTGATAGCATTCATAGAAAAGGGCCTCCTTGTTCCTAGAAATAGTAAAACGTCCAGGAAACAAATTATGAGAGGCATATACCTGCACCAAGCATGAAGTCAAAAGTGTGTCCTTTTCCCTTTTCCACTGTTGGAGATGTTGATGGCGTTGAGGTTGCGTAAAACACACCAATCGTGCAGCAGAAATTATATTCTTTTCTTGCCAAGCTTCAGGATTGGACATTGAACACCGGTTCTCAGGGTTCATCCATGTGGTTTTTGTTAACTCCCTGATCATTATCTGCTTCACAATCCACAAGACTAGGATGGCTCAATGAAGCCACTGGCTTTGTAAGTGAAACTCAATCGGCAGCATTCACCTGATTTACCGGGTCAGGAGACCCTGAACTCAAGGACAAAAGAATAGTCTTTTGTCTGCAAATTCATGTGGCAGGATATGTGATAATAGAACAGACTGATTTGGATTCATCATTGTTCAGTAATTAGCTCCCAACATTTGGTGATGGATTCACGGACAAACAATGCATGTGAAGATACACTGCCAATAATAATTTGTACAACTAAACTGTTAATTCTCACCAATAATCCCTGCAAGAGCATCCGCCACCTCTGAAATGGTGAAACCTATTATTGTCCCTCACAACAATTTCCCTATCAAAAGTTCGAGAAACCATTTTCATAAAATCATGACAATCCCAACAGATCCTAAGGTTTTTAACGATTCTTATAGGAATGTCTTTCTTCAATCTGATCAAACCAAATGCAGTGGCAATCTTCTCACTGTGTAGAGACAGAGCATTCTCTTTCTCTTCTTCTTCTATATCGAACAAAACGGGGTTCGTGTCAGCCATGTACCCTGATAATCTCAGCCTCCTGAAGATCTCGCCCAGCATCACTTTAATTTCGTTATACATTTGGTGGGAGTTATCTCCAACAAAAAACTCATGAACTTCACCGTCAACTTCTACAACACTGCAGCCCGGAAGCTTCTTCACGCCTCTGGACTTCATCACCTGCCGCACATGGCTCACACCTTCCCAGCTTTTGTTTTCAGCATAGATATTGGACAAAAGCACATAAGCACCATGACTCTTTGCTTCAAGCTCCAGCATCTTTCTTGAGGCAAGCTCACCTATTTCCATATTCTTGTGAATTTTACATGCATTTAGTAAAGCTCCCCAAGCGCCAGCATGAGGCTCCACTGGCATGTCATTGATGAATTTTAAGGCTTCATTTAAACGGCCAGCTCGGCCATACAAATCAACCATGCAGCCATAATGCTCTAGTTCAGGCTGGATTCCATACAACTCTGCCATTGAGGCAAAATGCTTACAGCCTTCCTCAACAAGTCCAACTACACTGCACCCTCTCAATACTGACACAAAAGTCACTTCATTGGGGAGAACCCCGTCTTTCTTCATGAGCGTGAAAAGCTCAAGACATTCCTTACCAGCTCCATTCATGGCTAGTCCATTCATGGCACTACTCCATGTGTAAACATTCCTTTCTTTCATCCCCCAGAAGACCTCCATGGCCTTATCCATGTCACCACATTTGGCATACATATCAATCAATGCAGTTCCTAGTGTCAATGTTATCCGGAGCCTGTTCTTTTCAATATATGCATGAGCCCACCTCCCTTGATCTAGTGCACCTAATTGAGTGCACGCAGATAGAACAGGAACCATAGAAGGCTCATTGACCTTCACACCTTCCAGTTGCATCTCATGGAACAAATTCAACGCCTGCCTTGGCTCCCCACACTGGGCATACCCTGCAATCATCGCATTCCAAGCAACAGTGTCTCTCTCAGGCATTTCGTCAAACAGCTGCTTAGCAAACGCGACATCCCCCAACTTCGCAGAAGCGCTCAGCATCGCCGTCTGACACACCACGTCATGATCAAGAATCCCTCCAAACACCCTACGACACGATTCTAAACTACCCATCTCCGCATACATATTGATAAGCCCGCTCTGAACATGCGGGTCGCTCTCGAACCCGTGCCTCACCAGCGCGCCGTGGACCGACTCCCCCACGCCGCGCGCCAGGAGCTGCGCGCACGCGCGGACCAAGAAGCTGAAAGTGTAATTGTCCGGCGACAAGCCGCGACGCCGGATCCCGTTGTAGAAGTGGAAGCTCTTCTGCGGGGTGGGGCTCTTGGAGTGGACCCTGATCATGGAATTCAAGCTGAACAGGGTGGGGTGCTCGCACCGGTCGAGGACCCGGCCGAAGTAGTCGAGGTTGTCGGGGTTCCTGAGGGCGATGGCGGCGACGAACTGGCCCGAGAGCTGAGGGTCGCTGAGGAGGCCGTTGAGGAGGAGGTGGGCGTGGATTTGCCGGAGCTCTTGGAGGGTGGTGGAGGAATCGATTTGGCAGATGCTCGGGTGTTTGGCTATGATTTTCAGGGAACTCATCGCCCGTGAGCTTCAGAGTTTCTCTTGAGTCATGCCCGAATCTCTTCCGATGCGCTTTGCTGGGTCTCGGCTTCTTGATCGATAATGAGATGTTTCTTTCGAGTGTCCGAATGGAATCGACTTTGGGGCGTCTTGAGGAGTTCCCGCGTTCCAAACGGTAGGAAAACAGGAGCAGCACCTGTTATATTTGTCACTGAAAATTTTTGGAAGTACAAGATTATATGTGACATTTTTTTTTCTTTGTTGGTCAGAAAATGAAATGCATCATTCACTGGGAAAAGATAGTAGAGCCGGTAAATGGGTATCGGTACATAAGAGCATTTAAAGTGCTTGAAAATGTGATAAAATCCAATTTTATAGATAGACAGTAACTTTTGTGGGTTTTGATAATTTGATTCGATATAATATTAACCTCTCTAAAATATTAAACAATTTGGATTTAGAAAATGACGGAAAGATATCTTTGCATTTCAAGATAAGTGTGTGAGCTTCCCATTTAAGCTGATCTGTGCTCTCCAAGGCATAGACCAATTATGATAGGCGATGAAGTATGAAACTCAAGTACAAGGCTTCGTGCTCTAATTGAAAGTACAACACAAGTGAACTGGGAAGTAGATGCGTTAATACGTGAAGTGAAGGCACGTGTTAAGACTTTCCCAAACCTGAAAATAGCTCATTGTCGACGAGAATGCAACAAAGTGACAGACTGGGTCGTCAAGGTCCACCAAAGAAAGACCCTAGCTAATTAGGTTTTTTATCCCCCTTCTTGTCTCTTGGATTTGTGATGTTTTGAAGCTAATGCTTCTACTATCCAAACCTTTGTTTGAATGAGAAGGTTATAAATTTCTTTTTGACCAAAAAACAAAAAAAGTACAGGGCTTCGTGCCTTTGGGAAAGAAGTGAGATAGGGCTTCTAGCGAAGCACGACGTCACCACCGTACGAGCTGCTCCATCCAGCGGCGGATTCAGGGAGACATAGGCAGCCAAACCTTTCGATGCTTCAGGTTTGTATGCTTCGTCCATGTTTATCTTATAAGCTCCATCCTGCGGTGGGTTCCAAGTCCATGAAAAATCGTTGCCTTTGTTCCCGGATTTGCTCAGTTTGCGGTTCCATCTGTTAAAGCTCTTCGACACAGTCGAAACAGAGTTGATGAGGTTGATTGTGTCAGGTTTTTTATTCTTGAAGACGGCTTGGCTGCGCGCCTTCCAGATATTCCATGGTGTTGCGGTAGCTAACTTTAGATTCCGTGAGTTGCTCGAGTTTCCTTTCAAATTCCCAAACCAATCTTCAATTCGAGGACGTGCGGATCCCTAGAATGCCATAATTTTACATAAATGGACACTTATATGTCATAACTTACGAAATGTACATTTAAATATCAAAATCGGAGTAAAATGGATCACTGAATGCCAATCCACCTGCACGCGCGTGGCATTTTTCCGGCGAAGCGAGCCCAAAATGACGCGTTTGCACGCCGACGTGGCCAAATAATGCAAAACGGCGTCGTTTTTTGGCGACGTGATAAAAATATATAAAAATTAAATAAATTAAATTTACTTAAAATATTTAAAAATAATAATTTTAATATTAAAAAATTAAAAATTAAAAAAAAAAAAAAAAAAGGAAAGGGAGGAGGCGGCTAACAATTTTTTAATATTAAAATTATTATTTTTAAATATTTTAACTAAATTTAATTTGTTTAATTTTTATATATTTTTTTATCACGTCGCATGCAAAACAAGCCGTTTCGGGCTCGCTTTGCCGGAAAAATGCCACATATACAATTTGGCCGGATTAACACTCAAGTGATCCGTTTTTTTCGAATGTGAAATACTTTTCGTAAATTATAGCACTTAAGTGTCCCTTTGTACCAACTTATGACACTTGAAATATTCTTTTGCCTCAATTTGAGTAAGGCCCTGACTTGAGATGTGGACATTCAGCACAAGCTTCGACCAAATTTCCTTCATCCAAGAACCCAATAAAAACAGGCGCGACAAAATTTCCATGCTTTCATTACATAAAGAGCATGTATGATCAGGTATAATTTTCCTTCCAAATAAAATTTTAGTTGGCATAGCACTCGGGGCTTTGGAAAAGTTGCCCGACAAGAGGGACTCGACATTCCATGATTTTTCCTCTCAAAGTTCTTCATCCAGAATATTCATATCATTTTCGTACATTAACTTACCTAGTTTACTGCGGAGATATGCCAGACGCTCAATCGCACCTTCTTCCACCGCCATCATCAACGTTGGAGCGTTCGCCAGTAGTAGAGGGCAAAAATTCGCAGAAGGAGCCAAGGAATTTGTGGAGGGCGACGTGGATTTTGAGACAAAGCTGTGAGAATGGCAATGGATTTGGAGGCGGGAGGGTTTGGCACAGGTGCCGAAGGAGAATGACACGCAGTTGCTCCAAAGGTTGTGGGATAGGGAACAAGCTGTAGAAGAGAATTAGGGCAAAATCATGGTGGATAGGTCGGGGTTTAAGTTAATAGAAAGCCATAGCTACGCAAAACGGTAGAGAGGAATTACCCAAAATGGTAGAGACAGATATGTGTGTGTATGTATATCTCTTGAATGTTGATTCACTTCTTGAACAATTACTTTTGTAACTCGTACACAATAGCTTATGTGACTTCCTTTTCATTTTTTGCGGGCGAGGGGGAGTTCAAAATACTGTGACTTCATTTAAGAGGACATGAATCTGCCTCAAATTGGCATTTTTTTTTTTTGTGGCAAATTAATCACTTGTTAAATTCACTTTTAAATGACCGACCAAAAAAAAAAAATTCACTTTTAAATGCAAATAAAGCTCAGTTTATTTTTCGGAAAATTAGTAATTTAGAATTTTTTTTAAATGATAATTTGTATCTCTTATGAAAATGAATGAGTGAAAAGTACTTTCATTTTCCACAAAAATATTAAAATATAAATTATTGTCAAAAATGAAAATGATTTTCATCAACTAATTAATTTAAGTAATATAAGCTATCATTTTTTAAAAAATATTTTTCAAATCATTCATTTTTCCCGAAAAAAAAAATAGAATCTTTATATTTTGGGGCAAATTGTTTAGTTCCAATGTCTTATTATAAAAGACAAAAGTAGTTGACTTGATGTTAGGTTAAAGAGTTGATACTGGTTTGAAGATTTGCTTTACTATGTCTAAACTAGAAGGAAAAGCATTTGACTTTCACTTTACTATGACTGCGTTTTGAAGTTCAGAGAATGAGATAGTGATAAGAATAAATAACGAAGGTAAGATTACATTTAGCCGAAGGACTTCAACGCTAAGTATTTTCGCATACTGCAAATATTCTTTGATAAGCTAGACTATAAATCCGAAGACATTTGGACTACATGCATAATTAGTCTCGAGTTGCTTGAGACCACGGCCTCGCCAGCCCCTTCTCTTTCTTCCCTTCCGCTCACCCCCTGCCGTTCACTACCACCGCAGTCGAGCCTCGAAACTAAGTGCGAGCCTCAAGTCTTGAATTCAATCACATTCAACCCAAAGCCCTAATCTTGGAATCAAGGGTCATCTGAACCCTTGATCTCGGATCTTGGGCTTGATCGATGCTGGACCAAAGTCTATTTGAGGTTGATTGGATTGGCGATAGCCTTAGGTGGCTTTTTCGAGGTCCAAGGCCATCACATGGCAGTGAGCCTTTGCCATCCAAGGTCCATGGCCGCATCTGGCTGTGGACGGAGGAGGAGGAGAGGAAGAGTGAGAAAAAAAAATTGAACAAAAATTGAACTTTTTTATACTTGTCCACGTCATAGACAAATGTCAATTTGTGCCTGGATTTGGAACAAAAAAAAAAAAAAAAAAATGCTTGCCACGTCTAGGCCTGAAACTTAGGTCTGGGCCAAAAATGAAAAAACAAAAGCCCGAAAACCCGGCCCATAATCCTTTCTTTGATGGGCTTTTTAGGAGAATGGTCCGGTCCATCTCGCAGGCCCACTTTGTCCCAAAAGTCCCACTTCTCAAGGTTCTATTTTCATTTGATCTGAACCATTACGGTTTAACAAAATATTAAATTCCGTCAATGCAAGAGACGACATGAAGTTCATGTATGTCTAGATCAATGTGGTCCACTCACAATAAAACCCATATCCTAGAAGTGGAATAAAGAACAGATTCCTCTTAATTTCTCCAAAAGATAAAGTAAGTGGATTGGAAAAGTAGGCACCTTGTATAATGATATTGAATTTGTAGGCTCTAAGTAGATTCCTAGTTATTACAATCAAGATCATGTAGTCATGTAAGGAAATGATAAGCGCATTCACTGACCGTGAAAGCCCCTATTTGTTAGGGTTATCCCACATTGGTTGTGGAAGGGATAGGTGACCAGTTTATAAGTGTGAAGAAAAGTTTTATTTCTTGAGCTAGCTTTTAGGATTAGAGAAGAATCAAAGCTCAAGTTACCAACAAGTTTAGACCCAATAGTTACTTGAAGAGGGTTGTTGCGGCCTCCAGCCTAAACCCAATGTGTGAGGAGGAGATTGTTGGGATTAATCCTATATCCCTTGTGGAAGGGATAAGTGGTTAGTACAGCGCATTTCCATAAGCAAATGCACACATGGCAGCAAAAACATATCGATAATAGGCCTTCAATTCTACACTAATGAGAGTATGGTTCATTCTTAGCTTTCTTCAATCCTACCCTAATGAGAGTATGGTTCATTCTTAGCTTTCTCAGCTTTTGCGATGCACGGTATCAAGTCAAGAATCATCTATTACAAAGACATGCCAAAATAGTACTTATGGTGATAGGTTGCTGAAAAGTGCAACGGCTCTACGAGTATACTCCTCCTATCTCATGTTCAGCTTGTTCTACATCCAGTTGAAGAGCTGCAATCAATCAAAACCAATGGTTAAAGTGAAAAGTGAAAGGAGCAAATGAATACTTTTTGTGTATTTGTGTGTGAGAGAAGAGAGTATGAATTCAAAGAAAAATTCATCATCACAACCAGGGTTTTTACTTTCATCTTGAGTCGGAGGATCATGTGGTTTCTGGGATGAAAGTGCTGAAGATAACTGAGGTGTAGATAAGATTAGTTAACGTGGTTCAAAATGGCCAATGTAGGCATCTATAGTTGGATACAATGAGCTCGTGGAAACCAGCTGAACTGCTTTTCTTGGTCGCTCCGAGTACCTGAACGGGAGCTCTCTCTTGCCACTCGACTCTCCCATGAAAACATACTGGATGAAGTCAATCCAAGGAATGTCACTAGACATATTGGAAAGGAAGATCGCAGGCGTTAGAAACCATGTAATGTCACTTCAGGGATTTTAACCAGTCTTTGACCCCAGATTGGCCTATACATATTACAGCCAATCAAGCAAGTTGTTCAGCACCTTATTAGCTTTGAAATTTGAGCGGATGAGGAGTCATCCATCATGTCCAAGACGATTCAGTTTGTCTTTCTTTCATTAAGATTTAAGAAAGAGCATGATACGCTAAGCTGTTTTCGCAGATCATGCATAGAGATTTAGAACTCCGCATTGGATCAAGACTGTAGACAACTTACATGCACATCATTCAGATGGGTTACTCAGCGAACCATATTTGTGATTTGCATGATCCAAAAGATCTTCAGATCTCACGAAGAGAGAACTATTTGCAATTTGCCATAGTAGTGCAAACCGCACAAGGCAAGGCTCCCATTTTAGGAACAGATCTATGCAGGCAGAAATCAACACTAAGCATAACATGACCTTGAAGTCCTCATCTTAGAGAAAGAATCATTTCATAACTTCATTGAACTTTGAATCCATATGGTCAGATCAATATCCCCTTTTTCTCATCCCAGGACCAAACAGATCTTGTTCTGTACGTGTATCTATCACAATCATAATTATATAACTACTTAAAAATCACATATGGTTGGCGCCACAGGCTGAGTGTTGGTTTCTCCACCCGACCACAGTACTAGCAGCAGGACCTGTGCTCGACACTGTCGAGCCATGGTTATACATGCACTGGATTTCTTCCTGGTATTCTGTCAAAGACTTGTTGTGTAAGGCTGGCGTAAGTTCCACGACATCCCCCATCCTCAGTTTGCAGGTTGGGTCACCAATGGGCTGGCAGTTCAGCCTTGGCCTTAGTTCTTCCTTCAGAGGGAAACCATAGGGCATCCATTTGGCGCTTCCTCGCCCTGCTCTTTCTAATAAGTCCATCATTGTAGAATCCACTTGGTATTCTTGAACAGACATCTGCATTGACCAGATAAAAGTATACTCAAGAAAGCATGCACATCGATCATGGCCTGACTTCAACAAGAAACCAAGCACATGCCAAGCTAACAAAGCATTATAGACTGTTTGCTGGTTAAAGGAAAAAACAGAGCAATCTGAACCAACCTTATCATTCTCAATCACGATAACAAAGATAGGTCCACCGTGGTCATTGTGAGGCTTGTAAGAGTAAGGACAATCGTCAGAATGACAAGGGAACTTGTACGGAGGCTTGAAGGAGTGGGAATATCCAATAGATAAATGGTCTTTGCTCATTGTCTCACAATGCCAGGTGATGACCCATCGTGCCCATTCAACCATTTGAAGAACAGAGGAAGAGTGCTTGCACTCGCCTTCTTTGTATCTCCATCGTGCTACAGATCCAAATTATGACATTTTAAAGCATGACCTGTAATTTGCTCCGTCACGCAGATTTCGCAAAACTAAGAGTGACCAACCTGTCCGATCGTTGATGTTATAGTTTTCCAAAGAAAGAAAAAGTACAAAAGAGAGATTACTGTATGGTTGCAGTGAGAAGATAACAAGATATGTGGACCCACTCAATTGGAACTCATAATTAGGTGAGAGAAGGGTATAGGCACCCGGTGCATGTGAAAGCCCCTCAAATATGCGAGGACACCTAAAAGCAGGGAGAAAGTGAATCCTAGACTTCTTTCTCTACTTTCTAAACATTGATCTTCTCCTTGGTTTAAACACTTTCTTCTTGCTTATTCTCTAGGTATGTACACCAAGTCAACATTGTGATTGTGTCTTCTCAAACCGGACTAGTATATCCTTGTTAAGGCCAAAAGGCACTAGTGCATCCATCTCCAAAGCAATTTAATTTCCCAAATAAGAATATCTCCAAAAGAAAGATGAAAGTGATGCATCGATCCTACTGCAAAAAGTTACTCTGTCAAACTTCTTTTTTTAATATTTCCTCTTTTCATCAAGACCAAAATTACACTAAGTACACTATTGTAAACCAATCATCACCTGCTATAGAAAACATATCAAATTACGTCGCATAATCGAGTAAACCAATCCATAGCATTGCGTGTACACACACTTACAGTTTGAGTCCTTCATGCGATCATCGCCCTATCACCGAAGTCTTGCGAGGCCAAGACATTCTGCCTCAAGCTTTTCCTCGTCCCTCCTTCGCCGGCCGATTTTGCATCCACAAGACCGGGCGCGACCAAAAGCTCCTCTCCTCCCGACCGGCTTGACGGATCAGACTCCAAATCCAAACCGCCTTCATGAGAGAGCATGCACCGAAGGTCGGAAACTCAGACCGATGGGGTGTATCAGACTTGACAATCGTGCGAGGACATGCTGGCGCGTGGGGCTGGATGTTCTGGGGATTTTCGTGGTGGTAGTACAGGGTGGTGTCTCTAGGCGATCACATGTGAGCGGAGCGCGGCGGTGGTGACTGCAATCGGAGTTAAGGCGGTGGCACGTGGGGGTAGATGGGGTGGCTCTTGGCAGTGAGGTAAAAAGACCTGTTGCGACGCAATGAAAATATCTGGCTCTCAATGATGGCTGTTCACAACTGGGAGACTGAAACTGACACTTGGGCTGATGGGACAATCCTAGGCCAAGCCCAATTAGGGACAATTCTTCACGTCAGAAGAGCTATGTCCTGTTTGTTCAAAGCCAAAGCAAAAGGGCCATCGAGCTCTGCTCAGTTGAGTTATTGTTAATAATAGTATAGCGATGGAATTAATAAAAACATTACATGTATGATAGCTAATTAAGCTATTGGTGGCTCATCTTGTTCGTGCAAACCCAATGCAAAGAGTTTCTTCCTAATCCGATGCAGTTGGTTTACAACTTCATTGATGCTCATTCGTCTTCCTGGCTCTTGGTACGAACAAGTAACTCCAATATTGTACACCATGATCAAACACTCTTGAAAGATGTTATCCCTTTCGGAAGACCAACGCCGACAACTATAGGGGCCTAAATGGTTCTCTCTTTCTTGAAGCATAAAGCTGTCTGTGATTTCTAACGCTCGTTCAGGCAAAGCTTTTGCGACAAAACTATGAAGAGTCAAATTGTCTCCAAATTTGTCATTGGTGGGACTCAAACCTGTGAATATCTCCAGTAAGAGAATGCCGAAACTATAGACATCACCTTCTCTTGAAACCTCGCATCCCATCGCATACTCTGCCACACATTTTAATCATAGTCCAAATCAAATTAGAGCGTTGATTCTCAAATCAAAATGTAAAGTGTGTAAGACTATAAGAGTTGTCATTAGCTACCAAACTTTCCATAAGAAGACTCATCAATAATTTTTAGGTATATAAACTTTTATTGGTTTGAGAGAGAGAGAGAGAGAGAGAGAGAGAGAGAGAACCTGGTGGAGCATAACCCATTGTCCCTCTAAGACCCACTGAGCTCATCTGATTATCTACAGTATCAAGGGATGATTCAAGAAGGAATTTTGCCAATCCAAAGTCTCCAACATGTGCAACCATCTCAGCATCTAAGAGGATATTGCTTGGTTTTAAATCACAATGAACGATAGGGATGTGGCACTGGTGATGAAGATAATCTAGGGCAGAAGCAACATCAATTGCAATATTTATCCTCCAAATGAAATTCAACTTTTTCGGGAGCATATTCCCATGAGATGATGTTGCGTATGAGTGTAGCCACTGTTCTAAGCTTCCATTGTCCATGAATTCATAGACTAAGGCCTTAAAATCATTTCCTTGGTAATCACTACCAGAGCAAACTATTAGTATCTTTAAAAGATTTCGATGTTTGATGTTCTTTAATGCCTCGCACTCAACTATGAAACTCTTCAGAGCACCACGACAGACTAAATGAAGTACCTTCACAGCAACAACCATTCCATTGTCCTCAAGTATCCCCTTGTAAACCGAACCAAAGCTACCAACACCGATCAAATTTGCCGCAGAAAAACCTTCGGTTGCTTTTAAGAGTGTCCCGTAAGATACATTTAGACGTGAATCATCCATTGAACTTGAAACTGGCTCATTTACTTTCTTCTTCACCCAACAAAGATATATTAAAACTACAATAAGAGCCATTCCAAGAACTCCATAAATAATAGAAGCAAAAACTATCACTATATTGATCTTTCTACTTTTGTAGCTTTTGGAAATGCAATCAGGGAGATGAAATTCTGGCAATCCGCCACAGAGCTCATTATTACCAACAATAGAAGTACGAGTAGCATTCTTGAAGACTCCTTCACATGGTAGCATGCCTTCAAACTTATTGTATGACAAATTCAAAAGTTTTAAAGATCGAAATACCGCTAAGAATTCTGGAATCTGACCTGACAAATTATTGCGTGAAAGATCTAGATATTCAATGCCTCCTAACAATTTGATTGACCGTGGAATCGACCCGTGGAAGAAATTGCCCTCCATCCACAGATCTACCAATGAAGTGCAATCACCTAGACTGATCGGGATTTCACCTACCAATAAATTGTTAGATATGTCCAATGTGGTCAAAGCTCTCAAGTTGCCAACTTCTATGGGTAAAACCCCAGTCAAATGATTATTTGACAAGTTTAGAACGATGGCCAATGATGAGAGACCAACAAGATGTGGGGGTATGGCACCACTAAGATTGTTGTCAGATAGATCTAGTCCATCAAGAGACCGGCAGTTTGATAGATGTGAAGGAATTTGCCCACGAAAGTCGTTCCCATGAAGATCTAATTGAATCAACTTGGTTAAATTTCCCAAAGATGATGGGATAGTCCCTCCAAGGTTGCTATAGCTCAGCTGCAATCGCTTTAGAATTTTTAGATTCCCCAAATTTGAGGGGATAACCCCCGAAAGCTGGTTGCAATTCATAAATAAGTCCTCCAAGTTGATAAGATTCCCGATTTCTTCTGGAATCTCACCAAATATTTCACCCTTGGTTGTCGCAAAGGACTTGAGAGTGGTAGATAAATTACCTAGGCATTTAGGTAACACCACACCAAACTTGTTAAAGCCGATACTCACATCGTCTAATTCAGTGCTGTTAGTTAACGAGCAAAGGAAGCTCAAGCTTTCGTGTTCTCCACTTCCAAGCGATTATGTTGTACACGAAAACCAAGAAAGCTTATGCAAATTTTCCATAGACGGTACTTTCCTAGAAAATCTGTTATGGCTAATCTGAAGCCAAACTAGCTTTGTGCAATTAGATATCGAGGGAGGAATCGGCCCCTCAAGTTGATTGTGCTCAATAGCAAATGCTTCAAGATTTGGGAGTTTAAGGCCCATACCTACTGGAAGAGTCCCATGTATTTGGTTGAATGCAACATCAAATATATTTAGCGAAGAGAGATTGAATAAGGAAGATGGAATTGTACCCAACAATCTATTGCCTAGAAAGCTAATGAATTCCAAGTTTGTTAGGTGGCCTAGAACTTGGGGAATGCTCCCACCCAATTTGTTCCAACCTAAAGAAAGTGCCACCAGGGAAGATAAGTTGCCAATGAAGGAAGGCAAGCTCCCAAAGTAAAATCATTAGAAGACAAACTGAACAATTGGAGCTTCGTCAATGAACTAAGCTCCCTAGGAATTTCTCCAGTTAGTTCATTTTTTTCAACCCGGAACGTGATCAAGTCCAAGCAACTTGATATGTTTCTGGGAATTTCACCAACTAATGAATTGTTGTATAGTAGAAAAATACGAAGGCGGCGCAACTGGCCGACTTGTGGAGGGATTTCATGATCGAGACTGTTGTTTTGGAGCTTCACTTGCCTTAAGAAGCTGAGATTTCCAATATGAGGAGAGATTGATCCAAAGAGTCCTTGTGATGACAAGTCTAGGACAGTGACCCTCCTGTGCCTTCGACCGCATGTAATGCCATACCATTGGCAAAACTCAATGCTATTGTTCCATGATTTGAGCATGCCAAAAGGATCTCTGGTTATGCCAGCCTTAAATGCAAGGAGTGCGAGTTTTTCTGTTTCATTGGTGGTGGAAGAGACTTGGTTAAAGCATAGTGCAAGAGCAATACAAAGAAGCAAGGGGCATGATGGAAACTCTCCAAAACTAATGCCCATGAGTTTCATGACTTGAAGCCCCTAGAAGCGGGTAGATTTGAGAAACAAAGGGTAGGATGAGTGTTACTGGAAACTTTGAAAAGCTTTATAAGAGTGGGGTGTCAATTTTGAAGCGCTATTCTTTTTTATAAAAAGGTGTCGATTCTTCTTTTACTTTTTCAGGACGGCTTTTTGAAGCGTTTTTCTTCTTTTTTTCTTTTTGACTTAGTAGCAATTGAAGTGCTTTTCTTCTTTTTGAAGGGCTGTTTTTTTACCTCTGGAGAAGACTTTGCTTGGCCATCTGTGCGTATTGTGGGGGCTAGAGTGAATGGAAGAAGAAAATGTTGAAAACTCACTTTGGTCGAAGGACATGGACATGGCAATTGGAGGCCACTTAAACGAAGGTGAGATATGGACTAGGAGTTTGAGGCCCATTTTCCTTTTCTGATATGTGGTGAGTCAACTTTTTGCTTGGCTTGGTTTTCTCTTTGAGAATGAAGACTCCGCAAGATGATCTTGAAAATGTAAATTCTTCCCACTAAAATGGCACTAAAGGAACATTTTTTTTTCTTTTTCCTTTTCATTTTAATTAATTTTATTAGTTAGCTACTTCCTTGAAGTTTAAACTCACTTCATCCATGCTCATTTTTCCTTTAAAAAGATAGTAGTAAGTATAGTCAGCGAATTTTGTCCATTTAAAACTTTTGGACGGTAATTGGTTTCAATAGAATTGCTTGGAAGGAATATTTGTTGTTATGGTCAATGGATATTTGTTATTATAGCAATATCTTCACGTAATTTTTGGAAGCAAATTGTTACTCTCTCGGGCACTATTGCATTCATATAATTTTCTCTCTCAGATGCAGATGTTTTTCCTAGTCGCTTTCACCGTCAATATCAATGGATTATGGGAAAGCGAATATAAAGATGCGGGAACAAACTCAATTTAATTGTAAATTATAGTGCGCATGTGTAATCTACAATATTGTATGAAAGATGATTGTATTGTAAGGATGCTAATGATGAAATGACACTAATCCATAGCATCAATGACATTAGATCCCAATGTAAAAATTAAAACCTTATTAGATGTTAAAGTAAGAAATATTTTTGTCCCCGTTGTCCATATAGGCAATTCTATTCACCTTTGATATCTTACTAAGATCAACATCGGCTTGCTCTTTCCAAATTACTCTTAGTTGTCCGTCACCCATCTATTTATTAATTTGGTCAAAATAGGTAGCACTTGAGAAAGTCGCTTATGAATTGATTGAAAACTACAAAATTATGGCAGTGTAGAATTTGTCATTCTTAATTGTTAATTTCATTTATCACTTGTTGAAATGAGGAAACCGCCATTACATCTAGGGAAAAAAAAAATCAACTTAAAAATAGAATATACATACCTTAGCCTTAATCTTCACTTTCATCACATTCCATGGAAAAAGTAACGAAAATTAAGTTATTTAGCAAGTACAACTACAAAAAAAAAAAAAAAAAAAAAACCTATTATGTACTAATGAGCCATGTGGATCTCCCATCAATCGGGGCCAAGCACTTCTATACCTGTTTTACTAAGGATTTTGTTAATAGGACACTCTTAAACACCTCATATGGTTGTCATTTTTAGTATAATTATCTCAAATGGTTACGACTTTGATACTTCCAAATGACAAGTAAAAATTATGCTCCAAATTGCAGTCAAGTCGTGTGCAAAAATTGACTCGTGCATGAGATATGTTTTGCCATGATCAATGGCTATGATTGTGTGTGATTCACTATGGGCCATGATCTGTATAAGCATGTCCCTTAACTTGGGGTGGAAATTTGAGAGAAGCTTGGTGTCAGGACGTTTATTTCTAAGTCAATTAGTGCTTTGCCCACACCACTACTTTAGTACTCCATAACATAAAGTGGAGTCTCAAATTATCACAACTTTAATTCTTCCAAGACAAGTAAAAATTACGCTCTGAATTGCAGTCAAGTCATGTGCAAAAATTGACTCTTCCATGAGATATGTTTTGTCATGATCAATGGCTATGATTGTGTGTGATTTATCGTGGGCCATGATCAGTATAAGCAAGTCCCTTAATTTGGGGTGGAAATTTGAGAGCAGCTTGGCTATCGGGACGTTTATTACTAAGTCAATCAGTGCTTTGCCCATGCCATTACTTTAGTTATCCATAAAATGAAATAGAGTCTCATATGGTCATGACTTTGATACTCTCAAATGACACGTAAAAATTACACTCCGAATTGCAATTAAGTCATGTGCAAAAATTAATTCTTGCATGAGATATGTTTTGCCATGATCAATGGCTATGATTATGTGTGGTTCATCATGGACCATGATCAGTAAAAGCATGTCCCTTAATTTGGGGTGGAAATTTGAGAGAAGTTTTGTTGTTGGGATGTTTATTTTTAAGTTAATCAGTGCTTTGCTTTCCCCCTACTTTAGTATTCCATAAAATAAAGTAGAGTCTCAAATCATACGACTTTGATACTCCAAAATGACAAGTAAAAAGTATGCTTCGAATTGTAGTCAAGTTGTGTGCAAAAATTAGCTCCTCCATGAGGTATGTTTTGCCATGATCAATGGCTATGATTAGGCGTGATTCATCGTGGGTCATGATCAGTATAAGCATGTCCCTTAATTTGGGGTGGAAATTTGAGAGCAGTTTGCTTGTCGGGACGTTTATTTCTAAGTCAATCAGTGTTTTGCCCACACCACTACTTTAGTACTCCATAAAATTAAGTGGAGTCTCAAATGGTCACGACTTTGATACTCCCAAATGACACATAAAATTACGCTCCGAATTGCAATCAAGTTGTGTGCAAAATTTAATTATTGTATGAGATATGTTTTGCCATGATCAATGGCTATGATTGTGCATGATTCATTGTGGGCCATGAAATAAAAGCATGTCCAATAATTAGGGGTGGAAATTTGAGAGAAGCTTGGTTGTAGGGACGTTTATTTCTATGTCAATCAGTGCTTTACCCACCCCCTACTTTAGTATTCCATAAAATAAAGTGGATCTCAAATGATATAACTTTGATACTACAAAATGACAAGTAAAAATTACGCTTTAAATTGCAGTCAAGTCGTGTGCGAAAATTAGCTCTCGAATGAGGTATGTTTTGCCATGATAAATAGCTATGACTGTGCATGATTCATCGTGGGCCATTATCAGTATAAGCATGTCCCTTAATTTGGGGTGGAAATTTGAAAGAAGCCTGGCTATCAAGACATTTATCTCTAAGTCACTCAGTGCGGTGCTCACACCACTACTTTAGTATTCCATAAAATAAAGTGGAGTCTCAAATGGTCACGGCTTTGATACTCCCAAATAACAAGTAAAAATTATTTTTTGAATTGCAGTCAAGTCGCGTGCGAAAATTAAGTCGTGTGCCAAAATTAACTCATGCTTTGCCCAAGTATAAGCAAGTCCCTTAATTTGGGGTGGAAATTTGAGAGTAGCTTGGCTGTCGGGACGTTTATTTCCAAGTCAATTAGTGCTTTGCCCACGCAATTACTTTAGTGCTCCATAAAATGAAATAGAGTCTCAAATGGTAAGGACTTTGATACTCCCAAATGACGAATGACACATAAAAATTACACTTCGAATTACAATTAAGTCATGTGTAAAAATTAATTCTTGCATGAGATATCTTTTGCCATGATCAATGGCTATGATTATGTGTGGTTCATCGTGGACCATGATCAGTAAAAGCATGTCCCTTAATTTGGGGTGGAAATTTGAGAGAAGTTTGGTTGTTGGGACGTTTATTTTTAAGTTAATCAGTGCTTTGCTCGCTCACCCCCTACTTTAGTATTCCATAAAATAAAGTGGAGTCTCAAATGATATGACTTTGATACTCTAAAATGGCAAGTAAAAATACGCTCCGAATTGTAGTCAAGTCATGTGCAAAGATTAGCTCATGCATGAGGTATGTTTTGCCATGATCAATGGCTATGATTATGTGTGATTCATCGTGGGTCATGATCAGTATAAGCATGCCCCTTAATTTGGGGTGGAAATTTGAGAACAATTTGCTTGTCGGGACATTTATTTCTAAGTCAATCAGTGCTTTGCCCACACCACTACTTTAGTACTCCATAAAATTAAGTGAAGTCTCAAATGGTCACGACTTTGATACTCCCAAATGACACGTAAAAATTACGCTCCGAATTGCAATCAAGTTGTTTGCAAAATTTAATTATTATATGAGATATGTTTTGCCATGATCAATGGCTATGATTGTGCATGATTCATCGTGGGCCATAATCAATAAAAGCATGTCCAATAATTAGGGGTGGAAATTTGAGAGAAGCTTGGTTGTAGGGACGTTTATTTCTATGTCAATCAGTGCTTTACCCACCCCTACTTTAGTATTCCATAAAATAAAGTGGAGTCTCAAATGATTTGACTTTGGTACTACAAAGTGATTGGTAAAAATTTATTAAAATATTATTATTAATTATCTACATCAGTGTCGGTCATGCCACATAGAATAGTCGGTGTTCTCTTCAATGATTTTTAGCCAAAATTAGTTAGATGTACTCAATTGGAAAAACATGGAAAGATTTTGAGACTCAGTTGGCAAAATTGAAAGATTTAGAACTGAATTGACAAAGTGCAATAAGTTTAGCGCTTATTGGACAATTTTCCCCCCATACTAAAGACTATAGCTTGAATTGATCACAAAGGAACAACTTTTCAATACAAGGATTCTTCTGCCACCTCTGCCTCTTGTTCTCCCATTTTTCTTTTCTTTCTTTTGTGCACTGTTAATGGAGTGGGGAGTTTCATTGGCAAAATAGTTCTCATGCAAGAGTAAATTTTTGTACAAAAATTGTTTGCAATTTGAAGTGTAATTTTTACTTGTCATTTGAAAGTATCAAAGTCGTGACCATTTGAGACTCCATTTTATTTTATGAAGTACTAAAGTAGTGTTGTAGGCACCGAGCTGATTGACTTAGAGATAAACATCCCAACAACTAGGTGTCTCTCAAATTTCCACCCCAAAGTTAGGGACATACTTATGCCAACCAAAGCCCATGATGAACTATGCATAGCCATAGCCATCGAAATTTCTAGAATTTGAGGAAAAATCACGTGACTGACAGCTTTGGTTGGCTCCAGTCCATGTGGATTTTGATTAGACCATGTCTAAGAAAATAATTTCCTCCCCAAAATACACACCACCTCAACAATAGTGAGGGCTCCCACATTGTTATCAATAATTAATTAAGAGAAGAGACTTGGACATGAAAAGAAATAACTGTTTTTTATAAAATGAATTTATTATTGACATGAAAAGAAGTGATGATTGAGCATGAAAAGTAGTGATGGTTCTAATAAGGTATTTACTCTCAAGAGACGTGAAAAGAAGTGATGATTGAGAACGAAAAGTGGGGATGGTTCCGATAAGGTACTTATTCTCGAGAGATGTGTTGTTTTTCTATTAGCACATATTTTTTTTTAAAAATAAAAAATCTATTCTTCATAAATCTCTCTTCTTATCTTTTATCACAAAAGTTTGATAACACATTTAAAGTGAAATTCTAAAAAGAAATTAGATGAAAAAGAAGAAAAAAGAAAAGAAATAATGAAAAATATTCAAAATATTAAAATATTATTAAAATGTTCACATCAATGCTAACCATAGCACATAGAATGGCCAGCATCCACATCAACGATTTCTGGTTAAAATTAGTTAGATTGACTCAATTGGCAAAATTAAAAGGTTTAAGATTGAATTAGAAAAAAATGTAATATATTTATGACTTTTTGAACAACTCCCCCCGGTACTGGTCCAAATTATCTCACATATGTAAAAGACTTGCAAGAAGTGCGGAAAATTAGATGATAAATGGAGGTTCAGCTAGCTTGCTAGCATACAATAAAGTGAATCACTACTAGTCCATTGATGCATTAAACAATGAGCATCACGGAAGCCACCTGAACACTGTGTCAAAGCTCTTCCAATAGCAATGGCATCATTAATGAAATTGTTGATGCTTTCAATTGCTCGAGCATATCATTCCTTCTTGATGCTCCCCGCTAAACTTGGTCTTCCAACAACTCTTTGAAACTTCGAACATTTTAGGATGATATCCACTCATCATGTCCAAGGAACCGAAAAATGCATACATTGAATCAGTTGCATAGGTAAAATGAGAAAAACAAAATATAACAGAAACGAGTTTGTGTTTAACATTTTTGAAAAGGAACTTAAAGGTTCCTCTCACCTTGTGACTTTGATGTTGCAGCGGATGAAGGCAGATTCTACATCTCCAAAACAATATCTGAAACCATGGCTTAAAAGGTGAATTGTCAGTAACTTTTTGAGGCGACTCAAGAACATGGACATGGCCTTTCATTTTTCGGTGCCAATATTTGACCCAGGTGGTCCTGAAAGGAACATAATTTGAACTTCCGTTTTCATCTGGGAAAGTGGCTGCCGATCAAGATTCAACTTTTAATTTAAGCATCTATGCAATATTGGAAGCACAGCGTGGCCAATGAACAAGTATGCTAACATTGGTTGTACTACTAAGACTATGAACTTTGTCAATTTACTTCTACTTCTAGAGAAAAAACTTTAGTCGGAATCTGTCTCGATCCATTTGCTTCCATCCTTAATTTCTTCCGTTTTGTTTCCTTTTGCTACTGATTTTGGCATTGGTTTTTGTCCTCCAAGTATTTATTGACCAATGATGCTCGACATGCATTTTGGGGATAGATTTTCTTGTGAATTTTTGTCCTCAAAAGCTATGCCATGAGAAAGAAGGGTTAGTGTTGACACCCGAATTTATCTCCGGAAGCACGTGCTGGTCACAAGAAAGTTTTAGATGGAACATCCCGTTTTGATTCGCAAAATCAATGAAAATGAGTTTTCGTGAAGGGAACACCAACTCCCTAAAAATACCACAGCTCCTCCACTTTGAAGCCCCCAGCGCAAAACACAACAATCGTTTTTACTTTATCTTTAGTCGTAGCTTTCAAGATTCCCGTCGATGATTAGATTCCGATGAGTATCTCTATTTGGCCCACCATCGTCGTTGATTAGATTCCGGCATTGTGCTTTTGGTCTTAACTTTACACCTAAAGCAAACTGTGACGTTGATTAAATTCCATCATAGTTTGAGTCCAGAGCATAGGTTATCCAATTGTTTGTGCTCAAATTACACCATTGATTAAATTCTGGCGTAATTCGTGCTTGGGAGCTGTTTGTCTTTGAGTCACTTGGGCTATATATATGAGTTGAAAATAAAACTTCCTTTTGCATTTGACATTCTCTATCCAAGCTCAACACAGAACCTGAGTCTCCTATAATAAAAGCAAATCGCAGCATTTGGTGAAAGGTTATTCATTGGAATTAATACTGGTAAAGCATCTTTTTGGCATATCCAGTGGGACGAGTGTGTTAGATTGAGAGAGTGCTATGCCACAGACCCAGAGTCATATTAACTTGAATGACTCCACTGACGAACAACTATTCATGGCTGAGAATATCACACAAGCTGAGTCATCATTAGCTCAGCTTCCTTAGAATGAAATTGTGAATCAAGTCTAAGAGGAAGGTGCTGACGTCCCGAGGCAACACGTTGAGGAGAGAATGCAAGCGGACTTCACACTAGTCATGCTTTCTACTATGAGGCGAACAATTGAAGAAACTTAGAATGAGCTTGCTAATTACATGGTTAAACGAATGACTGATATTGTTAGGCCTTTGATCATTAATACTTATCACGAGTGTGCTCAAGGACAATATGGGATCTCAACCGAACTAGTTCAGCCAACGGGCACGTCCTTGTTTCAAATGGACATGTTCCTGTATCATCAACTTCTCAACTAACTATGAGTAATGCAGGGCAACCTGTATCAACATGGCCCCCTCTTAAAATTTTGCAAAGGGAAAAAGTTTTTGGGACTGTGCAAGCTAATGGGTTTGTTAATTCACACATCCCTACCAATGTTGATTAAGGTCTTACAGTGCTAATTCCACCCCTAGCTCAGCAAAATTCATCACATGAAAACTCCACTGGGATAGTACAACCAAATTTGGCTCTAGTATCTCAAACGAACGTGTTCCCGATCACCATGGAAGTCCCAGGAATGGTAATGGCCCTGGTCAAGGGGTAGGAACAAATACTGCCACGCCTCGATCCTCAGGCACGCGCACATCCCTTACCTTTGGTCGATTTTAAAATGCGATATCCCAGGACTATGTATCATCAACCCTTTCATTTATATATGCACATGCAGAAGTATTTAAAAATCCCCAGATAATAAAACAATGGGATAGAAAAGCAGGCCACAATTTTATTCAATGAAATTCACAACTTCACAAATACAGAATTCACAAAGAGGGTAGGACCATGCTCGGAATCATCATCCCAGTCCTCCTAAGATCTTTCACCACTAAACTCATTTTCTTCAGACTCTTCATCTCCTTCTTCTCGCTCATCTTCAACTTCAAATGCCAACCAACCTTCGAGAAATCTAGGGTCCTGAAATGTAATCCCACAACCGGGATGAGACTATGTCTCAGCAAGTTCTACCCCCTAAAACCCGATTAGTAAACTAATACACCTTAGGGCTGCCTAGGCACAACATGAGTCAGAGGACTTACCTTGGCCTCATATTCCACCTGCATGTTAGCACATATCAAATAGGCACCCAAGTAATCACATCATAGATTGAAGCATCGATCAAATCGACCAAGTCAATCACACGCCAACAAGACCACTCATGGTCATTCTCAATCAATCAACCAATTCACCACAACATCAGATCAAAACGATGATCGATCGATCTAGTCGATTTCATATCCAACAGACTAAGCAATTCCCACAATGCATAACAAGATGTCGAGCACACGTGCATTCTCTTAGGCACTAGTTCGCCAAAGTGATGCATCAAATTACCGAGTCCACGTGTCTCTTTTATGATGCCATACTTAAGTCTCTGGGCCCACGTGCCTTCTCCAAAGTGATGCATCAAGTCACCGAGCCCACGTGCCCTTTTTATAATGCCATACTCTGTCACCGAAATATAATGGCTTTATGGTCCCACCCGACCTTTCCGAGATTCAATGGTTTTAAGGTCCCACCCGACCTTTCCGAGATTTAATGGCTTTAAGGTCCCACCCGACCTTCCGAGATTCAATGGCTTTATGGTCCCACCCGACCTTTCTCGATTCAATGGCTTTATGGTCCCACCCGACCTTCTCAGATTCAATGGCTTTAAGGTCCCACCCGACCTTTCTGATTCAATGGCATTATGGTCCCACCCGACCAATCTCAACACTTAGTGGCTTTCCGGTCCCACCCGACCCTTTCAATACTCAAAACTGGTCATCGAGCCACGTGTCCTTCCCAGGTGACACTCCAATTCACCGGGCCACGTGCATCCTTTAGGTGATTTACCAACTCACTTTCGATACTGACAATCGATATTCGATGATTTCTCAATCAAATAATTAACCATCAACTCAATAGGAATAAATCCTAAAAATTCATAATTAAATCAATTCCATACAAATTGAAGCTTGATTAAATAAACAGGCTGCACCACGACAATTAGCACGAAATTCCGCTCACCGACCATCTCAGCCTTAATTTCCGAAAAAATAAATAAATAATTAATTAATTTAGAAAATTAAATAATTAATATTAAAATTCAATTTAACTCAAAATAAAGCCCGATTAAATAAACGGACTTCACCATGGTCATCAGCATAATATTTCGGTCACTAGCCATCCTGCTTAAACTTCCGGAAATAAATAAATAATTTATTAATTTCGAAATTAAATAGATAAACACAATAAATTCAATTTAGCACAATATAAAGCTCAATTAAATAAACGGTCGCGCCACAGTCATCAGCATAAAATCCC
Organism: Eucalyptus erythrocorys; assembly: GCA_014182555.1. Lineage (NCBI taxonomy): Eukaryota > Viridiplantae > Streptophyta > Magnoliopsida > Myrtales > Myrtaceae > Eucalyptus > Eucalyptus erythrocorys. The sequence continues at coordinate 21,284,068 of CM024603.1, forward strand.
GGTCGTTAGCCATCCAAGTTGAATTTTCGAGAAATAAATAATTAAATAATTAATTTCTAAAATTAATATTTAATTACTAAAAATTCCATTTAGGCCCGAATTACTAAATTGACACCCGATAAGGGACGGAAAAAAATCCCAAGAAGCATCTAATAATTAATATGACAAGTCTACTTGCTAAATGCACATTCAATTTGACTAACATGCATCAATAAGTCTCCAATTTAATTATTGTAATCTAATCTAACCACCTAATTGCAATTAAATAAATCTAATCAACCCTTAGGCATCATTAGCAAACTAAGAAGGCATCAGTGAGTAAAACTCACTTGTGCGAAACGAAGGCCGGGACACAACGATGACGACACGACGGCGGCCGAAAACAGGCTCGTAACAACTCCCACGGCTTGGACCGGGCTTTGACCTAGGCCTGACAAATCTCAACCCAACTTGAGATTTGTTCTTGCAATGGGCTGGGCTTTCTCTTGGGCTTCACGTCTGGACTTGAAGCTAAAAGTTGGGCCGCTGGACTGGGCTGCTTGTTGGAGTTTCTATGGGCTGAGGCTTGGGCCAAAGTACTGTTGAAAGTGAGGCCAGCGCTGGGCTTCAAGTCTGGGCCAAAGACGGTGGAGATACGGGCTAATTGCTCGAGGTGAAGACGCGGACGAACGGTAGAAGGGAGCTGCTTTGGTGGCTTCCGAATTCACGGGCAGCTAAGGTGTGAATCAAGCGGTCAACCAGAGTAAATCCGAGCTAATTGGTTGACCGAAAGAGAGTAGGTGATGGACGTGTGGCAGCTCCAGGGGACTTCGGTGGGCGTTGGTTTTGTAGTGGAAGTGACGCCGAAGTGGAGGACACGCGGAGAAGGAAGAAGCTACAACACCCAAACGGTTTCGGTGGACTCCACTTGAACGCACGTGGGGACTTCGGTCAATTGTAGAATTCGTTTGTTGACTGAAGCTTCGATTGGTGCAGGTGTGAGATGAGCTGCAACAAACGGTGAAGTTAAGCGGTCCATGATGGCTTTGTGGGGATGTGGGCTTCGTGACGGTGTTGCTCGGTCAACGAAGGCTTCGGTGCTTGCTGGTGTTGACCGAACCTTGAGGAAACTCCGCCAAGTGGCAGCAAGGCTAAGCGCTCGATTAAATAAAGAGTCTCGGTGGTCTTCAGCTTGGGTGTTTTCGCAACGAGGAGAGGTCGAGCGAGAGAGATGTTCGTGAGTTGCAGCTTTCAAGACTCAATGAATTTGAAGAAAAGTTACCGAGATAGATAGGAACGGAGGGGTGCACGTGAGAAATCAGTCCAAGGGCCCCATCTCTTCAATTCTTATCCCCTCCATTCAATGCTTTGTCTCCCATTACTTTCCAATGATAATTTCTCACCAAATAACTAAATTGAAGCCAATTGTGTTGCCCCAAAATCCAATTCCGAATTTCATTTCTTTTTCTTCGGTATCCGATTTTCCGAACAAATAAATTCCGTTGGGGTCCAAATTGAAGTCGAAAAAGCCCAAACAACTTTCATCCGTCTAATCACATACCCTGATGTCAAAAGTCTCTTCAAAATGGCCAATCTGAGTTTCCGTTCATTTTCCGAATTGTCCGACCCGGTTTTCCGTAAAAATCTCGGGACCTCTGAAAAATCTTCTGAGACTAAGTTGATGATCCTAAAATAGCTCGTGACACCACGTAACTTTCAATTTCTGAAATCTGATTCAAATTGGTGGTTAATTTCATTCCGGCGCGCTTTTAGCGTGACCTAGACTATTAGGTAGTTTTCAGAACTTTTCAGGGCAATTGACCCATGGTCGATTTTCTTCGAGCCACAATGAACCCACTCGACACATGGGCGACTCTCGATTGTCGTGAAAATCTCGAGGGCTCAATTACAAACACAGGGTACCAAAACGATAGAAAAATCATATTAGTACCGGTCGACGAGAATTTTCCAATTTAGTGGAGTCACCCACGATCGATCATACATCTCAGTCGAGCCAACCTATCTCTGATCTCAATTCGATTTTTAACTGTGCCGTAATGACCTCTAAAGGTGAACACGGTCGAGAAGCCGATTTCTGGTCGAATTCTCAAGTCTATTGCCTTAAAAGTCTTTAATGGCTTACCCAGCTAGTCTAGTTATCTCAAGAGTGATCAGTTCTAAGAACAACCTTATAGACGCGTCAATGAAATGCCCGCTCAATTTAATAGAAAACAGCACTAGAAATTCTGGATGTCACAACTCTTCCCCCCTTATAAAAATTTCGTCCTCGACATTTAAACCTTTACCAATCCTTATGCGAAAAGGTGGGGGTATATTCGACTCGTAGAGTCTCATTGTACTGTACTGATCCTTCAGTCTCGTGGTATTCTCCCACCACTTTGACCAAGGAGATCATCTTGGTACAGAAAATCTGCTCTTTTTGAACCAACAATTGAACTGAGCTTCTCACATATGGCACTCTGCCGTTCACATCCGATTTCTTTTTCTCGACTCTCTAATGGACCTTTGAAGCTCAACGACTGAAAATTTCTGACAGTTCTGTGCAGTCCTTACTCTGACACTGATCTGACAACTGCAAACACTGATTATTGAGCTAACTCTATCCTGTAATCTTTCTTTACTTTCTTTTCACCACTGAAATCCTGTACTCTCTGCTATGCACTGCTAAAAAAAAAAAGAACCCTCTGAAAACTCTACTAAACTTGTAATCTCTGATTTAGATTTGAAATATAATTCATCCTCGGCACTCCATGCCGGTGAACTATCTGATGCACACTCACTCCAGTATATTCATCCAAAACAAGATCTATTCGTACTGTACCAAAGTGGACCAACTTCATCTATCGATCGACCACTATCTTCAAATGGTATCAGTAATCCCCTGACTTATTAGTAAGCTTGTCACAATGTTCCATTGTGATATATTTTCATTCCCACTTGGGACTCTCGAGTGATGGTAAAAGTCCTCCGGGTTTGCATTACTGAACTCCCACTTATTGACAACTCTGGCACTTGCAAACTACCCGGCGGTATCTATCTTCATATCAGCCTACCAATCTGGCTGACGCCGATTCTGATTTACTTTGAATTGTCTGGCCAAAACTGCAATGTTACAATGAATTTCTGACAAGATCTTTTCCCTGAGTGCTACACCGTCAAGTGCACTCAATCACTCATGGAACCTGAACGTTCCATCCTTATAGATCTTAAAGTCAGATTCTTTCTTACCCGTATCCTCTTATAAGATCTTCTAAACATCTCTGTTTGTCAACTAGGCGCTGATTCCAACTTGAACATTTGGTTCAATTTGGACGGCAGCTATAAAATTCAAAAGGTAGCCTACCTCAAATTTGAAAACCAAATTTCGAAACCTTTTTAAGTAGAGTCTATACTTTAGTCGGGCCCGGGCACCATTGTAGACTCTCGACTCAAAGCATCAGTGGCTTCTTCCGTTCTCCCAAGGTAATATCAGATAATGCCATTGTAGTTCTGCCAAAATTCTGATACATAACACCATCTCATACTCAGCTCCTTCTGAGAGAATAACACTTGAAACTTTAAATCTTTAAAGCAAAATTGTTGACGTTACGAGTGCCAAGTCATGCGTTAGTAAATTAATTCCTAAGATCTCAATTGGCGAGATGTGTACACAACAATCTTCTCATGTTGCATCAATACGTACCCAGTCCTCTGCAAGGTGCATCCCTAAAGATTTCATGCTTTCCGGAGTCAAATGATAAATTCAGAATAAGTACAATAACCAGTTCTTACTTAAGCTCTGGAAACCATCCTCGTACTTGTCTATGCCGATGAATTTCTCTTTTTTCTTAAAAGGTCAAGTCCATGATGATATTGATGCTGAAAATTCTTTTATGAACCTTCTGTAGTAATCTGTCCAATCTTCACAGCTTCTGATCTCTAACATTGATGTCAGTTTCAGTCCATTAACAACTGATTCAATCCTGGCTGGGTCCATGAAGATTCCTTTACTTGTAATCACATGACCATTCTTAGGGACCCTCGTGATTTTTAGCACTTAATGAATACCCTAGAATGTCGCTACACCACACGATCACCATTGATCTAGATATTCTTTGAACACTCAATTTGTCAAATCTATGACAGCGGCCAGAGCGTTCGTCAAATCAAATGGCTTTACAATATTCTCTCAAGGGCTAAACCAAGTGCGAAATGTTGTCTTCAGCATAACCTCCTTCCTGGTTCTCAACTGATGATAACTTGCCTCAAGTCAATCCTTGAAGACATCAACACTCTTTATAACAAGTCACCCAATTCGTCGATCTTTAACAATGAACACTTATCATTGATTATCACCTAATTGAATTGACCATGGTTGATGCATAACCGCGACAAACCATCTTTCTTTCTTTCTTACTATGAGACCGATGATTCCCTTAGGTAGTGCACCGACATACATGAATTCCTCATTCATCAATCCTCACATCTGCTCCATTGGTTCCATCAATTCGCACAATAACAACCGGTAAGAAACTTTAGAGAATGGTTCCATGCGATGTTAGCTCGATCGTAATTCTTTCCCTTTTCGTCTAACCATCCTTCCGGCAACACTTCCAGGAATTCTTGGACTAATGAAGAGTCCTCAATTTTCAATTCTTGAATATGTCTTTTTTTTTTTTGACAATCGTCAAGTAACCTAAGCAGCCTCTGTCTGACAAACGGATTGCCTCAAGTGACAAGATTAAAGAAATCGAAGATTCATTTCGACTCCCAATAGGCTCGACACTTTCATGTCCTCCTGGACTAAGTTGAATTGCTCCATGACCATGATTCATTACCACAAGATGCTCCATGAGCAATTCTTTCCACACTTGATGAACAAGTTGACACCAACGGCCAATCAAGTACAACTCTAGTCAGTGGTTCTTTTCCTACGGCCTTAACAAACAACCGAAATTCCACAATTATGTTCCCAACACTCTCTGGCACCGTTCTAATGCATTCACCTCAAAACATTTTTTTTTTTCCATTGAATAAAGCATAGTCAATTCTAATCATGTTCCTTTTTGCCATCCTAATGGCGTCTTATCTGCGGTATTAGTATTAATGCTCTGTTGGACTTACATTGATAGTTTTTCACATGACAGCCGTACTGACTACCATCATAGCATGCTTTAGCCATTCTCAAACACAGGATCAATCCATCCATTCCTTTCATACTTTTGGCACTTACCTAATGAGTCTTCTATCTCCTATCAAATGCCAGCATGCACTATATCCTGTACCGGAGACTTATCCCATAAATTCCACAGTGCATTCTATAGTGCACTTTTTCTGAACTGTCCTATCAACGGTGACAGCAGTAACCATTATCGAGATTCCATCTACTTATGCGGATACTTCATAAGTCATTGTCTGTGCTGGCAACACTTATCACAACTTTCCTATCCTCAAAATACACGAGACTGGTTCATACCATCTTCCATAGAACAACAGGTTCCATTAATCTAAATGTTGACCTGACTATGCCACCCCTCCTATTGGGTGGAATAGAATATTCTTCTCTCAACATCAGTCTTTTCCCCTGACCGAATTCCAAGTCTGCCTGCGCTGAATCTTGACCCAAATATCGAAATCTATACTCTGATCAACCTTCCAGGTTCGACCTCAATAAAGGTAGCAACAACAACAACAACACTTGATTCTGATCTTACTGACTCATCCAGATCCCAATGAACACTTGCATTAAATCGATCTTATCAGACTTAGAATCATTCAACACTGCCACACTAGTACCAACCTGCGAAGGCACTCTTACGCTCGAGCTGGCCAGAGTCAACACTCTGCCTTCCGAAATCACAAGATTAAAAACAAATGATTCACACACAGCAAACAATTCTACTAATCAACTATCAAAGACATGCGCCAGCCATGAATTTAAAGGCCTTTCCTACTACTATCCCATAGGTTATCGCACCTTATCACTCCAATATCTAACCATTGCTCTGATACCACAAAAAGGGGATGTCATGCCTCGATCCTCAGGCACGCGCACATCCCTTACCTTTGGTCGATTTTAAAATGCGATATCCAGTGACTATGTATCGCCGAATTTTCATTTATATATGCACATGCGGAAGTATTTAAAATCCCTGCATAATAAAACAATGGGATAGAAAAGCATGCCACAATTTTATTCAATGAAATTCACAACTTCACAAATACAGAATTTACAAAGAGGTTAGGACCATGCTCGGGATCATCATCCTAGTCCTCCTCAGATCTTTCACCACCAAACTCATTTTCTTCATACTCTTCATCTCCTTCTTCTCGCTCATCCTCAACTTCACATGTCGGCCAACCTTCGGGAAATCTAGAGGCCTGAAATGTAATCCCACAACCGGGATGAGACTATGTCTCAGCAAGTTCTACCCCTAAAACCCGATTAGTAAACTAATACACCTTAGGGCTGCCTAGGCACAACATGAGTCGAGGACTTACCTTGGCCTCGCATTCCACCCGCATGTTAGCACATATCAAATAGGCACCCAAGTAATCACATCACGATCGAAGCATCGATCAAATCGACATAGTCGATCACACGCCAACAAGACCACTCATGGTCATTCTCAATCAATCAATCAATTCACCGCAACATCAGATCAAAACGGTGATCGATCGATCTAGTCGATTTCATATCCAACAGACTAAGCAATTCCCACAATGCATAACAAGATGTCGAGCACACGTGCATTCTCTCAGGCACTAGTTCGCCAAAGTGATGCATCAAATCACCAAGCCCACGTGTCTCTTTTATGATGCCATATTTAAGTCTCTGGGCTCACGTGCCTTCTCCAAAGTGATGCATCAAGTCACCGAGCCCACGTGCCCTTTTACAATGCCATACTCTGTCACCGAAATTCAATGGCTTTATGGTCCCACCCGACCTTTCCGAGATTCAATGGCTTTAAGGTCCCACCCGACCTTTCCGAGATTTAATGGCTTTAAGGTCCCACCCGACCTTTTTTAGATTCAATGGCTTTATGGTCCCACCCAACCTTTCTCAGATTCAATGGCTTTAAGGTCCCACCCGACCTTTCTCTGATTCAATGGCTTTGAGGTCCCACCGACCTTTCTCGGATTCAATGGCTTTATGGTCCCACCCGACCAATCTCAACACTTAGTGGCTTTCTGGTCCCACCCGACCCTTTCAATACTCAAAACTCTGTCATCAAGCCACGTGTCCTTCCCAGGTGACACTCCAATTCACCGGGCCACGTGCATCCTCTAGGTGATTTACCAACTCACTTTCGACATCGACAACCGATATTCGATGATTTCTCAATCAAATAATTAACCATCAACTCAATAGGAATAAATCCTAAAAATTCATAATTAAATCAATTCCATACAAATTGAAGCTCGATTAAATAAACGGGCTGCACCACGACAATTAGCACGAAATTCCGATCACCGACCATCTCAGCCTTAATTTCCGAAAAATAAATAAATAAATAATTAATTAATTTAGAAAATTAAATAATTAATATTAAAATTCAATTTAACTCAAAATAAAGCCTGATTAAATAAACGGACTTCACCACAATCATCAGCATAATATTTCGGTCACTAGCCATCCCAGCTTAAATTTCCGGAAATAAATAAATAATTAATTAATTTCGAAATTAAATAGATAAACACAATAAATTCAATTTAGCACAATATAAAGCTCAATAAATAAACGGTCTGTACCACAATCATCAGCATAAAATCCCGGTCGTTAGCCATCCAAGTTGAATTTTCGGGGAAATAAATAATTAAATAATTAATTTCTAAAATTAATATTTAATTACTAAAAATTCCATTTAGGCCCGAATTACTAAATTGACACCCAATAAGGGACGGAAAAATCCCAAGAAGCATCCAATAATTAATAGGACAAGTCTACTTGCTAAATGCACATTCAATTTAACTAACATGCATCAATAAGTCTCTAATTTAATTATTGTAATCTAATCTAACCACATAATTGCAATTAAATAAATCTAATCAACCCTTAGGCATCATTAGCAAACTAAGAAGGCATCAGTGAGTAAAACTCACTTGCGCGAAACGAAGGCCGGGACACGGCGACGATGACACGACGGCGGCCGAAAAACAGCTCAGAATAACTCCCACGGCTTGGACCGGGCTTTGACCTAGGCCCGACAAATCTCAACCCAACTTGAGATTTGTTCTTGCAATGGGCTAGGCTTTCTCTTGGGCTTCACGGCTGGACTTGAAGCTGAAAGTTGGGCCGCTGGACGGGGCTGCTTGTTGGAGTTTCTGTGGGCTGAGGCTTGGGCCAAAGTACTATTGAAAGTGAGGCCAGCACTGGGCTTCAAGTTTGGGCCAAAGACGGTGGAGATACGGGCTAATTGCTCGAGGTGAAGACCCAGACGAACGGCAGAAGGGAGCTGCTTTGGTGGCTTCCGAATTCACGGGCAGCTAAGGTGTGAATCAAGCGGTCAACCAGAGTAAATCCGAGCTAATTGGTTGACCGAAAGAGAGTAGGTGATGGACGTGTGGCAGCTCCAGGGGACTTCGGTGGGCGTTGGTTTTGTAGTGGAAGTGATGCCGAAGTGGAGGACACGCGGAGAAGGAAGAAGCTGCAGCACCCAAACGGTTTCGGTGGACTCCACTTGAACGCACGTGGGGACTTCGGTCAACTGCAGAATTCGTTTGTTGACTGAAGCTTCGATTGGTGCAGAGGTGTGAGATGAACTGCAACAAACGGTGAAGTTAAGTGGTCCATGATGGCTTTGTGGGGATGTGGGCTTCAGACGGTGTTGCTCGGTCAACAGAAGGCTTCGGTGCTTGCTGGTGTTGACCGAACCTTGAGGAAACTCCGCCAAGTGGCAGCAAGGCTAAGCTGCTCGATTAAATAAAGAGTCTCGATGGTCTTCAGCTTGGGTGTTTTCGCAACGAGGAGAGGTCGAGCCGAGAGAGATGTTCTGTGAGTTGCAGCTTTCAAGACTCAATGAATTTGAAGAAAAGTTACCGAGATAGATAGGAACGGAGGGGTGCACGTGAGAAATCAGTCCAAGGGCCCCATCTCTTCAATTCTTATCCCCTCCATTCAATGCTTTGTCTCCCCATTACTTTCCAATGATAATTTCTCACAAATAACTAAATTGAAGCCAATTTTGTTACCCCAAAATCCAATTCCGAATTTCATTTCTTTTTCTTCGATATCCGATTTTCCGAACAAATAAATTCCGTCGGGGTCCAAATTGAAGTCAGAAAAAGCCTAAACAACTTTCATCCGTCTAATCACATACCCCAGATGTCAACAGTCTCTTCAAAATGGCCAATCTGAGTTTCCGTTCATTTTCCGAATTGTCCGATCAGGTTTTCCGTAAAAATCTCGGGATCTCTGAAAAATCTTCTGAGACTAAGTTGATGATCCTAAAATAGCTCGTGACACCACAGAACTTTCAATTTCTGAAATCTGATTCAAATTGGTGGTTAATTTCATTCCGGCGCGCTTTTAGCGTGACCTAGACTACTAAGTAGTTTTCAGAACTTTTCAGGGCAATTGACCCGTGGTCGATTTTCTTCGAGCCACAATGAACCCACTCGACACATTGGCAACTCTTGATTGTCGTGAAAATCTCTAGGGCTCAATTACAAACACAGTGTACCAAAACGATAGAAAAATCAGATTAGTGCCGGTCGACAAGAATTTTCCAATTTAGTGGAGTCACCCACGATCGGTCATACATCTCAATCGAGCCAACCTATCTCTGATCTCAATTCGATTTTTAACTGTGCCGTAATGACCTCTAAAGATGAACACGGTCGAAAAGCCGATTCCTGGTCGAATTCTCAAGTCTATTGCCTTAAAAGTCTTTAATGGCTTACCCAGCTAGTCTAGTTATCTCAAGAGTGATCGCCCGAGAATAACCCTATAGACGCGTCAATGAAATGCCCGCTCAATTTAATAGAAAACAGCATTAGAAATTCTGGATGTCACAAGTACATCAAGTGAATACTCAACAACAAGCTCCTTCGGTGGGAGCTCTTAATGCTTAGCAGCATATTCCAAATATTCTTCCCCAACTACTACCAAATATGGTTAGGGGGTAGGAAGAAATACATCAAGTGAATACTCAACGATAGGCTCCGTTGGTGAGAGCTCCTAATGCTCAGTAACAGATTCCAAATATTCTACCCTAACTACTATCAAATATTCAGTCTTAGATGTTCCAATAGTGTCACGCTCTGAACCTCGAGCGCGCGCGCATCCTTCGATTGTAATACAAATGCGACGTTCCCAGAACGCGTCGCTGACCCAATCGATTAAGCACATACGGAAGCGAAACAATAAACCCCGACAGCAAACATTATGGTATAAAAAAGCAGTGTAACATTTCATAAAAGCCACACTTTATAAACAACTAGGTTTAGGTACAAAACAAGTCTAGTCAAAGTCTACAAAAGATTATCTCTCAAAAAGAAGCCGTCCTACGACATAGTAGTCGGACACATACGCGATCCTTTGGACTCCATCTCCACAGACTTTGGGGCTTCGAGTCCTCCACAACCACCATCTAAGGATCTGAAAAGTTAAGCCCAAGACTGAGTGAGACAATATCTCAGCAAGTTCACCCCCTAAACCTCTATTAAGAAGGAAATACAACCAAGGGTGGCCTAGCCACACAATACAGAGGACTTACCTCGCCTCAGTTCCTTCTTGCACGTCGGCATAGTTTATATACACAAATGCATTTAATTGATGCACACAACAATTGAAACGCCTCACTCAACTCGATCAATCATAGAGGTCCCAATTATAAGGCCAAACCATTACCACACATCCCATACCATGCCACATAGTTTTGTCTCATAATCAGGCACATCTAACTCAATCAATCACGAGTTCCAATTGTTAATCTCACCCCTCGAGGGCACAGCTTTCTCTCAAAGATGGGTTTCTCGAAGGAGCATAGGTCTAGAATCCATTGTGACCCGAATCCCATTGAGTAGGTATCCCATATAGGGTAACATTCGGCGAAATGCTCGGGACAAGTTCTCTTAACTAACATACGACCATTCAATCTTGTTAAATAATTAAATAAATTTGAAATAATTAATTAATACAAAATAATTAATTAATAGCCTAATTAAGCTTACACTAATCTAATTGCCTAATTAGCCTTCATTAATCGTCTACTAAACCAATTAAGCCACATAATCTAATTAGCTTATACTAAACTAATCTAACCACCTAAACTATGCTTAACCTAATCTAATAAACCCTTAAGCATAATTAACTTCCTAAGCAAGGTTTAGCAAGTAAACTCATTGGATTTGCAAGCCGGTGTGTCCACGGTGACAGTAACACGAAGGCGGGCAACAAACCTCCTAGTGGTGACACCAAGTGAGGCCGGGAAGGGCTCGGAACTAGGCCACAAAGTTCCTAATCTTGTTGGAACTTCTACTTCTGCTTGCTGGTCAAGAGGGCTAAACCAAGGAAGAATAAGGGTAGATCGGTGAGGGGGCGAGTGGCTACGAGCGATAGCAGACCAGGCGGGGCTATGGCAAAGGTACGACGGCTTGGGGACAATGTACTGCTGCTAGATGACTGCTCATGGGATGCGCGGCGAGTAAGCTGGCGCGGAGACGACAGAATAGTGACAGGCGACCGGCGGGCCTCGGGCGCAACTTTAGCTGGCAACAACGGCTTGGACGGGAGGCAAGGCTACTCCGGTGGCTTGCTGTTGGTCTCCTCTGGTTTTCTTGAGCTCCCAACACTTCAACAATGGAGAAAGTGAAGCCCAATGAAGAAGAAGAAGCTGCTGAAGAGAGGGGGACTCCAAAAGCCTCTTAAGCCTTCAACACTCGTCCAAACACTCAAGCACTTGCCCCCACCGGCCATCAACCATCCACAGCCACTTCTCTCTCCTCAATCTTCCTTAGGAAGCTTCCCTTCATGGCTGAAATGTTGCACCCCTCCAAGGCTACGAATTTTGTGACATTTCCCTCTTCAATTCTTACTCAATTGAGCTCAAATCAAAGCCTATAAATTCAGCCAAGATGTCCTCGCTTAATTCCACATTTTTTCTTGTCAATTGAACCAACTTGAATCTCAAAAATGGGCCTATGAATTTTCCGATCCAAAATAACCTTACTTTAATTTTTCGCCGAAAATCTCTGTTTGCAGAAAAATCTTCTGGGATGAGTTAACATTCCTAAAATAAACTGCAACACAACAGAACTTTCAATTTCTAAAATCGGATTTAAATTCACAGTTAATTTCAATCTGGCGCGATTTTAACACGTCTTAATATATCGGATAATTTTCAGAAATTTTTAGTGCATTTGACCTGTGGTCAGTTATTTTCGAGCCACATTATACATCTTCGACTCATTGGCAATTCTCGGTTGTCGTGAAAATTTCGAGGTTGCAAATATGGACAAAGGATACGGAAAGATGAAAAAATCAGTCTAGTGCCGTTTGACAAGAATTTTGCAACTAAGTGGAATCACCCACACTTAATCACATACCTTTGTTGAATCAACCTATCTCTAGTCTCTAATCGATTTTGACAATGCCGTAATGACCCTTGCAGATGAACCCGATCAAGTAGTCGTTTTCTGGTCGAATTCTCAAGTCTATTGCATTATAATCCCTTAACGGCTTCACCTGATAGGCTAGTTATATTGTGAGTGGCCAATTTAGAGAAAAGAACTATATGCGCGTCGATGAAAAGCCTAACTCATTCAATTGAAAACAAAACCTGAAAATCAGAATGTCACAAATAGCATCCCCCTCTTGCCTAAGGGAATATTCCTAATCCACAAATAAACCCATTGCTTGTGAACCAACCATAACCGCAACTTTATGCATCTCCAAAGTAGTACCAACAAGCTCCTCAATAGAATCCAAACTTGTTGCTGCAACCCAAGTACCTAGCTTAGCAAGCTCTAGGGATCCCTCATCTGGTCCCAATTCAAAATCAGCCAGTAAGCGATCTGGTGTTAAGAGGATATAGGAACGACGTTATTTAGGTGCCCAACATTTATAAGAAACCATGTCCAGTGGATGGATACTATACCTTATCCAAGAGGTTTTAAGATTCCCCAGTTCACATTATTTATTAGTGAGGAAGACCAGTTGTCATTTGAGCACATTAATCGTTTCCTAGCATAGTGTGGGGATGCTGCCCATGCTAATCATTGGAAGTTGAGGTTATTTTCTTTATCATTGTCTAAAATTGCTTTTACTTGGTATACGGCATTGCCACCGAACTCAATAAATTCCTGGGAACAAATGGAAAGACTATTCCATATCAGTTCCAAAAGGCTATCCCATATTTATTGGTAGCTTACTTGTCGACCATGAAGCAACTAAACAATGAATCAATTGACCAATTCATATATAGATTTAAGAAGGCTAGAAATAAGTGCTTGGTTGCAAATCTCATTTTGGCTTGAAATTTAAGATCCGTGAAAGAATGGTTGGACAACCTTTCTCTGATTTATTTTGGTTATCAACTATAGCCTCTAACAGAAGAGCTTGCTAAAAGAGAAAGATAAAAGGCATGGCAAGCAAACTGATGTTAATTGGGCTAACTCTGTAGAAATGGATGAGGATATACAACAGGTGGATATATCATAAATTGTTGTTGCTAAAATGATTATAGACCAATTGTATATCTGTCAAGCATTGGAGCTAGCCATAATAAAGGAAAAGTCTAACCTCATGCCTAAAGCTAAGGAACTTGTCTACTATTCTTTTGATGCCAATAGGACAAAGGAAATATTTGATTTGCTATTGGTCAAAGGTCAAATAAGATTGACGGAGTGACAAAACATTCCAGTTAAAGAGGAGATGGTAGGCAAAAAGTATTGTAAGTGGCATCATTCATTGAGTCATAATATCAACGATTGCATAGTTCTCAAAAGAAGCATTCAAGATGCAATCAAGTAAGGGAAAATAAAGTTTGCTAATGACAAGAATAAAGCTCCCATGAAGGTAGATGTGGATCCATTCCTTGTTATGGCTAGGATGATATCATCTCGGGTAAGGGCTGAACCCAAGAGTTACCATCCGCTTTGATTTTGTTCAAGGTGTAACCAGGTGATTACACAAGAAGGATATAACCCCATATATTGGCATTGTCAACCTAATTGAAGGATAGGTGGCGAACCTTACTAGTTAGGCTTAAGCACCCAATATCAAAGTAAGCCAAGTCCGAACGGGTCAACTAATCCTAGAAAGCATTATACTTATTCAAAGAGGAGAGCTATCTTAGTAAAGTTTAAAATCAATAAGGATCGAGACACCCAGTTGTGCTCAAGATGTAGTTGCTAAATTTATCAACAGAAGTATTATTCTAGGAGGCATTGAGCTCAACAAGATGTCATGGCTTCTAACAGAATATGCAATGCAAGTAATTTTGATAGAGAGGAACCTATTATGTATGAAACAAAATCCTCCAGGAAGTTCCGTACCCGCCTAGTGACTGGAAAGTCATTCAAGTGACGATATAAAGAGGGTGACCCCACTATTGGAACCTTGGGAGAACATAATAGGAGTTATGACTATTATTTTAGTCATAATCCATCTCCTCCTTACTCCCAAGTGGTTAACCTGTTGGGATGGGGAGCTGAGTTCATTGACGAAGAGACAAATCCAATGCCAAGTGCTCATCATCGACGTACTGTAAAGATACCTCATGATCGGTTTGCTAGCAAATGGTACCAAGTTGAGAAAGTTCAACCCCTAAAGGATATCCTAACATGTACATAGAAAAGGAGGATGCCAAGGAAGAAGAAAATGTATTTGTTGCAAAAGCAACTTGACCAAGTTCATATTACTCAGGTTAAACCTATAGTCATGGTGATCCTCGAAACAAAAAAGGTAAGGCTGAAGAATTTGATTTGGAAAAGAAAGCTAGAAAGTAGTAATGCCTCTTTTACTAGGACCGAAGGGTTGGTCACAAAGGCAACTACTCAATCACTAGAGCGAAAGGAGAGTCCCATATCAAGGTCAGTGTCACCATTAAGTTCATGTATGGTGCAGGCAAAACTTCCTAATGAATTCTGCATGTTTCCATCCGCCACTACGTTATGCAAAGAAATCCTCGCAAATGAAAAAGAGGGCGTGGAGTTTTATTTTGATACTCAAGAGGTAATGGAATTTGAAAACCCTTCGGCACAGAGTTCAAATCACCTGAGAGCATTAAATATTAATGCAAGAATTAACGATCGACCTACATCTCGAGTGTTGGTTGATAGAGGGTCTACCTTGAACCTCATTCTTTATCGTTTCTATAAGAAAATCGGATGAAGAGACAATGAAATTATCCCTTCAAATATTCAACTCTCAAATTTTGCAAGGGATGTTTCGAACGTCAAAGGAATATTTGTGGCTGATTTAACCATTAGGTCAAAAACTTCTAAGAACCTCTTTCTGTGTGGTTAACGCTAATGGATCATATAACTTATTACTGGGTAGAGACTGGATCCATGGCAACCAATGTGTGCCATCAACTCTTCATCGAATGTTAGTGCTTTGGAATGGTGATAAGGTTGAGTATGTGCGGGCCAATACCAAACTGCAAGTAGCCTGGTCACAAGCGTCGATGGGATGCCAGGAGGCATCAGAGGAAAATATTTATGTGAGTGAACCCCCAGTGGTACACCCAAATAGCATTGCATTTTGCCGTTCAATATATAAGTAGTCAAGTGGGTCCCAAAGAATCAACTAGCAAAACAATTTGATGAGGTCGTCTATGGAGAACCTTGCATTATCAAGAGACCTCATTAAGAGATACTCGGCCCATAAGGCCAAATTAGCAAAACAGGACATCGAGGCCATTGAGGGGATTCTAGAGTTTGAAGAGTCACCTATTAGGGATAATGATAAGGCTATTGAGGCTCATGACCCATTAAAAGAAGTTAACTTTGGCACAGAGTTAGATCGACGTCTCATTGATTTAAGTACTTTGTTGGACAGAAGCCGAATTGTCTTGCACAGTAATGAGGAGAACATACCTCAAAACCTGGGTCGAATTGGCCCTTTGTGGACAGCCATAATGGAAGGTCTATTGGAGACAAGATACGAAACCAGAAATCTTAAAAAGAGGTTACACAGTCAGGATAAAAAAGGTAATAATGTTCCTCATTCTCATTGGAGAAAAAGTCAATATCACTATGGTCAACTCCCAGGTCAACTCCCAGGATGATCTAAAAGTAGTGGAGAAAAGAAGAAAATCCAAGGAATATTTCTTGGGTAAATCGTTCAAAAGTCGATGGCCTAGAAGAGGCTTTATAGATGCTGTACTTGGCAAAGGACAGCAAGGCAAGTTTCGAGAACCCAAATAAAAAAAAGAAGTCCAGGTATAATGACATCCAAGCTTGTAAGATCCAAAAAGAGCCAGCAATAGCACCATTTTTCTCAACCTTCATAACTAATGAAGCATGCGCTAGCCCACAATACAAGGAAGCAAGGACTATCGGAGCCACAACAACACACTTACCGCGTGCAAGATTTGTAGCTATTTGAAGACAATGCTTGTTCACCTTAATCGTGGCACAACAAAAAATGTATCTTGATAACCAGTATAGCAGGAAAGTATTACGCTCTTTCTCATCAACAAGGCCAGTTTCTTTACGGAATCACTCAAGGAATTTGCTATGAGCAAGGACTCCATCTGAGACGAGAAAATCAATTTTTATTGGAGGTAATTGCTTAGCAGAACGTCCGAGTAATAGAAATCAATTATGGCATACATGTCCAACAGAGTAATAGTCATGGGTCCCCAAGGAAAAAGGAAACAGTTAACTGAATGGGACCACAAGCTTACTACTGACCCCACCAGTCCACAGTTTATGTCATAGGAAGACATGCTGATTACGAGTGTTTTCTCAATCCCAGCATTCATCCAAGCTAGTTAAGTTGAGTCGTCACACCTTAGCCGAAGATACCATTTGTTGAAATATGGTTCAAATGAGGGGAACCCACGAAATAGAGGAGAAGCTGAGGACCAGATGTCACAAAAAGAATTGTGTTGAAAAGCTAAAGTCTTGCACTTGGTAGGAAAGCAAGCCTTGATTGGGGAATGAATTTTATTATAATCAATAATGCTAGGACACAAGACAAAGTAGCCCGTCATGTCTTCAACCTTGCTCAATAAACTAAAACGACAATCTTTGCATGCTCCCCTATATGAAGAGTGATCAAATTGCTAAAGTAGTTTGAGGAGTCGTAGTCAAAGGTTTTCTTGGGTGCCATAACAGATGACAAGGTATGTGTGAAGAGAACCACGAAGAAATAGGGTAAAACAAGAAGACAAAGCACAATTATGATAACCTTGAAGGGGGACTAGTGGAAGATGACGCTTCAAAAGGAGAAAAGAGAAAGTGGCGAGATTAAAAGAGACGTGTCAAGATAATACAGGGAATGAAAATCCATATTATGAGGGATGTCAAAAGACAAAAAGGCATGGTCGCCCTAGGAGGCTATGTGGAAATAAGGTATTTCTTTAAAAGAAATAAATTCAAATTTATTTATTTTAAAATGGGGTATACATTGACACCCGATTTTATCTCCGGAAGCACATGCTAATCATGAGAAAGTTTTAGATGGAACGCCCCGTTTTGATTCGCAAAATTAGTGGAAAGCAATTTTCGTGAAAACTACTTAAACTAAGCCTCGATGGGATTATAGGAGCCAAATTCAAAGTCGATGGCCTAGAAATTAATCACCATGTGTCAGGCTATAAGAATGGTGTGCTAAACTTGAAGATTAAGTATGATTGGCACTAGAATCACAATGAAAATAACTGCTACGAGTAATGTGCGAAGAAATGGGGAATGATTATTTGCTTGAAAGGCAAGTTGCACGAGCATCATTGACAAGTCAAGGAACGATTGTTAGAAGATAAGGCGTCTAGGAGAAATAGAACACATGGAGATTGCAAAGAGTAGTGCCCAAGAAGGAGCAAGCAACTAAGGAACATCAAATCCCTATAAATACCACAGCTCCTCTACTAAAAAGCCTCCCCACACAAAACACAACAATCGTCTTTACTTTATCGTAGGAAGAAATACAGCCCAAGTGCAAAAACTTAGCACGAGAAGACACTTAAGTACCACATCCGGTGAACCCCATCGAAAATCCTATATGGTGTTGAAGAAAAATCCCTTGGAGTTTTGAAGTTGACAAAACAGCCTCAACAGTGTGGTCTAAGGATTCCAAGACTCAGTCGGCTACGTCTGAAGTTGTCAAAGTCTAAAGGTTTTCAAAGACAGTCAGACCCAGAATTTCGGTTTGAAGTTTTTCCGTCTAAAGACCTTCAAGACTCAGTTTCAGTCTGACGACCCTCGAGACCCAAATCTAAGTCGAAGATAGTTCGCGATTGTTTACAGGCTGGCTACGGAGTTATTCTTATGGCTACGATATTGGATTTCGTATTTCCTAATCCTAACCATGGAATATCTCCGGCTGTGATCAAGAGCTTGGAAGATTTGATTCTTCGGATTCTATCCATTGAAGATCAAGTTTATTTTTGGAAGAATCTAATTTTGGGAACTCAAGATCCTGATTGTATGGGCGAACAGGATTGGCGAGCTACTGTCTACTTATGTTTTTGGGACAAGGAGATCACTTAAATTGATTTAGTCCAACGGGTTGATTGGATGAATTTTTGGAATGTGTCAACGGGTATGATGGCACGGAGATTATTTAAGTTGGATCGACGTTGCTTGGAAACAAGGAGAGGCCGGTAGAGAAATCTTGATGTTAGAATCTCCAAAATCACTTGTTCTCTAAAATTTTTCATGTTTACACTTTGTGTAACAAAGAGAGTGAGATATAGAGTAAAGACAGCAGAAGGCTGTAGGAGAGACTGTCAATTGAAGAAGTCTAATCCGTCTACTGTAAAGGCACACTTTTGCTACATAGTGATTACAGCCAGTTGGCTACCAGCGTGAAGAGTGGACGTAGGCTTGATCTAAGCCGAACCACTTTAATCCTTGTGTCAATTTTCTCTCTCTACTCTATTTACTTTGTGAAGACGTAATCTCTTTATTATTGATATATCCTTGATATTAACGTATTGCATTGAAAAAGATTCCAAAAGAATTCCGCAACAACCTATTCACCCCCCTCTAGGTTGATTCACTAGCCCATTTCATATGGCAGTTTTTTTATTATTTTTATCACCTATGTGGCTCGCCAAAGAGCTGACTCAGCTCTAACTTACCTAAAACGATACCGTTTCCATAGTTGGCCAAAATAAAAACCCTAAATCTGCCAAAACGATGTTGCCTCCCAAATTACCCCAATTCTAAAAGCCTAGATCAGCCAAAATCTCTATTAAAGTGCTTAAATCCTAATCTCGAACCTTAATTTCGATTTGCCCAAAATTCCATCGTCGAATATTGGAAATTGAGAGTAGGACTTTTAGTAGTGCCTCAAATTCCTCTCACCGAAGCAAAAGAGAAGGCCAGTGTTTCTGTTTTTATGGGTTACCGAATCCAAGAAGAACATCATGGACTCAAATGAATCATAGGAGAAGATTTTATGGATGCGCCTGATATAAAGAAGAGTCGAAGTGCAAATACTTTAAATGGGTCGATGCGAAATTCTCTCACCAAGCCACAGAAGTGATATTGCATCTATTTGATGAACGACATCAATCTCCATCTATGCTCGTCGATGACTTGGACGATGCTAACTCAATGCAAGCTCAAGTGTCTTTGGCTAAACTTTTGAAGAATGAAGTTTCAAGGATGAAAATTGAATGGAAGTTTTACCGAGCTTTTATTATGGTGTTGTTTTGTTGTCTATCCTACTTTATGATGAAATGTAAAACACTTAAAGATGAGAAAAAGTTTCTCCGACTGTCATAGTTGAAAATGAGTGGACAAATGTAATTGTTTTGGATCAAATATAGGCTTTTTTTTCTTTTTGGAAGATGAGAAGAAGTTTGTGTTGTTTCACAAGATCATTGTGGCTTTGTTGTTGTTTGTGTTGTCATATGTATTGTGGGTTACTTCTTGTATTTGTGAGGAAGTTAAGAAAAGTGAATGAGTGAATGAGATGTTGCTTATACTATGTTTTTGCTTGTTCTTGAATATAAACCAGCAAGGATGGAGGCTTTTTTACTTGAACTGGAATATAAACATAAACTAGTAACAAACATTGAATTGAATAAAGTTGCCATAAGTTGAACTGCCATCAGCTTTTCTATTTTGCTGCAAACCAACATATACACAGGACAGACACGAGTGATTACTTAAGTGCCATAAGTTGTATATAGTGATCACTTAAGTGCTAGTCGCGATGAAAAATGATCAATTATGTGTCAAGTTATTATTAAAGTGATCACTTAAGTGTCACTCGTGGTTACAAGTAAACACTTAGTTACCAAGTTTTTTTTTTTTTTTAAATGTGATCAATTAAGTGCCAATTTTTGTAGATTTTCTCTAAAATTTGTGCCAACCACCACCATCAGCCACTAGCCACCACCACTAGCCACACTAGGCACCCCAGCCACCATCTCGAGCCACCACCGTGCTGGTGGTGTTGCTACAAAAAGTGCTGGTGCAAGCTGAGCCTTGCACTAGCTTGTTCCAGTACACCTGGTGTAAGATATGCACACTGCACACTCATAAGGCCCTAACACCCATCACAAACCCATCACCACTAGCCACACCAACACCTAGCCACCACCAAAGACCCATCACCCAGCAACCGCCGTGCTGGTGGTGAGTCTATTATAGAAGGTGTTGGTGCAAGCTGAGCTTTGCACTAGCACCATGGTGCAAGATGTGCACACTATACACTTGCACCAAATGCAGCATGATCTGTGGCATCCCGGAATTTTTATTAATAACCCTTGAGATATAGGTAGGCGAAGACAATTTTGTGATTTTAATTGGCAATGAAAATTGCCCATGACTCGTACCAAGGCTCGGCTATGAGTTTGTAAGGAAATATATATTATGAATACAAGACTTTGGCTATGTGATTTGAGTTTGTACATGTTATAAGTTAATTTAAATTCTTGATTTAATCGATCAAGAAATTATTATTATTAATTAATTAAAAATTTATTTAATTAAATTTAGAATTGGGCCGATTTTTGAGTGGGCCTGCGACAGGCCAAGTGGGCCGGCCACAAGCCCACAAGGCTACTGACCCATGACCCATAACCCAATTAAATGGGTGACCGACGCAAGGGGAGGGGAGAAGACCGGTTACATGCAATTTGTGCATGTAACCCAAGTGTAAATGGCCATCATTACTAGCAATGATGGCTATGTGGGGAATTAAAAGAGAGGAAGACCGGTTTATTGAGGCCATCGACGGCATAGAGGAGAGAGAGAGAGTGAGAGAAAGAGAGAAGGAAGAGAGAAGGAAGAGGGAGAGAAGAGAAGTCGTACCTCCGCCCGAGTCCTCCGCCCCCATCTTTGCTCGATTTTCCTAGTCTAAGGCAAGAAATTTATTCCCTCATCTACTCTTGCATGTCTTAGTGTGGATCTTGTGTGAATTATGGTAAAAATCGTGGTTAAAATGAGCTAGAAATGAGGTCTTGAGCTGAGATTGTTTGCTGTTACCTTCTGTTTTGTGAAAAACTGCATGCACCAGAAACTTCTATGGACTTGCATGTGGTCTTGGAGTGGAAATTTCATCTCGACTTCTTCATGTGATTTGAAGAACACATTCTGAATTTCAACATACTAAAAATTGAGAGAAAAAGGACAAGATTTAAGGGGTGAACTCTATTTTCTAAGAAAATGCTCAGATCTGGCGTTGCATGTTGAATCCGAGTGATCTTGGAGCTTGTATCTGAAATTCTATTGAGAATCTTGCAATGATGTCTTCACGAAGATTGTAAAGAACATGAAGGGGAATAACATATCCAAAATTGAGATCAAATAAACAAAAATAGCCTAGGGAAAGGTCGATTTTACTGAAGCCGTGTTTACTGGGTAAGTTGTACTACGTATCAGTAGCTTCAACGGCTTATAAGAGGGTTTTACTTTGAGTTTTTCACTTCGGGGTCTTAATGAAAGTTGGAGAGCATCCTTTAAACAAGAACATATCAAAAATTTAGAGAAAAATAAGCACAGCAAGGGGGTCTTACGTACTGTATACGGAGGAAGGACGCACCGAGGAACACGGTTTTATGAGTAAAAGTTCTTTTGTGTATATTAAATTTTATAAAAATGAAATTGGTCAAAGTATCTTTATGATAAATTTATATGAGAGTCTTATGGGTTATTTGATGGAATTTTATAAATTTTGAAGGCCAATTGGTTAATCAATTTTAATGAAAGTTAAATGTTAGCAGTGGGTGTTAACTGGAATGTAATAGTGTTGGGACAGCAACTTTTAATTGTTGTATTTAATTAATTAAATTGAATCTGACCTGGAAGTCTTAACGAAAAACATATCTTAGCATCTTGGCTATGATGTGGTAAATTATTATAATTTTGAAGCTCGTTTAATGATTAATTTTAAATAAATTGTAAAACGTGTAAACCGTGTACCCGAGTATAAATTATTGAATTGTTCAATTTATATCTTTTTGTATGGTGACAGTTTGGACTTATGTTCTTCATGAAAAATGAGCCTCTAAGTCTTGTTTAATTCGTGATTTAATTTGATGATTTTTGGAGATCATTTAATTATTTAAATAAGGAGAATTTTAAACCGGTGTAAGCTGTGGAATCCGAAATTTGTTTGCTGTGAAGTTAAAATTCTATCTTTTTATGTAGTGATTATTTGGATTTGAATCCTTCTTGAATGCTGTACCTCTATGTCTTGTCTATGTTGTGGTTTAATTTTGTAATTTTTAGAGGCCATTTAATTATTTAAATAATGGGAATGCCGAATTGATGTGAGTTGAGGAAATTGGAATTTTCCTTTGTAAAAGTTAAATAATACTTTTCGCATAATGACTCCTGAAAATTTATAAATTTTTATGGGAATTAACTTATCATGTTTGACTATCTCTCATGTAAACTTATATTTTTGAATATTAATTGAGTGTTTGATTTTGAGTATTTTTCTTGAAATATGGAGTTCAATAAATTTAAATAAAGGAAATATGTGAGCAAAATTAAATGATATATATATATATATATAATATATATAATTATATGGATGTGTTCCCAAATGTTTTATTATGGTATATAAATTAAATACTGATATTTTTTATATACCAAGATGATATTGGATATGTGCATCATGCTAAGTGCCATGTATGATTTAGCCATGCATAAATTACATATCACAATTAAATGAGAAGGCTGTCGGAGTGTGTGAGCCGACAATGCCCCGGGAGTTTTCGGGATGCCCGGCCGTGGAGTGAAAATGCCGGATGCCCAGTAGCCCCGTGTGCGTAAACTGGATGGCCTCGGAGTTGAGATGCCCGGAGCGTAGGGGATGCCGGAAGCACGGATGGTGTGTGCCGTGAATGTCTCGTGATGCTAGTTGAGGTGCGAGATACCCGGCCTGGGGAGTGTAAATGCCGGAAGCACGGATGGTGTGTGCCGTGATTCCTCGTGATGCCGCTTGGGATGCGAGATGCCCGGAACGTGGGGGTGCCGGAAGCCCGGATGGTGTGTGCCGGGGTATATGAAAAGCCGAATAAAATTATGAAAACAGGGCATGGTACATGTGAATATGCATATAATGGCTTGTATGCATGGATATGAGCATGGATTGATGTGTATGCATGTGCTGATATGCATAATTGGGCATGGCATGATACGAGTTATGATATAAGACCATGAGCATGGAATGGTATGCATGTGTTAGTATGCATAAATTGGCATGGCATGATGTGTATGGTGATATGAGGCCATGAGTTTAAATTGATATGCATGTGATGCTATGTATGCTCAAGCCTGGATTTAAAGTGCTTGTAATGATATGTATATACATGAGTGTGGATTGATGCATAAAGTGAAATATATGCATGGGTATTAAAGGTGAATACATAAATGAATAAATTCCCATGGCATGACGTAACATATATATATAACTATGTGATGAGGTATTTTTGTATGATACAATTTTATGTGTATAGATGTTAATTGTGATGTCTTGTGTGATGCTTGAGTAGCCATAGGGAATTATTTATTTGCTGAGTGGTTGTACTCACCCCTTTTGGGGACTAACATTTCAGCTTAGAAATGCCGATTCCTCCCGTCACGCGGGGCACCTTTATGGTATCCCCTCCGACGTTGATGTGGAGGTGGCGGTGATAGACTGTCCTCATGTCCCCGGGGCTGACATTTCTCCGAGTTCGTGCGGTTGTTACTTATGAGGTGGGTCTACCTGGTGGCCCGGTTACCCAGGAGTTCATCTCCATCCACGTGCGCCGGGATGGGGTGATGCGAGGGATGTTACCACCTCCGCCACCCGATGCGCCGGGGTGGGTGTAGCCGCTGCGTGGGGGATAGGCAGGGGAGCTGATTGACTTTTGGACACAACCGACACCAAGGAGGGATGGGTCACTTTTGGGATCGGTGAGAAGGGGTAGAGGTGTTCCTTTTGAGTTTAAGCCACACCAGATGAGCGATGGCTTACTTTTGTATGTACCTACCCCGAGATTAACCCATCCCGTAAATACGTAAATAAAATGGTTCGGTTTTCTTTCCTTGATGTCTAGCTGGTGTGCATTTGTCTTATGTTTGTGTGGAGGGAGAGTTGAAAAGATTACGCTTCCGCAAATATTTAAACTGCGCTGGGACTGATATATATTTAAAAAAAAAAAAATTTCGTCCACGTATTTATTAGCTTAGTTAAAAAGGAGATGAATGACTGTAATGATCCCTTTGGGTTAAGGGGTGTTACAGCCGTTAGGGTAAATGTTTTGGTATCAGAGCCTTTGGTATATTTGGAGTGATAAGGAGCCTCAATTGGAAATTGAGGAACATGATGACAATGCACACCATAGGATACTAATGGGGTAGTTGTCGGCCTTGAACAACGGGTGATGTGTATTCACTCGTGAGATCCCTATTAGAGTTATTTTTAGGTTGTCGTAACACGTAAGTGTTACTTATATAGCTGTGGTAGATTTAAATGGAGACGGTGAGTCTCATATTATTCCCGAGACGAATGCTTGACAACCTGCAGGAAAGGTATGGTGCGACTCGGAAGTGCCCATCCATCGAGGGCTGAAGCCTCTCGCCGCAAGGGCTGAACCCCGGATGGAAGATATCCTGCGAGCATTGGCCAATATAGGGAATTTGATGGAAAGACAGCACAAAGAACAACCTGGAGCGTAACGCCGTACTCGGGGACTCGGTGGAGCAATTTTTGAAGTTAAAGCCACCTAAGTTTAGTGGAATGGGAAGTCCCGAGGAGGCGGAACATTGGATTGATGGAATGGAACAAATTTTCAGGTTGTTGGGCTGTAATGATGCTGAGAAAATAACTTTGGCAGAGTACCAGTTGGAGGGAAATGCAAAGTTTTGGTGGAGAGCTTCAAAGGATATAATTTTTCCACCAGGTACTCCTATGAATTGGGATGAGTTTGTTAGGACTTTCAATAGGAAGCATTTTTCTGACCGTGCTAAGGATAGGAAAATTACCGAGTTTGTTCAGTTAGAACAAAAGGGATTGATGTAGACCAAGTATGAGGCCAAATTTTCTGAGTTATCTAGGTATGCCCCTAGATTGGTTGAGGACCCGTAAGAGAAGGCTAAGAGATTTTTGAAGGACCGAGAACCAATATTAGGAAACAATTGGTGCCTCTGAATATAAGAGATTATACCGAGGTCTATGAGAGGGCACAGGTTAGTAGAGCAGAATTGGAAAGGGAGCAGTCGAGAGGGTAAGAAACAAAGTGGTCTTTTAATGATGTGAGAAAGGGAAAGAGACCCTATGTAGGTCAAGGACAGACCTGGCCACCCAAGAAAAAGAGTAATTTTGGGAAGTTTAATAAGGGCAAGGATAGCCCGAATATAGGAAGAATGCCTAATAGAAATGGAGAATGCCCGAGGTGTGATGGAAGACATGGGCCAGGACCTGCACTTTGGACAGTCAAGTGTTATAGTTGTGGACAAGGTGTCATCTTAGGAGAAGCTGCCCACAAGAAAGGTCGCAAATGAGTGTAGGCTCGGTGCGACAGCCACAACAGTAACGCCTGTTAGACCCAATTTACCAAGAAATCCTCAAAGGCCACCAGCACAAGGAAGGGTGTATGCGATCACCCAAGAGGAAGCGGAAGCTTCCAAAAATGTTATATCGTGTACGATTCTCATAAATGATAGAAAGGCATATGCATTGTTTGATACGGGTGCTACACATTCGTTTGTGTCTGAAAGATATAGACAGTTGAATGAGATAGAAGTTATGCTTCTTGAGATACCTCTTTGTGTTTCTACGCCTTTAAAGGATGTGATTGTATCCACGTTGGGATGTAGAAATTGTAAGATAACGGTGGGAGGAAAAGATATGGAGATAGACCTAATTGTGATGGCTATGTATGATTTTGATGTTATCGTAGGGATGGATTGGCTTCATAAGCATCGGCTAAAGTAGATTGTTATAGGAAAGTGATTCGTTTTTACCTTACCCGATCGCCCTAATTGCGAATTTTTTGGGAAGTCAAACTCACCCGTCTACACCCCTTATTTCGGCAATGGAAGCTTGTAAGTTACTTGACGATGGATGTCAAGGATATTTGGCTGTGATTAAGGATTATACTCGAGAGGAACCTAAGATTGAAGAAATTAGGATAATTAATGAATTTCAAGATGTATTTCCCGAGGAATTACCCGGACTACCACCAAATAGGGAAATTGAATTTGAAATTGAGTTGATGTCCGAACAGCGCCGATATCTAAAGCCCCTTATAGGATGGCACCGATAGAGTTGAAAGAATTGAAGGTGCAATTACAGGAATTGCTTGATAAAGGATTCATCGGGCCTAGTGCTTCACCTTGGGGTGCACCGGTCTTGTTTGTGAAAAAGAAAGATGGATCAATGCGCTTGTGCATTGATTATAGGCAATTGAATCAAGTGACCGTTAAGAATAAATACCCTTTGCCTAGGATTGATGACCTTTTTGACCAACTCCAAGGGAGTTCGTTTTCTCAAAAATTGACTTGAGGTCGGGATACTATCAATTAAGAATTAGGGAAGAAGATATTCCTAAGACTGCATTCAGAACTCGCTATGGACACTACGAGTTCCTTGTTATGCCATTTGGATTGACTAACGCGCCGGCTGCATTTATGGATTTAATGAATAGGGTGTTTAAACCTTATTTAGACCAGTTTGTGATTGTTTTTATCGATGACATCTTGGTATATTCTAGAGGGCCTAAAGAGCATGAGCAACACTTGAGGATAGTTTTGCAGACTTTAAGAGATCATAAGTTGTATGCCAAATTTAGTAAGTGTGAATTCTGGCTGGATCGATAATATTTTTAGGGCATGTGATATCGGGAGAAGGAATTGCAAAGAGACCCGGCGAAGGTTGAGATGGTGATAAATTGGCCAAGACCGACCACACCTACTGAAATACGAAGTTTCTTAGGATTAGCTGGTTACTATAGGCGATTTATTGAAGGATTTTCACAATTAGCAGGTCCTTTAACAAAATTGACTCGAAAGAACGTGAAATTTGAATGGAATGGGGAATGTGAAAGGAGTTTTCTAGAACTCAAGAGAAGGTTAACCTCAGCCCCACTCGACTTTACCGTCCTGGATCCGATGGCTTTACGGTGTATAGTGATGCATCTCACAAAGGACTAGGATGTGTTTTGATGCAAAGCATGGCAAGGTCATAGCTTACGCATCTAGGCAATTGAAATCTCATGAATTGAATTACCCAACGCACGATTTAGAGTTAGCTGCTATAGTATTTGCTTTAAAAATATGGAGACACTACTTGTATGGAGAAAAGTTTGAGATTTATACCGATCATAAGAGCTTGAAATATCTATTCTCACAAAAAGAACTAAATATGAGACAAAGAAGGTGGATGGAATTATTGAAGGATTATGACTGTGAGATAAAATATCATCCAGAAAAGCAAATAAGGTAGCTGATGCTCTTAGTCGTAAGTCACCTGTGGAAATAGCTAGTTTAAGAATGGCCGAGTGGAATGCTGAAATCGGTGGCAGACTCGAGTTTAGATTGAAAGTAGATTGCCTTACTGGTATGCTTAGTGCGCTGAGAATTGAACCTGAAATTATTCAAAAGGTTAAGGCCTTACAAGAATTTGATCCAGAAATCACGAAAGTGAAGGATGCGGTATCTTTAGGAAAAAGACCAGAATTCCAAATTTCCGAAGATGGAGTGGTAAGATGTCAAGGACGACTTTGTGTTCCCGACAATGAGGAATTAAAGAAAGAAATTTTGTCGGAGGCACATAAAAGTAGTTACGTGTCCACCTGTGTAGTACTAAGATGTACAAGAATTTGCGTCAGCAATTTTGGTGGAATGGTATGAAAGCGGATACGGCCAAGTACGTATCTCAATGTTTGACATGTCAACAAGTTAAGGCAGAACATCGTAAACCCGCAGGACTTTTAAGACCATTAGATATACCAGAATGGAAGTGGGAACATGTAACGATGGACTTTGTGCAAGGATTGCCAAGGACATCAAGCGGTCATGACTCTATTTGGGTAATAGTAGATCGTTTAACTAAGTCCGCTCATTTCATAGCAGTTCGTACAGATTACCCAATGAATAGATATGCAGAAATATATGTGAGCCAAGTAATACGCTTACATGGTGTTCCAAAGTGACCATTACCTCGCACCGAGATCCAAGATTTACTTCAAACTTTTGGAGGAGCCTTCAAGATGCCTTAGGTACTAAACTTCAGCTTAGTACGCTTTTCATCCTCAAACAGATGGACAAACGGAAAGAGTAATTCAGATATTAGAGGATATGTTAAGGGCTTGTGTGATTGACTTTAAAGGAAACTGGGATGAGAGATTGCAATTGGTAGAGTTTGCTTATAATAATAGTTTAAAAGTATAGGTATGGCCCTTACGAAGCATTGTATGGAAGGAGATGTAGGACCCCTGTTTGTTGGGACGAAGTAGGTGAAAAGAAATTGACTGGACCTGAATTGGTACAAGTTACCACTGAAGCTGTTGAGATTATCAGGAAAAGACTTAAAACAGCTCAGAGTAGACAAAAGGACTACGCAGATAAGCGTAGAAGACCTTTAGAGTTCAATGTGGGAGATCATGTATTCCTTAAAGTATCCCCAATGAAAGGAATATCTCGATTTGGAGTGAAAGGTAAGTTGAGCCCTAGATTTGTTGGACCTTTTGAAGTACTTGAAAGAATTGGAGATGTGGCTTATCGTTTGGCATTACCTCCAAAATTAGGAAATTTACATGATGTGTTTCATATATCGATGTTGAAAAAGTATCAACCGGATCCTAGCCACATACTCGATCATGAAGTCATCAAGGTGGACGAGAAAGTGAGGTATATTGAAGAGCCTCGTGCAAGTGTTAGATCGAAAGGAACAAATTCTCGTGACCAAGAGAATTCCATTGGTTAAGATTCTATGGCGATACCATGATGTAGAGGAAGCCACTTGGGAAAGCGAAATTGAGATGAGAAAAAGATATCCTCATTTGTTTTAGGGGATATAAGTTTTGCCAAATTTCGAGGACGAAATTCTCTAAGGAGGGAGAATTGTGGCATCCCGGAATTTTTATTAATAACCCTTGAGATATAGGTAGGCGAAGACAATTTTGTGATTTTAATTGGCAATGAAAATTGCCCATGACTCGTACTCAAGGCTCGGCTATGAGTTTGTAAGGAAATATATATTATGAATACAAGACTTTGGCTATGTGATTTGAGTTTGTACATGTTATAAGTTAATTTAAATTCTTGATTTAATCTGATCAAGAAATTGTTATTATTAATTAATTAAAAATTTATTTAATTAAATTTAGAATTGGGCCGATTTTTGAGTGGGCCTGCGACAGGCCAAGTGGGCCGGCCACAAGCCCACAAGGCTACTGACCCATGACCCATAACCCAATTAAATGGGTGACCGACGCAAGGGGAGGGGAGAAGACCGGTTACATGCAATTTGTGCATGTAACCCAGTGTAAATGGCCATCATTACTAGCAATGATGGCTATGTGGGGAATTAAAAGAGAGGAAGACCGGTTTATTGAGGCCATCGACGGCATAGAGGAGAGAGAGAGAGTGAGAGAAAGAGAGAAGGAAGAGAGAAGGAAGAGGGAGAGAAGAGAAGTCGTACCTCCGCCCGAGTCCTCCGCCCCCATCTTTGCTCGATTTTCCTAGTCTAAGGCAAGAAATTTATTCCCTCATCTACTCTTGCATGTCTTAGTGTGGATCTTGTGTGAATTATGGTAAAAATCGTGGTTAAAATGAGCTAGAAATGAGGTCTTGAGCTGAGATTGTTTGCTGTTACCTTCTGTTTTGTGAAAAACTGCATGCACCAGAAACTTCTATGGACTTGCATGTGGTCTTGGAGTGGAAATTTCATCTCGACTTCTTCATGTGATTTGAATAACACATTCTGAATTTCAACATACTAAAAATTGAGAGAAAAAGGACAAGATTTAAGGGGTGAACTCTATTTTCTAAGAAAATGCTCAGATCTGGCGTTGCATGTTGAATCCGAGTGATCTTGGAGCTTGTATCTGAAATTCTATTGAGAATCTTGCAATGATGTCTTCACGAAGATTGTAAAGAACATGAAGGGGAATAACATATCCAAAATTGAGATCAAATAAACAAAAATAGCCTAGGGAAAGGTCGATTTTACTGAAGCCGTGTTTACTGGGTAAGTTGTACTACGTATCAGTAGCTTCAACGGCTTATAAGAGGGTTTTAATTTGAGTTTTTCACTTCGGGGTCTTAATGAAAGTTGGAGAGCATCCTTTAAACAAGAACATATCAAAAATTTAGAGAAAAATAAGCACAGCAAGGGGGTCTTACGTACTGTATACGGAGGAAGGACGCACCGAGGAACACGGTTTTATGAGTAAAAGTTCTTTTGTGTATATTAAATTTTATAAAAATGAAATTGGTCAAAGTATCTTTATGATAAATTTATATGAGAGTCTTATGGGTTATTTGATGGAATTTTATAAATTTTGAAGGCCAATTGGTTAATCAATTTTAATGAAAGTTAAATGTTAGCAGTGGGTGTTAACTGGAATGTAATAGTGTTGGGACAGCAACTTTTAATTGTTGTATTTAATTAATTAAATTGAATCTGACCTGGAAGTCTTAATGAAAAACATATCTTAGCATCTTGGCTATGATGTGGTAAATTATTATAATTTTGAAGCTCGTTTAATGATTAATTTTAAATAAATTGTAAAACGGTGTAAACCGTGTACCCGAGTATAAATTATTGAATTGTTCAATTTATATCTTTTTGTATGGTGACAGTTTGGACTTATGTTCTTCATGAAAAATGAGCCTCTAAGTCTTGTTTAATTCGTGATTTAATTTGATGATTTTTGGAGATCATTTAATTATTTAAATAAGGAGAATTTTAAACCGGTGTAAGCTGTGGAATCCGAAATTTGTTTGCTGTGAAGTTAAAATTCTATCTTTTATGTAGTGATTATTTGGATTTGAATCCTTCTTGAATGCTGTACCTCTATGTCTTGTCTATGTTGTGGTTTAATTTTGTAATTTTTAGAGGCCATTTAATTATTTAAATAATGGGAATGCCGAATTGATGTGAGTTGAGGAAATTGGAATTTTCCTTTGTAAAAGTTAAATAATACTTTTCGCATAATGACTCCTGAAAATTTATAAATTTTTATGGGAATTAACTTATCATGTTTGACTATCTCTCATGTAAACTTATATTTTTGAATATTAATTGAGTGTTTGATTTCGAGTATTTTTCTTGAAATATGGAGTTCAATAAATTTAAATAAAGGAAATATGTGAGCAAAATTAAATGATATATATATATATATAATATATATAATTATATGGATGTGTTCCCAAATGTTTTATTATGGTATATAAATTAAATACTGATATTTTTTTTATATACCAAGATGATATTGGATATGTGCATCATGCTAAGTGCCATGTATGATTTAGCCATGCATAAATTACATATCACAATTAAATGAGAAGGCTGTCGGAGTGTGTGAGCCGACAATGCCCCGGAGTTTTCGGGATGCCCGGCCAGGGAGTGAAAATGCCGGATGCCCAAGAGCCCCGTGTGCGTAAATCTGGATGGCCTCGGAGTTGAGATGCCCGGAGCGTAGGGGATGCCGGAAGCACGGATGGTGTGTGCCGTGAATGTCTCGTGATGCTAGTTGAGGTGCGAGATACCCGGCCAGGGAGTGTAAATGCCGGAAGCACGGATGGTGTGTGCCGTGATTCCTCGTGATGCCGCTTGGGATGCGAGATGCCCGGAACGTGGGGGTGCCGGAAGCCCGGATGGTGTGTGCCGAGGGTATATGAAAAGCCGAATAAAATTATGAAAACACGGCATGGTACATGTGAATATGCATATAATGGCTTGTATGCATGGATATGAGCATGGATTGATGTGTATGCATGTGCTGATATGCATAATTGGGCATGGCATGATACGAGTTATGATATAAGACCATGAGCATGGAATGGTATGCATGTGTTAGTATGCATAAATTGGCATGGCATGATGTGTATGGTGATATGAGGCCATGAGTTTAAATTGATATGCATGTGATGTTATGTATGCTCAAGCCTGGATTTAAAGTGCTTGTAATGATATGTATATACATGAGTGTGGATTGATGCATAAAGTGAAATATATGCATGGGTATTAAAGGTGAATACATAAATGAATAAATTCCCATGGCATGACGTAACATATATATATAACTATGTGATGAGGTATTTTTGTATGATACAATTTTATGTGTATAGATGTTAATTGTGATGTCTTGTGTGATGCTTGAGTAGCCATAGGGAATTATTTATTTGCTGAGTGGTTGTACTCACCCCTTTTGGGGACTAACATTTCAGCTTAGAGATGCCGATTCCTCCCGTCACGCGGGGCACCTTTTATGGTATCCTCCGACGTTGATGTGGAGGTGGCGGTGATAGACTGTCCTCATGTCCCCGGGCTGACATTTCTCCGAGTTCGTGCGGTTGTTACTTATGAGGTGGGTCTACCTGGTGGCCCAGCTTACCCAGAGTTCATCTCCATCCACGTGCGCCGGGATGGGGTGATGCGAGGGATGTTACCACCTCCGCCACCCGATGCGCCAGGGGGTGGGTGTAGCTGCTGCGTGGGGGATAGGCGGGGAGCTGATTGACTTTTTTGGACACAACCGACACCAAGGAGGGATGGGTCACTTTTGGGATCGTGAGAAGGGGGTAGAGGTGTTCCTTTTTGAGTTTAAGCCACACCGGATGAGCGATGGCTTACTTTTGTATGTACCTACCCCGAGATTAACCCATCCTGTAAATACGTAAATAAAATGGTTCGGTTTTCTTTCCTTGATGTCTAGCTGGTGTGCATTTGTCTTATGTTTGTGTGGAGGGAGAGTTGAAAAGATTACGCTTCCGCAAATATTTAAACCGCGCTGGGACCGATATATATTTAAAAAAAAAAAAAAAAAAATTTCGTCCACGTATTTATTAGCTTAGTTAAAAAGGAGATGAATGACTCGTAATGATCCCTTTGGGTTAAGGGGTGTTACATGATCCCCCAACCGAACCCCCACAACAAACCCACCACCACCACTAGCCATACCAACACCTCAGCTACCACCACAGATCGAACACCAATAGCAGCAAGTAAAAGCAAAATCCAAAAAATGAAAAAGGCAAAAAGAATTTGACAAGCAGCAAGATCATTCCACTGATATTGGTATTAAGTCTTACATACTCAATGACAAACTAAAAAAAAAAAAAAAAACCATCCATAGCAAGTTATAATAAATAAAACTGACTTATGAGCTCCACAAATCCTATCACATCTCATCTCATCAATCAATATGCACAATGCCCCTTATTCATGCTCATTTTGATGGATCTTTCACTTAATTCATAATTCTTGCACTCTTTCTAATTGAACGTGCAACTTCTTCTTCAACCTTCTCAGGATGCACTGATTCCGATGGAGCTGCAACTATTCTAGGCTGAATAGATTCAGAAGGAGCTGCAACTGTCCCAATTTGAATTGATTCAGATGGACTTGTAACTAAGTTCTTACTTTTCTTTTTTGTTGGTGCAACTGATGTCTTCTTCTTTGTAGGAGCAGCCGTTGATTCTTGGGTTAGGCTTTGAGAGATAAGAACCTTTTAACTTCTCACAGGCTACAAAAAGACAATTAAATTATCAACAAAGGTCTGCAGCATAAATTAAATAAAATGCAACAAATAAAACTTATATTCAGAACGACTGTTCTAGTACGCTCATGTGTATAAAGGCCATAACTATACTATTTTGGCTTCTTCCCAAGAGTCCCTCTTGTTCAAAGGGAAGCGTTATTTTTAGGAACCTGTGATTTTTTGGCTCTTCTTATTACCTGTGATTTCTTAAGCCCTTCTTTTGACTCTTTAGCTACAGTCGGGGCTTCTTCGACCAATTCTTCAGTTGGGCATCTTCTAGATAACCTTTTTGTAGTTGGCCTTTCACTTGGCCTTCTTCTAGTTGTCTTGTAGTGATTCTTCTGGTGGCCCTTATGGTGACCTTTGTGGTGGCTTTTGTCGTGGCCTTTCAATTGGCTCTTTTATTAGCAGCTAAGCTCTAACTTGTCTTCTTTGAACCTAAGAAAGAGGCAAAAGACACCATAAATATAACATCGAGCCATATAATAATGTAAAGTAAAACTGAATGCAAATGGTTAAATTTACTGGGTATTTTTTTCTCTACTGCAGAAGAACAATCGACTGAACTGGCCCTTTAGTTGCTTGGGCTAATCATTCAGTTGGCCATTTTCTACCTTGCCTTCTTCGAATAGGCCCTTTAGTTTCAAATATAGCAGGGGTTTAAGCCAATCCTTTACGTGTCCTTCCCGTGACCTAACAAAGACATTACATACAAGGTCAATTGGTATTATGTAAATAGTTATGATAAACCACAAAGCAACATAAACACATATTTCACGACTTATTAGGTTTCTTGTTGTTAACTAAAGAATAGTCGACTTACTTGGCCTTTATGTTTGTCCTTCTTCAACTATCTCTTCACTAGGCCCTTTAGTTGGCCTCAACTGTTCTTATTGCTTCCTTAATTGACAACCTTTAGTATTGTGTCCTGCTACGTGACAATAAGAGCACTTCATCTTTGCACATATCCTACTCATTCTTTGTTGACCTGAGACATCCCCCTTCGCCATTCTTCGTCTTCGGTTTGGCCTTCCCATTTTTTTCTTCAGTGGCAGAGGTTGAGGGGCTTCACGATTTGTTAGCTCCCAAAACTTGCTACTTCTAATTGACTGCATCATAAATTGGTATGAAGCAAGGTGTTTTGATTTTTTGTACCAATCATCAATGTAATCCTCTGCATTATGGCCCTTCAACTAGATGGCACATATGGCATGTGCACAAGGAATTTTACTTAGTTTCCATGCTCTACATAAATACTTCCTCATACCTAGATGGACAACATACTTATCGAAATCCTTCATTATCTCATATCTGTCATCCCCATTCCAAATGGGATGACAATACATACTTGCAGCCAAGTTCTTATCCAATTTCTTGGCAATCCTAGAACCACATTGTCTAGTCCACTTTATAGCCTCATCTCTTTATTTGTGCAGCCAAATCATGGCCATGACTCATACATTTTCAAGCATCAAGATGATTGGTTTACATCTTGCATCTATTATCTTCTCATTGAATTATTCGCATATGTTGTTATCGATGTTATTGCACTTAAATTCCTCGTTGAAGAACGCCCCATACCAATGCTTCAGTTCTGTTTGGAATAATGTAGCATAACCTTCCTTTGTCAACTAAAGCAGTCCTTCTTTTGTTATCCTAAAGTTAGCCATGTTCGTGCTCTTTGCTAATTGCTA
Organism: Eucalyptus erythrocorys; assembly: GCA_014182555.1. Classification (NCBI taxonomy): domain Eukaryota; kingdom Viridiplantae; phylum Streptophyta; class Magnoliopsida; order Myrtales; family Myrtaceae; genus Eucalyptus; species Eucalyptus erythrocorys. The sequence goes on from CM024603.1 coordinate 21,320,075, forward strand.
AAATTGCAACTGCAGCTTATCTCCTTTGTAGGTCTTTGCCCAATCTCCATATATATACTTCGCACACATTCGATGTTCAATATAGGGTAACAACTCAGCTACTACCGGAACTAGTCCCTACAATAATTCAAAGCAACAAATGTAAGCAAATAACATGTTGATATCATAAAGCAAACAATTGACTAAATTTTTCAAAAAGTAAGCATTACCTTTTGTTGGTTGCTTATGAATGCCCACCCTTTCCCATTTGTTATCTCTAAGTCAGCCATCGGATTTTTCAGGAACCAAGACCAATTGTCTTTTTTCATAACCCTTATAATAGCTCAAGCCAGTAGGAATATTTGGTTATTCGCATCTCTTCCAATCATGGCCAACAATTCTCCCTTGCACAAGCCCTTCAAGAAACAACCATCCAATCCTATAATCCGTCTACAACCAATTAAAAATCCTTATTTGCATGTACCGAAGCACACATAGAACTTATCGAACTTGGTCCCACATCAGGAAGTGGCCTTTTCATGACCTCTACATACACTCTACGTGAAGGGTTTTGCAGCCTACACTCCCAAGCATAATCCCACACCTGCCCATATTCCTTGTCATACTGGCTAATAAGTATCCTCATCACCTTTTGCTTCAATCTTTTGCACTAATTCCTAGATACATTGATGTCTACAAGCTCCTTCACTAGCATCTTAAAGTCAATACTTTTTGTCTCAAGCATAAGCTTGATCAGATCAAGGAAGTGCTTGGATAACCATGCACTTATTACTCTTTTGTTTTCAAGATTAATGGAACAAGTATGTTCCTCTTGGTAGGCTCTAATTTGGAAAGACCCACTCCTCTTAACAAACGCACCGTAGATTTTCCATGGACAATTTTGCAGCAAACACCTAGATCTTACAAAATTCTTAGTGTTTTTAATGAAGTTAATATTTTTTTGTGCAACAATGGAGTTCTTCAGTATAACTTCCCCAAATTGTTTCGCATATTAATTTCATACCTACTGACAAAGTAGGAGAGACAACGGATGGATCATAGGAATGAAACTTACTTTTCCTTCTATGCACAGCTCCTTGATCTTCTTCAAGCTCGTCCTAGGAAGTAGCATTCTCGACGATTTCTTCATAATCAGTCTCTTGGCCAACAACACCAGCATCTGCAAGGCCTTCATCCCTATTTGGAACTTCATCAGTTATCAGCAAAGCTGCAAACCTATCTGACAAAAACTCCATTTGTTTTTCCCTTGATTATGTAAGCTCCTCCTCGTCATCACTTAAGAAATTTTTAGTAGGCAACCCTTCATCGTCATCATCACTAGATTCAGCTACTTCCTAACCTAATCCAATGATTATGACATCACCTATGTCACCATCACTCTAGTGAACTGCATGTACGCCCTTCTCCTCCTCGTCCTGTCTATCATGCCCTCATTCATCCCTTACCTTAATACTAGCTTGAATATCATCTTCTCCTTCTCCTACTTGGATGCTATCTCCGTCATCATCTTCGTCCTCACTACCACTATTGTACTCAACATATACTTTCACCTCTTCACCGTAAAGATAATGATATAGGACATCCCTAAAACTATTATCATCTTCTAAATTTCTAAAACCATCTCTCAAGCCTAACCTAGGAATACAATACAACAACTTATGTACTTTACAAGGCAAATAGGTCACTATATCCCTAACAAATTCAATATAAGATGCCTTCTTTATATCAACAAAAATAGTGTCCTCATTTGCCCCCTCATACTCCTACTCATCCTCCCTAATCACAAAATCTCCACTGTAGCAAATAATGACAGCAACATAATCCTTATCATAAGCCATTTCTGCAATCAATGAGAAAAAAAAAATAATTAACTTTTGGGATCACATCTACATAGGACAATGGACAATTGTATGTGGAGGTTCCTACACTCTCATAAACTTTATTAAAGAAAAGAAAAAAGAGAGAAGAAATGCAGATGTCAGACGAGACTTACTAAGATGCCCTCAGGACAAATAGAGATCCTCACATGATAGCCACTTTGATTATGTGGACATCCCTTAAAATATTGACCAATAAAAAGAGGTTCCCACGATAAGCACAGGTTCTCATGACACCCATTTTAACACTTCGGGTGCATTTATTTCATGGAAAACTTAATGATTAGGGTAAATATTTTCTTGAAAAATACCTTTCAGGAATACCATTAGTTTTCTTTTGTTTGGTATATATCATTGAAAACGTTCTTTCATGTTTGGACCTCATTGGAAAATACTTTCTCTCAGATATTTTTTTAAATAAGTATTTATTTATTATTTTTTTCATTTTCTCCCTTCTCTCCTAGCCGCCTCTCCACCTAACCCATCGCCCCTTCCTCCTGTCCACTGCCATCACTGCCATCTTCGATGACCTCACCTCCCATCCACCAAAGCTCCGCTGAGCTCCAAGCATAGGCACAAGCTAGCGAGCCTTGAACATGCCCGAGGCGCAGGCACATGTGTTGCAAACAAGGACAAACCTAGGCTCGCATGGAAGAAGGCGCAGGCGCACTAAACAAAAAAGTAGCAAAGCTTCCCAACAAGACAAACAATGGTGGAGGGGACCTCGACGCGAACAGCGACAGACCAAAGCTCACGGCAGGCTGAGCCATTCCAAAGGGTGACGGTCCTCCGGATGCGACTGACGACAGCATATTGAAGAGCATCGGTGCCGAAGTCATCGGCATGGAGCCGAATCCATTGGAGAATGAAGGTGTAGAAGACACCGACGAAGAGGAAGAGGAGGGAGCAAAGCCAACAGGAGCGCAGGAGGGGCTAGGGTTGGAGGAGGCGGTGGTGACAAGAGGGAGGGGGTGAAGGAAAAGGAGAGAAGGGAGGAGGAGTTAAGGTTTACGTTCACTGGCAAAGAAAGAAAGAGAAAACAAGAAAAAGAAAAGAAAAGATGTAATAATAACAAATTCAAAATTTTTAAGTAGAAATTCTTTTTAATAATAAATTTTTCATTAAGCAAGGACCTTAAAACATTTTGGAAAACATTTTACGATTCTTTCAAAGGAGAAATTGTTTCTTGAATTTAAGCTTTGGAAGGAAAACATTTTTCCGTTGATTAGGAAAACATTCTCTGTTGACTCATTTTCCTAAATGAACCAAATGTTGGAAAATGAGGAAAACGTTTTCCTAGAAATTGTTTTTCGCAAAACAAACACATCTTCAATTTAAAAAAATAAAAATTGCTTAGAGGTCTCTACGACAACTACTTCGAACCCTATAAATCGTCACCGTACATCACATTTCACATTTGACCCCTAAAAATTACTCTCGCACATCACAATATCTCATCCGAGCTCTAAATCACACATCACAATAGCATAGGACCCCTAATTTTCCCCTCGTCGAGCCTTACATTTCGAGGCCAAGCTCTAAATTGCTAATCCGAACCCCCATTAGATTTTTAGCATCACATATGAGCCCTAAATCTCACATCAAAATACTATCCAAGCCTTACATTTCCCAACTAAGCCCTAGATTTCCGGTTGGAGCCTTAATAGTTGGAGCCCTAATAGATGAGTCCAAGCCCTAGTTTCACCATAGGGGAGAGGGAAGAAGAGAACAAACCTAACCGAGTGATGATGGTGAGCGACGATAATGAGCAATGATGACGAGCAATGACTGCCTTAGTGAGCATGAATGGCGACCGTGAACGGCGATGGAGAGAAGGACGTTAGATTTGGTGTGAACACGAGCATGAAGGGAGAGGAATGGCGACGACTAGATCTAGTTAAACCCAAAAATAAGCTAAACAACGTCGTTTAGCACCAAGGAAAAATGACGTTGTTTAGCTCGGCTAAGCCAGCGTGGATGGGGCGACATTGTTTTCCTCGTTCACGTGTGCTTCTTTTTTTAAAATATTCGCCACATGAGTAAAGAATGTCGCTGAAAAATGCCACGTATGCAATTTTTCTAGATTTTCTCGTCGTTGGCACTTAACCGATCCATTTTGCTCTAATTTTAGCACTTGAGTATCACTTTCCTAACTTTTGACACTTAAGTGTCCATCCGTGCCAAATTTTGGCACTCTAGGTGTCTAGCACTCCTTTATCTCATTTTAGTCGTAGCTTTAAGATTCCCGTTGTTGATTAAATTCCGGCGAGTATCTTTAGTTGGTCCAGCATCATCGACTAAATTCTGATGTTGTTCCACAAGGTTCAGTATCGTTGATTAGATCCAAGAGTATTGTTGTTGATTTGGTTCAAGCTTTACACTTAAAACAAATTGTGATGTTGATTAAATTCCGTCATAATCAGAGTCTAAAGCATAGGTTATCCAATTGTTTGTGCTTAGATTACGTCATTGATTAAATTATGGTGTAATTCATGCTTGGGAGCTGTTCATCTTTAAGTCATTTAGGTTGTATATATGAGTTGAGAATAAAACTCTCTCTTGCATTTGATATTCTTTGTCCAAGCTTAATACATAACTTGAGTCTCCTATAATAAAATCAAAACGCAGCGTTTGGTGAAAGGTTATTCATGAGAATTATAACCGGTGAAACAGTTAGCAAATTAATTTGACTTCATTTATGGTAATACTTCATAATGAGAAAGCACAAGATAAACATGACAATAAAATGAGTACAAGAATAAACGCAGAGTTTGGCACACCTGGAGTGCCATAACTTGGCACGGGGGGACACTTAAGTGCCATAACTTCAAAACGGTACACTTGAGTGCCAGTTTCGAAATTAAATGGGACACTTAAGTGCCACTCCAGCGAAAATCCAGCCAAACGGGCGACGTGGCGATTTTCGGCGACGGAGGTCAAAACGGCGTCGTTTTGCGGCTGACGTGGCGAGAAAATGCAAAAATGACACCGTTTTGTCGCCGACGTGTAAAAAATAATATAAAAATTAATTAAATTAAATTAAAACTTAATTTTATTTAAAATATTCTTAAAAATTAAAAAAATTAAAAAACTAAAAAATCAAAAAACTAAAAAATTAAAAAATTTAGAGAGAAAAAAAAAAGGAGGGAGGCCGAAGGGGCGGCCGAGGGCCGAGCCCTCGCCGCGTCGCCTCCCGCCGTCGCCGGAAGGGCCGGCGATGGAGGGGGAGGGTCGGCCTAGGTCGCCGGGGCCGCGAGCCCTCGCCGGATCGCGGCGAGAGCCCGCGAGCCCTCGCCAGATCCGGCGAGGGCCACGAGCCCTCGCCGCGATCCGGCGAGGGCTGCGGGCCCTCGTCGCCCCCGCCGTCGCCGAGAAGGGCCGGCGACGGAGGGGGAGGGTCGGCCGGGTCGCGGCCCCGGCCGATCGGCGGCGAGGGCTCGCGACCCTCGCCGCCGGCCGGCCGGGGCCGACGACCCCGCCGACCCTCCCCCTCCGTTGCCGGCCCTTTCGCCGACGGCGGGGAGGCGGCGGCAACAGGGCTCGCCCTCGGCCGCCCTTCGGCCTCCCTCCTTTTTTTTTTTTTTTTTTTTTTTCTAAATTTTTTAAATTTTTAAATTTTTAAATTTTTAAATTTTTAAGAATATTTTAAATAAAATTAAGTTTTAATTTAATTTAATTAATTTTTATATTATTTTTTACACGTCAACGGCAAAACGGCGTCGTTTTTGTATTTTCTCGCCACGTCGCCGTGCAAAACGACGCCGTTTTGGACCTCCGTCGCCAAAAATCGCCACGTCAGCCCGTTTGGCCGGATTTTCGTCGGAGTGGCACTTAAGTGTCCCATTAAATTTCAAAACTAGCACTCAAGTGTACCGTTTTGAAGTTATGGCACTTAAGTGTCCCCCCGTGCCAAGTTGTGGCACTCTAGGTGTTCTTTACTCAATAAACCCAGGTCATCTCATTCTCATCTAATGGGATAAGAATAAACCCAGGTCATCTCATTCTCATCTAATGGGACAAGACAAGGCTATGAATGTATCCCTAGTTAAATATTACATCTGAAAACCAACAAAAATAATTTTTACGAAAATCTTTTTCCAATAATTCATTTCCCATGAAACAAATGGAATTTAAAGAGTGTTACAATATCCATAATCTGTGAATTTCTAATGATGTGTAAAAGTCAATTCACGATTTTAATGCAGAAACATTCAAATGACGATCAAAGAAAAAACATGTACGGAGTGTATGTTAGGATACACATATGAGTTGTGTCAGAGATATGATCCACACCTGAGAATTGATATGCTATGGAGTAGTTAATATATTACAATTGGCTCATAACTCATTGACTTATGCTTTGAATGAAGATGAGTTCAATTAAATATGTTAACAGGCTCGGACTTAGGCTGTCTCTTGTCAATCTCCCTAAGTGAAGATATCGGGTTTCTGCTACATGCTCCTAATAGTGCATCTCTCAAACAGATTAGGAAGTAATGATGAATTTTTTTCCAATCGCCTTCTCGTTACTATCCAACAGGAGGTCCAGGATTTGTCGAACAGATTAGGAAGTAATGATGATATCGGGTTTCTGCTACACGCTCCTAATAGTGCATCTCTCAAACAGATTAGGAAGTAATGATGAATTTTTGCCAATCGCCTTCTCGTTACTATCCAACAGGAGGTCCAGGATTTGTCCGTCTGTTTCGCTCCTTTAAGGGGACAAAAGCTTGGTTAGCTCTTTATTTAGCTTTCGAACTTCTCCTGGCATAAAATCCGATGATCTTTTGATGAAAATAGATTTCTGCTTGAGATTTTGGTTTTCCCGGCTGGCCCTGAAATCACTTTCCCTAAAAATCCCAGTTGCAAGGAATCCATGTGGCGAGTCAGTGAACTCTTTTCGTGGTTCTAGATTTGCCTGATCTGAACCATTAAGGTTTAACATGACATTAAATTTCGCCAATGCAAGAGACGACACAAAGTTCATGTATATCTACATAAGTTGGTATACTCTCAACAAAACTCGTGTTCTCTATAAGTGGAATAGGGACGAACTCCACTGAATTCGTCCAAAATATAAAGTATGTTGATTGGAAAAGTAGGCACTTCTTATAATGATACAAAAGCTGTAGGCTCCGAGTGGACCCCTGGTCATTATAATCAAGATCATGTACTCCCGTAAGGAAATGAGAAGCATGTTGACCGATTATGAAAGCCCCCGTCTACAGTGCAGTTGGCAAGTGCAATGTACACATGGCAGCATGCTCACATGTCATTCGCCAGTGGAGGGAAACAGATCAATGAAAGGCCTTTGATTCTACCCTAATAAGACTATGGCTAGCTTCTTGGCTTTCTCACCTTTTGTGATGTACACAATAAGTGAAGTATTATTATTTAAAAAGACATGCCAAAATAGTGCTTCTAGTTATGGGTTGCTGAAACTGCTTTGGCTTAACGAGTAGACTTCTGTCTCACGTTCAGCTTGTTCTGCATCCAGTTGAGCAAATGAATCCTTTTAGTGTATTTATGTTTGGGAGAATAGAATACGAACAAAATTCATCACCGCCATTGCTGTTTATACTTTCGTCTTGAGTCAGCGGATCGTGGAGTTTCTGGGACGGAGGCACTGAAGGTGACTGAGCTACTTGAACGCGGCCTATTCTTGCCAACTTGACTCTCTCCGAAAATATCTTGGATAAAGTCAATTTATCGGTGAAGTGACAAACAGAGCCAGTAAAAGCGCCCGACTTGAGATGCCAAGATGATGTGGATGCTTGGTAGAGCTTGCTTAATAGGCTTTGTTAGTCAGCGGATGTAAAGCGTCAAAGCTCCCCATCCATGCAAGGAAAGGGAAGACCCTTCGGGTCAGAAACCAAGGAATGTCGCTCCAGGGATTTTAACCAGTCTTTGACCCCAGATTGGCCGGTAGCGATGGTGATTTAGGAAAACAGAAAGAGAAACCAAAGGTCATAATATCTTGCAACTCTCGGTAAATCATTAAGCAAATGCCTTTGGTGCCCAATATATTTGTACAACTTTGACGGGTGAATGTGAATGTCTCGCGTTATGCAGACCAGTTGCTATTTCACACACGCACCTGCTCTCACCGGCATGCTTTTGTACATACTCATATACTGGCTGTATACAGCAATTTGGACTTCCAGCAACTGCATTTTGACGATCTGTCCCTCAGTAATAGCTATTTTAGCCCTCTTTCCTTCTTTTGTGTTTTGGTAGAATGTTCAATTTTGTCAAGATAAGACTGTGGGAACCTTTTCTTACAAGGTGAAACCTCAAATTAAGAAGCTCAGAGTTGATTTCACTGTAAATCAATATGTAATTTACAACAAGGGTATGTTAGCAATTTACTAAGAATAAGTATGATTAAAATCATCAAGGATTAGCACTTGCTCGATTTACCAATTACAAGGGAAATTACTACTTTAAAGTTGCATTACCTATCTTAAAAGATGTTACTAATTTGAAGTAAATTATTTCCTCCATAACAACACGACATAATACTTGGTAAATTTATTATAATGCAGTAGATTATCCCAAACTATTCCAATGACAAAATACTCGGTAATTAACTTAAAGCTTTGGTAAATTGCTAAATTCCTCATAATTTGATTGCATTGATCATCTGAAAATTTTTATAAAAAATAGCAACATGCCCAGTTCATTAGTTAGAGATGTCATCACAAGTAATTACTAAATAATATTGTAGGATTCTTTAATTAATCGTGATTGGTAGTTCTATCAATGTTGATACTCTTCCCCTCGTTAGAAAATTTTCTTTAAAATTCGTAACTCAATGATGAAATTAGTATTAACAAGTAATTATCCTACTATAGCGTAATTCTCCTCAACAAGTCATAACTTGCAGTCCCTATCTTTACTAATTAGTTCTCCAACAATTGTAATTTGCTTGAATTGTTGTGATCTCAATTTTTTTACGTAGCAATTTAGCAATATAATTCATTGAAATAAATGCCTATCACCTGCTAATTAAACTAATGAGTTAATAAAGTATTAAAATTGACGCAAGAAGCACAATTTTTAATCAATAACTGAACTCTATAATCATAAATTTTATGGTGGGTACTAATCTACCTTTAAAAATAATAAATTAGCTAATGTTATTGAAATATATATATATATATATATATATATATATTGACTTTAATCCAATCGGTTTGTATACTAAGGGCGTATTTGGTAACGATTTTGCTCATAGGAATAAATTTTTATCAAAAATGACTTTTTCGATTCTATTCCCGAGAATAATTTGTAAGCAAAAAAATGCGCTTCGAATCGTACAAAATTTATATTCTCGAGATAGAAATGCGTTTGGTAAGATTATTAAATTTTTTTGTTTCTTTCAAATTTTAATAATTTTATTATATTTTTTCTTTTTCTCTTTTTCTCTTCTTCTTTCTCATTCTTTGTGGCCGGCGACCGGCCACGATGAGCTTTGGCCTCAGCAGATCTGGGCAAGCCGACAACCAACCAAAAGGAAGAAGAAGAAAAGGAAAGAGAAGAAGAGAAAAGAGAAGAAAAGAGAAGAGAAAAGAAAAAAATTAGAATTGATTTTAGGTTTTGTTCCAAGAACAAGAAACAACTTTTTTTTACTTCCTGATTCGTTCCAAAGCTATTCCCAAAAATAAAAAGATGGATTTTTATTCTCGGAAATAAAAATTTTCCAAACAGATTTATGTTCTTTTTTTTACTTCTAAGAACAAAAGAACATAATCAGTTATTTTTTATAGTGTTATTAAATATACTCTAAAGTGTCCAACTTCAGCAAGATATCCTTCACGCAACGGATTTTTTTTTTTTTTTCATTTAAAGTCATAAATTTAACATTTCAACCTCCAGCCTGCTATCCACTTTCCCATTTGATGAGGGGTAAATTTGGAACAAGGGGGAAAGAGGCTAATTATCCATTAGAAATTTAAAAATAAAAACAAGAAATGCTTACCCACCATCACATCATCGGCTCTCTTCATCTTCTTCGTCGCTTATTTCCTTCTTTCCTCTCTCGACGGGGATCGATTTGGTTCGACCTTGAAGTCCTCATCTTAGAGAAAGAATCATTTCATATCTTCATTGAATTTTGACTCCATACGGTTAAATCAATGTCCTCCTCTTCTCATGCCAGGACCTGCACACATTGATTATGGCCCGACTTCAACAAGAATCGCCAAGCACATGCTGAAAACAAAAAAAGCATTATGGATTGTTTGCCAGTTAAAAGGAGGGAAAAAGAGCAATCTGAACCGACCTGAAATAAAGAAAAAAGAACGAAGAATTCAACTAATGATTTGGAACAAAAAAAATGGAAGAATAAAAGTTGTATGGATTCACAAAAATCCCGTCGATAGGAACTAAAAAAAAGATATAAAAGTCGTTCAAATGATTCAATAATATTATTCCATTACTTGAATTCGAAGTTCTTATCATTCTCAATTGCAACAACAAAGATAGGTCCAATGTGGTCATTGTGAGGCATGTAGCAGTATGGACAATCATCAGAATGACAGGGGAGCTTGCATGGAGGCTTGAAGGAGTGGGAATCTCCGAGAGATGAATGGTCTTTGCTCATTGTCTTACAATGCCAGGTGATGACCCTTCGTGCCCATTCAACCATCTGAAGAACAGAGGAAGAGTGCTTGCACTCGCCTTCTCTGTATCTCCAACATCCTACAGATCCAAATTATGACTTCTTAAAGCATGACCTACAATTTGCTCCATCACGCAAATTTTGAAAACTAAGAGCAACCAACCTGTCCGATCATTGATGTTATAGTTTTCGAAAGAAAGAAAAAGTACAAAAGAGAGCTTATTGTATGGTTGCAATGAGAAGATAACGAGATATGTAGACCCACTCAATTGGAACTCACAATTAGGCAAGAGAAGGGTATAGACACCCGGTGCATGTAAAAGCCCCTCAAATATGAGAGGACACCTTACAATAGGGAGACCCTGAAACCTAGATTTCTTTCTCTACTTTCTAAACATCAATCTTCTCCTTGATTTAAACACTTTCTTCTTGCTTATTCTCTAGGTATGTACACCAAATAAACAATGTGATTGTATCTCCCCAAACTGGCCTAGTATATCCTTCTTAAGGCCCAAAGGCACTAGTGCATCCATCTCCAATGCAATTTAATTTCCCAAATAAGTATATCCAGAAGAAAAATGAAAGTAGCGCATCTATCCAATTGCAAAAAGTTACTCCGTTAAATTTCTTCTTTTTATAGTTCCTCCTTCCATCAAGATCAAAATTACATTAAGTACACTATTGTAAAACACATCGCACCTACATAAAAAGGGATTCATATGCTAAACCAACACTATTTGCTATAAGCTAGAACACTTTCGACTTTCAAAATGTCAGGTTTACTTCAAATCACAAAAGAAAATTTGAAGTAACACAACTAGACCAGCAAATGCACTTATACCAGATGATGTAGCTAAGTCATCAATGCAGCCTCCCTAAAAATCATAAAATCCTTCATTGTCTCAACATTTTAATGAATGAACTGCAAGTTATATTGAGACCAATGATTCAAGAAAAAAGCAGTAACGACTATAACATTTCCAAGACTAATTACACCAAATGCACAAGGGCTCCTCGATACCTCAATACTTCAACAATCAAATTCGCTTGCCCTTTCGCAGTCTTATGGCATTGAAAGAGAAGACGAAACATCCATTGACTGAAGTTGGCAATACAAGACATGACTTGCTTACACTAATGCAAAGCACATGGATAGAATATTTGAACATGAGACATACATTTTACCCCTTGTACACATCTTCATGTTTCAATGCTACCTCAAATTGTCAGACAAAGACCACGTTCAATTACGTTACATACTGCCGTCGAATAATCCAAAAGAGTGAGTATACACACACTTACCGTTTGAGTCCTCTGCACGATCACTGTTGGTACTGTAGGATCCCCAAAAACCGAATTCGATCCTAAATCGAACCCCTAAACTTGCGCGGAAGACGAGCCCGGGATTTCTATATGCATCACCGATCCTAAGGCACATCACATAATCGAACGTACCTTGTTTTCCACGGATTAAACACCAACGACGCCAAGAGGAAGAGAAAAAACGGTCCTGCTTGATTTAACGACAGCAATTTGCCTTGGAGGAAGAAGGGTGTCGCCTTTTGATGCCTACTGTTCTTCTTTTCTTTTTTTGGAGTTTTTGGAGGGAGAGAGGGAAGGAAAAAGACATACGTGAATTCTGCCAAAAGGTACGTTCTCTCTCCCTTCCCCTCCTTTTTATACGTCCCCCCAAAAAACAAAAACATATCCCTTCAAACATATCCTTCCATCCATGGGCCCTAACTTTGTGGGCCGGGCTTTTCGGCCCAACATGGGCGGACGGGCCAACTTAGGCCCATCCGATTATTTAATTAAAATCATCATCTCCCACTCGCACATGGTGGGCCGAACAGGATCCTCTTAACCTCTTTTCAACATTCATACTGGTGAATAATCCGTGCGACCGGCATACTTTGAGAGCTCATTGCCATACATCTGTTAGAAATATACAGCAGCTCATAATGGGCGTCACACTCTGAGTATATTTAGTATGCAGTACCCTAGATCGATCGATCACATTTATATCTCTCTTGATCTCTTTTTAACAATGATATATATTGCATTCACAATTATGATTATCCCAAAGACAGTCATAATTGGTCGACCAGTGAATACAAAACTACAATGTGATTCTCCAAATCCGATCTTCCTCTTTCCTTCAAACTCTCAATTTCAGTCCAGCTTGCTTTTCTAGAAATGTCCCATTAGATTGAATCAACTCATGACCATTGGCAACATCCTAAGATAGCAAACACTAAATAGAAATCTTGAGAATAAGTAAGAGTCCTGAGGGGACTAAAAATGAGGAACTTGTTTTCCTCAAGAGTCTCACACGGCATAAAAGTTGAGATCAAAACTTTTGCCACTCTTATTGGTCGTCTTATGCATACGTAGTATGAAATACGTATTACGGTATTAACTCCTTTCCCATGGAGCATATGTCTACACAATCAATACCGTACAGATGATAGTTCAGACATACCCAATGTCTAACTTGAGTTCACGTATCTACTCATTCACTTAATTCATCAGAACTCACATCTGGCATCTTAGACAGATAAAGTAAAATATGTGGGGTATTTTACTTTCGGACATTGTACTTATCATGTCCTCATCTTAACACTTAGTTAAGGCGACATATATATTTTAAGCTTGAGCTCTCAATTATCACTTAGATAATAAGCTTAAAAACCATCTCATCTCTATTTATCACACAGCAAATAGAGGCGATTACCCGTGTGAGTGGGCTAATCTCTTATCTGTCCAACATACTTTCTCAATTTAATATAATGCATCGAGCATTAAGATGCATAAAGATCAAACAAAGATTCATAGGCATTAATGATGAAAAACACAAGTTCATAAATGTGAACAACTCAGGAAATTACAATATCCAAGTACATCGACTCTACGCAATCCTAGAGATTTTACATGACCACAAAACACATCTCTAGGTATTGGCTTTGTCATAGGATCCGCTATCATTCTATGCGTAGGTATGTACTGTAAGTTCACATCCTTTCGTGCAACCATATCTTTGACAAAGTTATACTTGGTATCTATATGTTTGGTCTTGCCATGATACTTTGGATCTTTGGTGTATGCTATAGCCGCTTGGCTATCACAATTAACCAATAATAGATTTGCAGCTTTCTCAATGATGCCTAAATGATCCAAAAATCTCTTAAGCCAAACTCCTTCTTGTACCGCTGCTGATAATGCCACGAACTTAGCTTCCATCATGGACAAGGCTATACACGTTTGCTTCTTACTGCTCCATGATATGGCGCCATTGTTCAGTAAGAACGCAAATCCAGAGGTAGATTTTCTTTCATCTAAATCTCCTCCCCAGTCAGGATCCGAATAGCCTTCAAGTCGCAGATCCTTTTCTTGGTAATTCAGCTTGTAATCAGCAGTTCCCTTCAGATACCTCAGTATTCTCTTAACGGCTTTCCAATGTGCTTGACCTGGATTGGATTGGTATCTACTCACCATTCCAACCGCAAAGCATATGTCGGTCTTGTACACAACATAGCGTACATCAAGCTCCCAACAGCACTAGCATAAGGAACATGCTTCATTTGTTCCTTCTCTTGTGGAGTCCTTGGACACGTCTATGGCTCAATCCTTCACCTTTTGCAATAGGAGTGTCTATGGGTTTACAATCTTGCATACGAAATCGTTCAAGAACTTTATTTATATATGTTTCTTGCGAAAGAGATAATGATCTCTTCGAACGATCTCTTGAAATCTTAACTCCAAGTATGTATGCAGCCTCACCCATATCTTTCATCTCAAAATTAGAAGATAACCAACTTTTGATGGTATTAACTAACTCCATATTGCTTCCGGCAATTAGTATATCATCAACATATAATGATATGATCACAAATTGATTTTTGGATCTTTTGATATATACACAATGATCCTCATCAATCATTGTAAAATTATATGCCATCATAGCATTTTGAAAATGTATATACCACTGTCTTGACGACTGCTTAAGGCCATATATCGATTTCAAAAGTCGACATACCTTTCTTTCTTGGCCTTTCGTAATGAAACCAACAGGTTGTTCCATATATATTTCCTCATCTAATTCTCCATTGAGAAAAGCAGTCTTTACATCCATTTGATGTAATTCAAGATCCATACTTGCCACTATTGCCAGAATAATGCGAATTGAGGTGAATCTCACAACAGGGCAAAATGTTTCCTCATAATCAATTCATTCCTATTGATTATAGCCTTTTGCCACAAGGCGAGCTTTATATCTTTCTATCGAGCCATCAGCTTTACGCTTTATTTTGAGAACCCACTTGTTCCCAATAGCTTTGCATCCCTTTGGAAGATCAACCGGTTCCCAAACATGGTTTGACTTCATTGACTCCATTTCCTCTCCCATTGCATCCATCCATTTTTCTTTACTAGGGCAACTTAGAGCCTCATGTATATTTCTTGGCTCATCCTCATCTTGTGGGGCAATCATAAAAGTTTCCCCTTCAATGTCAAAACGTCGACGGGGAATACTTTTGCGACTTGTTCGCCGTATAGGAGATTGTACACTTAGCACATCATTTCCCATTATGCTCCCACTAGGATCGATAATGATGATGTCATCTCATCATGTGGTTGTAATTGAGAATCAGTTGTACGCAATTCATCACTTCTCACATTACTCCCACTTGGGCGAACCCCACTAATATCATTATCTGGATCCAAGGTTTCAAATAGGGAGTAATCTTCACCTATTTCGCCCTTCTTAGGAAACTCATCCTCTAAGAATGTGACATCCCGTGATTCAAATTCAGTTACACTCCCACTTTCCTGCTCACCTATGAACACATATCCTTTTGAGTGTTCAGAGTATCTTATGAAAATACTCTTCTTTCCTTTGGGACCCAATTTCCCAAACTTGTGAGAGGGCTCATGGGTATAGGCAGCGCAATCCCATGGCTTAAGAAAACCTAAGTCCGGTTTTCTACCTGTCCATAACTCATATGGAGTGGAAGTAACTGATTTGGAAGGCACCCGGTTAAGTACATAGGCAGCTGTCAATAATGCATCACTCCAAAAGGTGATAGGTAAGTTAGCATGTGCCATCATGGACCTAACCATTTCTAGTAGGGTTCTCGTTTCTTTCTCCGCAACACCATTTTGTTGAGGAGTATATGGAATAGACAACTGTCTTTCTATTCCTTTTTCATCACATAATTTTCTGAACTCATCAGATAAATATTCTCGACCTCGATCGGATCTCAATCCTTTTATTTTCCTGTCTAATTGATTCTCTACCAAGGCCATAAACCTTTTGAAACAACTTAATGCTTCAGATTTATGAGAAATCAAATAGACATATCCGAATCGAGTATAATCATCTATAAAAGTGATGAAATAAACAGCCCCATGCCTTCCTCTCACATTCATTGGACCACAGATGTCAGAATGGATTAAATGCAGAGGAAATTCAGCTCTTTTACCTTTTCCAAATGGTTTCCTTGTTGTTTTTCCTGCTAGGCAATGCTTACATATGGGCAAATCGACTTTTTCAATATTGCCCAACAAGCCCTCTTTGGCTAGTCTATTCATACGTTGTTGGCCAATATGACCAAGTCTAGCATGCCATACATTCACATCATTGTCATATGAATTGGGAGACGTGATAAGGGAATAACAAATATTTGCATTAGCATAGTCAATATCCAATACAATGAAACCATCTAGAAAATAGCCACGACCATAGAAATTTGTTTCCAAAAATAAATCCACACCTCTATTATGGAAGTTCATATTAAAACCTAGTTTGACCAACACTAAAACAGACACTAGATTCCGACGAATCTCCGGAGCATACATTACATCATGTAGGATCAAAGTGTGTCCACCACGCATGTTGGGTTGGTGTGCCAATTCCTTTTACTTCAGCTCTGGAGTTGTTTCCCACATAGATCCACTTAGTTCCAGTTGGTATTCGTCGGAATTCCACAAAGGATCCTCTATCCTTTGCTACATGGTCTGTTGCTCCTGAATCTACAGTCTACAAAGGATTGGATTCAGCCAACAATACGAACTTGACACATAAGCAAAATTCTCAAATGTACAAGAGGTGTTTACCTTTTTCGGCTCACGACAGTTGCGAGCATAGTGACCCTTCTTGTCACAATTGTAACACCTTATCCTTGACATTTTCTTCACTTGAGGACGTTTTCCTCTCTTGTGTTGGTTAACTCTTGGTTTCTTGCAAGAAGGACTTGATCCTTTGCATGACCACATATTGAACGAATCAATACGCTTATGCTTAGAGCTCAAAGCCCTTTCGAGCTAGAACCAGCATTGCAAATATTCTTTCGGCTCAAATGCCGTTAGGTGGTCCTCCACTAGCTCAAGGTGGCGCACGGCATTTTCAAGATCTTCCATAACATGGTCAAGAGCTTCTAGTGCTTTTGGCTTTTCCAAAGACATATTGAATCTTCATATTCAATATTTCACAATTGTTGCGTTCAAATCAAGCAATTACTTTCTTAGTTGCTGAAACCATCGATCCGAACACATCGACATATGCACGAATAATTAATGCCTATCATTTATGCATCTATTTTGCATAGACCCATCATATTAATGAACAATTTCAAGTAAGGTTTCAGAATCAAAAGGTCACTATATTTCAAATCATCCTCCAAAAATCCTAACTTAAAACTGTCATTAATATAATTGTCTGATGCAAACTAAATTCTATGAAGTTACAAAAACTTCTATCAACTACCCACAGCAATCAACAATAATAGAAAGCAAATAATATCTAACATCCAATAAAATAAAATAATGCTTTCACATAATTCAACATATCTATTACACTAAGTAATACATACATATGAAAATCTCAACACAGAAAGAG
This sequence comes from Eucalyptus erythrocorys, assembly GCA_014182555.1. NCBI lineage: Eukaryota > Viridiplantae > Streptophyta > Magnoliopsida > Myrtales > Myrtaceae > Eucalyptus > Eucalyptus erythrocorys. Next base: position 21,337,470 of record CM024603.1, read on the forward strand.
ATATATATACTCAAAACATCTCAAACTAATCTAAGAAATAAATAGGGAAAGTCCCTACTAATTTATTAGTCAAAAAATCCAAGAAATCTGAAGGCACATTTGCCAACCATGGAAAAACTTTTGGAGAGCTCTTATGCCGCCTCCAAGGCGCATTTACTTTGTGCCATGTGGCACTCATACTAAGGGTTGAAGTTTTGGTTAACCCAATCCTATAGTATTCTCTCACAAAAACTTCTACCAGCCTCATATAACCCGGGACCACGTTGACCTCCCATAGCCGATCTAACACTGCTTGCCATTCTGGTGGAAGAGTGTTCTTGAAGGTCGACACCTTCTCAAAATCCGGCATAAGATAACCATTCCCGATGATTTCCTGTATCATCTGATTGACTTTGACCACATGTGATACTAAATCACCATTATGCCACTGATAATTAGCTAACTCTGTCATCAGCCTTTTAAGTCTTGCACGTCCTTCGTTTGTTCTCGGGAATGCAGGTATCCGTGCATATCGCATCACAGTTCCTGCAACAAATGCGGAACTAAATAATTGGATTACTTATAATCCACAATTAACATAAAGGAAAATACATAATTTTCCATAATTCATGCAACAAATGCATAATAAAAATGGATTACTTATAACCCACATAGGCATAATTGAAAAAGAAACACATTCCTTTTTTTTTTTTTTTTTTTTTTTTTTTTTTTTGCGGTCAACGGTCAAAGTCAACGGTCGGTCAATGGTCAACGGAGTCAACGGTCATCAACGGTCAACGGAGTCAACGGTCAACGGGGGGTCAAACAGGTCGGGTCGCCGGTCGGGTCGGCCGGTTGGTCCGGCCGAGTCACCGGTCGGGCCGGCGGGTCGGGCCGGCGTCGGGCCGGTTCGCCGATCGGGCCAGGTCGGACGAACCGACCGGCGCGTTCCTCGCACGCGCCAGCGCCGCGAGCAGTGCACGTGCGATGCACGCACCTCGCCTGCTCCAAGTTGGCGCGTGCGTTGCACGCGCCGAAAACACCGCTTCGCTTTGGCTGCGCGTGGGGGCGCGTCCGGCGGCCGTTGGCGGCGTTCCGCCACTCGTCGCGCTCGTCTCGACGAGACCGTTCGTCCAGTGCCATCATAAGTCGATTTCGACTCACAGAAAGTCGAAAAATTGCATAAACAATCTCGGGTGTCGGGATTTCTTGCCCCGATCGGTGTTGGCCGAATTTATTTTCACGAAAATCAATAAAAAAACATCCACAGACATGAAAGGGGTCGGAAAAAACATGAAAAGGGATCGGGAAACATAAACTCAGGCTCTGATACCAATGTTGGTACTGTAGGATCCCCAAAAACTGAATTCGACCCTAAATCGAACCCCTAAACTTGCGCGGAAGACGAGCCTGGGATTTCTATATGCATCACCGATCCTAAGGCACATCACAGAATCGAACATACCTTGTTTTCCACGGATTAAACACCAACGACACCAAGAGGAAGAGAAAAAACGGTCCTACTTGATTTAACGACAGCAATTTGCCTTGGAGGAAGAAGGGTGTCGCCTTTTGATGCCTACTGTTCTTCTTTTCTTTTTGGAGTTTTTGGAGGGAGAGAGGGAAGGAAAAAGACGTACGTGAATTCTGCCAAAAGGTACGTTCTCTCTCCCTTCCCCTCCTTTTTATACGTCCCCCCAAAAAACAAAAACATACCCCTTCAAACATATCCTTCCATTCATGGGCCCTAACTTTGTGGGCCAGGCTTTTCGGCCCAACATGGGTGGACGGGCCAACTTAGGCCCATCCGATTATTTAATTAAAATCATCAATCACCGTGCCCTATCACCGGAGTCCTGCAAGACCAAGACATTCTGCCTGAAGCTCTTCCACGTCCCTCCTTCGACAACCGATTTCGCCTCCACGAGGCCGCGCACGATCACGAGATCCTCAACTTGACGATCGTGTAGACGGTGGCGTAAGCAAGGGTCGGGCCAAGGACAGTGCCGTCGAATGAGAGGGCGAAGTTAGAGAGGAGAGAGACTATGGCTTGCCCGTGCAAGGACATGGTGCACTTTTGGGGAATTAGGCGGTGGTGGTATGGGGTGGCGGTCCCATGTAAGCGGACTGCGGTGGTGGCGAGTGCGGAGTTAAGGTGGCGGCACGTGGGGGCGGCAGGAGCGGCTCTCGGCGGTGCGGAAAAAAGACGTTGGTTCATAACTGGGAGACTGAAACTGATAATTGGGCTGATGGGCCGATCCTGGGCCTCATGATCAAGTTGGGCCAAGCCCAATTTCGGACAATGGTAGCTTAGTGACCAGCCTTCACTTTGTAAGAGCTAACTCACATTCAGGTTGGGTTCTGTTTGGTCAAAGCCGAAGCAAAAGGGCCCTTTACAAATATTATCAAATTCATTTGTAGCTTTAGGAAATTGACGGAGAGATTCATGGTGAATTTGAAGGAGTGTGATCTCAAGCTTTAAAGGTTAAAAGAAAAGGTTAGGAACAGAAAGCAAGAGATGGATACAACTTAAGAATGCTTTGAGCTTGGGAGAGTATTGCAAACGTCTCAATGTATTGATACAAATTGAGTTTAGCTATTGTTAATGACAATATAAAAATAAAATTAACAATGACATTACCTGTATTAAAACCGTAGAAGGAGCAAATCAGAACAAGGGTGTATGTATTACTGGTTGTGGGAATTTATGAATTGTAAGATAATTTATGCATTTACAAAAATGCAAGAACGTATGTAATTTAACAGTGGCGAAACTAATTTTATTGGCCTAAGATATAATTATGAACATGCTTTTGCTTTTATGATACAATAAGGTATATTACTTCAACAAGACTATGTTAGCGATTTACAAAGAATAAGTATGATTAAGATCATCAATGATTAGCACTTGCTTAATTTACCAATTACAAGGGAAATTACTACTTTAAAGTCGCATTATCTATCTTAAGAGATGTTACTACTTTGAAGTAAATTATTGCTTCCATAGCATGACATAATACTTGGTAATTATATCATAATGCAATAGATTATCCCAAACTATCGCCAGTGACAAATACTCGGTAATTAACTTGAAACTTTGGTAAATTGCTAAATTCCTCATAATTCGATTGCATCAATCGTCTGAAAAATTTTATAGGTAATAGCAACATGCCTTTACACTTCATAAGTTAGGGATGTTGTTATAAGTAATTATTAAATATTCTTGTATTTTTCTTCAATTAACTGTGATTGATAGTTCTATTAGTGTTAACACACTTCCTAATTGTTATTAGAAACTTCTCTTTAAAATTTGTAACTCCATAATGAAATTAGTATTACCAAGTAGTTATCCTACTATATTGTAATTTTCCTTAAGCAAGTCATAATTTGTTGTCCGTATCTCTAGTAATTATACCTCCAACAATTGTAATTTGCTTCAAATTCTTGTGATCTCAATTGCACCTGTATTTAGTACTTTCCTTTTTTTTGCGTAGCAATTTAGCAGTACAATTCACAACAATAAATGCCTATCTCCTGCTAATTAAATTAATGAGTTAGGAAAGTACTGCAACGGATTTTTTTTTTTATTTAAAATCATAAATTTACCTTTTCAACCTCCAGCGTGCCATCTACCTTCCTATTTGAGGAGGGATATATTTGGAACAAGGGGAAAGAGGCTGTTTCTCGAATTTTTTTCTCCTTTTGGTTTGTGTGATTGGGTGTTAATGCCGTCGATAGTGATAAACCCTGTCGTAAGAGCTTAAGAATTATATCCCGACTTCTGAATAGCAATTTTTCCTTACATTGATTAAGATTGGAATTACTGTTTTTCATATATCTTTTGGAATTTGCTCTTTCGTAACATGAAGGTAACAGTGAAATTACCTCAACAGTCATATTGTTTAGTGTATTTCAGTTTTGGGAAATCACCATTTCAATTGATGATTCACTTTCGCTTATCCTTAAGATCAATCCTTGTTGTCTTACGCCAGTGCTTTCTTTACCACTTTCCTTTTCAAATGCTGCATGTGATTGTCCTTTCTCTGATTTATAAAAGACATAATTTCCAATGCATCTCCAAATTCCGGTGCTTTGGAATTTTAATGTGTTTCAAAGAGTGTCATCCATATCATGTAAAGAATCCCACATGTTTCTCAAATCTATTTGTCAATGTCTTATTGAACGGTGACATTTTGTAAAATTTCTTCTGTCCTAAAGAATTTTCAGACTTTTGTTTTGTCCTTTCTCAGTATTAGCTTCTTGACCTTAATTTTTCTGTTTTAGGCTAATGGGATTTAAAGTTTTCATCAAATTCAATTTCAACTATTCCAAATGATTGCAATTTTCCTTCTCACTCTGTTTTTCCAGGGCCTATAATTTTCAAGCAACAGTGCGTGGTTAATTTTGCTTTTAAAGAACATCATGCATACAACGTTAGGTTATATAACAAGTTTGTTGAATCTATTCCCCTCCGACCATAATCAAAGAATCTATAGTGTGTGCAAATTATATTACAGCTGCACATGTCTAATTGAGACCGGTCCACGCGAGATTGACCTAACGAGAATAATAGAATAAGCAGAACACAATCCCCTTGAAATCACATTTGGGTGCACAAGATCAAGTTGGGAGTTGATTTCTTTATTCACGAACCTGTCGTCCTCATCCGAAATGTCCACAAGACGTTCTTATCGGCAAATATAACAATGATATATCACGGATTTAGCATATGACATTTGCTTATTTTCAAAGGTTCACCGGCCGATTTCTCTCCCTCGTCAAAGATTTGGACCTTGGGAGTAATAGCGAGTCAAAAAAATCATTTTGAAAACTCCTTAAGATATTCGATATTCAAGGGACGTTATTAAGTGTGCTGATCTGTGGGATCTTGTCGTTTTGGAAAACCCTTTATGGTATCTCCACCGGTCAAACTTTGACTTACAAGTGAAAAAACGGTAGTGTGGACGGAAGAGGGGACTCATCATTGACTATGAAGATGCAATACATATCTTTTTGTATCTTTGCTATTACCCTACAAAAGAAATCACTGAACTTTTCCAAATTTGTTTTGTCTTGCCTTAAAAAAATTCCTTCCATGTGACCGTCGAAATCCAAAGTGATAGCCACCATTAAAAATGTGACGTGGTTACCTTGGCAAAGAAGCATGTGTCCATTGCCACGTCAAATCCGTTTTTCTGGTGTTGTCTAGAAATGCTACCATGTCGGATAATAAATGGTCGTTGGAGTGTTATCGGCACAAGTTTGGAGTTACTAGCAAGATGAGAATAGTTTGAAGTATTGACGTGTTGTAAGAAATGGTTTAAGATTTTTGTTGGGATTATCTATTTAATTGTTTTTCATAAATCTCCTTATCCTATTTCTTGATAAGTATAGCAATGATGGGGGCAAGTCTCTCGAGGATCTTGATAAGGATAGACATCAATGGTGGCCAATTTGTTCTTAAAGAGTTTCAATATTTGCTTTTCTCTAGTGTGAATCCAGGAAAATAAATAATTTTTTTAATTGATAGGCTCATTTTTGTAACAAGCTTGATCTTAGCCAAAAAGGCCGAAAAAAGTCTACTCTTTGAATATGCTAAACAATGTCGCATTATGCAATATTGGAGCTTTTTCAAATCAATCAATGGTTAAAAGAAGATCAACTAGCTACATTTCCACCGTAATTCAAGTCTAAAAGAGTATGATTACGCTTAGACCTGAGCAGGTCCTTAAAAGGTTCAAGGGGAAGAAACAAGCGGAATATCCGCCGGGGGGTGGGAGACCCTGCAATGTTACTCCTATATTCCTTCTCTATTGGGAATTCAAAAATAGATAGAGAATTAGGGGCCTTCATGGTGGTGAAGGTAGACATCACGTTAGAATAAAAGTCTTGTCTACCACCGGGTAGGCAAATATAGCAGCTTCCCACACCTAGGGTGAGTTAAGGTGGTAAACGGCTCACTGCTGAGTTGATATGCCTTACGGCACTATCACTGAACCAACAGGTCAACTCAGTACCCTCAATTCAGTGATAGTGTTAGACTTTGGTTAAAGCTGACTGACCTAGTAAAGGATTTGGGGTTGTCAAAAAAACAATATATATAAAACATTCGTCATATTTTCACTATTTACATGAATCCATTTTATCGAAAATAACAAATATACATTTTATCTTTACAAACTACTTTGTACCTTCACATCAATTAACTTATGTGTGTTAATGTACAATTTCCTTTGAAAAAATGTTAATACCTAAATCCTAAATTCTCCCATCCACCCAAAACACAGAGTCAAGTGCAAATTAGACCATTCAAACCCTAAATAATGCTAAAATATGTTTTCAAGAAGGAACAATTTGGTCTTTCAATTTAGTTTTTACTCATAGTATATGAATAGTATTTGCAAAAATAGATATGATACATAGGGAAATTGAGATGCATTTTATTTTTTTATTTTTGCCCTATAACATTCTTATATTGTGAGATATGTAGGAGGTTCAAATAAACTAGGTTGCAATTGGTTCATTCGAGCCATCTGATTCATGTCACATGAATCATCAGATTAGATGGCCTTTATGTGAGATTCACGGTATGTGCCAATCGTACAAATTGGACTTATTAAAAATGAATTATTCTATAAGAGTGTCTAAGTATGCATGAGACACTAAACATGTTTAGATTAATTTTTATTTTTTACTTAATATAAATCTTAGGATACACGCTTTTTGACTTTTATAACTCAATATACTCGAAACTTTCCCATTCTTTCTTTTTTATGTAAAGTGTGTTTGTTTCATTCATGTGTGACTATATATGCAAATGGACCAGTCATTGATACAAGCCCCTCTATAATGTGATTGAATCAATCTTATATTCTCAAATTATGGATGAGTATGGTTTTAGAATAGAATCTAAAACAGAAGAGCTAGACTGTAGAAACTTATCCAGTTCCAAGTTCCAAGGTATGTAGGGTAGGTTCCAAATTTCAAAAATTGGGAAATCCTTTTTGACAAGTAGGTTCCGAGTTCTAAATAAGTGAAACTTGAAATCTGTTTTTGTGTTTTTCTTGATTTATATCTTCGCGAAATCCTGCATTATTCCATAATATCCAATAATGAGTATATAATCTGAAACCACTGTTGACACCTAAATTTTGGCGGTCCGATTATTAGTTGCATAACACATAGGTTTAGGTGCATTTATTTTAATTTAACTTTTATTGGGCCGATGGTGTAGGGGGTCAAATTTACATTTTTTAGCTTTAGTTTGGCAGGCCGAGCTAGGCCCACGAAAGGAACAAATTAGCCCAAGCCCGTGGTTCTTTTTATTAATTAATTGGGATTTCAAGCGAGTGGTTTTAAAAAATTAGATTTGCAATCTGATTTTCAGTAATAGATAAGCCTTATCTTTATAGATTAGATGAAGTCAGTTAAAATGAGTTGAAAATATTTGGAGATAAGAAAAATAAGAGGATTCTTTGGAGATCAAGAGGTTATAGATGACCTTCGTATATTGGAAAATGAGATCAAATATTCTACGAAGATCATCTACATTTACCTATAAAAAGCAACATGTACAGAATCGCCTGGGGGGCTTCTCTTCGTCAAAAAAATACCTAGAAGTCAAAAAGAAAAGTAAAGAGGAAAGGGGAGTTTCGGTTTTCTTTAGGGGAGAGAAGAAAGAAAAGTCAAAAAAGGTGGAGAGAAGGAGAAAAAAAGTGAAAAAGTGAAAAGGATTTCTGGAGAAAAGTACAAGAAAACGAGAGAGAGGGAGACGTGCAAAGTAGGCCAGCAAAAAAAAAAAAAAAAGGGGGAGGAACTGTTCATCTTCTTCGCAGCAGCGGCTGCCGTCCTTGCCGACCACCGCTGCCCGTCCACGACCGCCCGGTGCTCTTTGCTCGTCCAGCCTTCGCTCGCCGGCCCCTTCCGCCGCCTTGCCGCCTCCACGACTCTCCTGGCTGCCGTCCGCGAGCCGTGCCGACTGCGCCGAACCCCATCGGAGCCAAGCCCGAACCAGATCCGAAGTTCATCGCCCGCACCGCACCTGTTCCGAGCTTTCCCGAGCGGCTGCCCTGTGACCCGCGACAATTCGAGTCTGCTCAGCCTGTTCGGTCCACGACGACCCGCCATCGGATGCCGAAACTCCGTCCCACGGGAGCCGCACCGTGATCGATTCCCGCTGCTCGATCCGCCGCGCCCTTGCCTCCGTAACAGCCCCAATTAGCCGAATTGCCACTCGTACGCCAACGCTTCTTCCTTTCGCTTGCCTTCATCGGGCCGTCCACCAGATCCGTCCCGACCGCACTGCACCACCGCCCTCCGGAGTCGCCTCACCGTTCGAGATCCCGCCGCCGTAACTCCCCTTTGCCGGTTTCACCGGTCGCCACCGCGATTCACCTTCCGCCGCGACGAAGCTTCTATTTTGCGCAGATCTGCTCCCGACCCGACGCCTTTGTTGGAAGCCGCACCCCTGCCGACCCGCGACCCGTCGCTCGATATCCCCGATTTGCGCGTCACCGCTCGCTGGCGATCCGCTCGCAGCTGGTCTTCCTCGCCGGAGCTCCGACGATCGGCGGCCGACGGTGAAATCCGAACCGGCGGCCAAAAAAAAAACAAAACAAAAAAAAAAAAAGATTTAGGTAGTTTAATCTTTTACTTTTATTCTTATTTTCACTAACCTTTATCTTATTTACTTTGGTTATTATTTAGAATAGTGACGTATGATTTTCTTTTATCATTCTATTAGACATTAGCTAGGTGTTTTTATCCCAAATTATGGTAATTATTAATTTGACCCGTAAGACGTCGGGTCATTTTTTAATTACTTTAATTTTTAGGAAGTTTGATGATATTTTAGTTGTTAAATCATTATAGAGTTAAAATAGTTGTTAATTTAATCCGTGAGACAACGGATTATTTTTTCAGTTATTTTAATTCTTATCTTTGCTGTTTAAAAATAATTACTTGTTTTGAAAAAAAAAAATTAACATTAACATTAAAAAAAAAAAAAAAAAACAAAAAGACAAAAAAAACATTAAAAACATTAAAAAATTAAAAAATCATAAAAATCTAAACATTGCATTAGAGCATTTAGGTTCATTAAGCTAGGACTACATTTTTAGGATTATAGTTTCTTTAGATTGTACTTCTAATTTTTTTAATTAGAACTATTTTAAATAGTGTTAGTACATCTCATTATTTTTTTAAATAGCTTTTAAGATAAGACATGGTTTAAATTAAATTGATCACTTTAGGTAGTTTAATTAGGGTTTTATTAATTCCAAATTAAAAAAAAATCAAAAATATTACATGCATGTCAAATAATTTGCATAATAGGTTTAATTAGAATTTGTTTATTAAAGTAAAACTCATGCATATCAAATTTAGATTAAGATTGCATATAATTTACATTTAATTAGATATCATGTCATTTAGAAATTCATGTTTAGGGCATGCATTTAGCATTTTTGTAAGGTCGTAGTTTATAGTTTCCTTTAATTTTATCACTTCAATTGATTGAATGTTATTTCATTGATTGTGCACCCGCATGACCACCCTTTGCATGTTAGTAGCTTAGGTTAAAATTAATCAATACTGCCTGTAAAATTATTTTTTTAAAAAAATAAAGGTACCGAAAGGGCGTTAGACTAATCTAGCGTAACCATGTCCTCGAACTTAATGAATCTCTAGTTCATAAAAAAAAAAAAAAAAGTATTCTCCCATACTTTATTTGGGTTTCTAACCATCCCTAATTGGTTAGTGGCGGCTCCAATTTGAATATAATTGCATGTTTAAATGAGATAGTTTTTAATATCAAGTCGCGATTGGTAGGATTTGGGAGGGTCCGTGCCGAGTCTCCGGACTTAGTAATCCAATAGCCTTTTTTGAAAAATTGGTCGCGACAGCTTGGCGACTCCACTGGGGACGAAAAACTCATAGTGGACATAGGCCTGTTTCTTTTTTAAAAGAAATATTTTGTTTGGCAGCATGGAAATAAGGTACGCTCCTAACATGAAGTGTTAAATGTTTTTACAGAAAGGAGGAATAAGGGGAGTAGTGCTTGTTGACTCTTTGTTTTGCAGGAAGGTGTTGGGATTGAATGTTTTTCTTATGTATTGAAGTGTTGCTTGCATTATAAATTGTTGTGCATGATTTTCAAATTATTTTTGCACTACAATTTGCACCCACAACCTGTCGGACTGGACCGCATTTAAGGATTCTAGGATGGTGTTGAGAAATGGATCAACCTTGAACGCGAGACCGCGATGTAGAGGTTGCCTTTCTCAACCCCGAAAATTTTTCATGGTGTCAAATGTGTTTGTCCATATCTGCGAGATTGCGTGATTATTGGACATTCCATTCGACTGAGCCGGGGTTAGGGGGACCTGACACGTTAATGCGAGACTACAACGGTCAGATCATCCCCTTAGCTCCACTTTGTTAAGCCATCTAGATAGAAATTGAGCCTCACATTTCATGCGCCTGTCTATGTGGTTGCCATTTTCCTTGGTGAAGTAAGTATTTTTACCTTATATTATGCAATCTATTTACTTTATTGCACCTTTTTTTTTGGTCCATGACATTAGGTCGATCGTAAAGCTTAATCTATATACAATGGGGAGATCCGATGTTCAATTCGTTCCAACTCCAAAGATTGAGCTCAAAGGGTGGTGGAATAGATTAGGTAAAGAAGGTCAAGATTATGTGGAATCGATATTGGGACGACTCATCCCGCTTTTGGATATTGGAGTCCATAGTGGTGTTTTGCAAGCTATCTCACACTTTTGGTGTCCCGAGACGGCTACTTTTATTTTTGGTAAGAATGAGCTAACGCCCACATTAGAAGAGTATAGCGTTATCATAGGAATGCCCCTTGAGACTGAACTTGTTAGGCCACCTCTTGGTATGGAGCCCACATCGATTTTATCTCAATTTTTAAGAATTGAAAGCGAAGAGGTTAAGAAGGTTTTGAAAGCTAATTGTAACGCATGCCCATTCTCTTTTTTGGCTGATCATTTTTTAAATCAATCTTCAATGCGCCAAAAAGGTAGGATATTCATCTTAGCATTCTTTGGATTTATAATTTTTCCTCATCGACATAATGCCATAAATCCTTCAATTGCATGGGTGGTCAGACAAGCATGCGCTGGCATGAACTTTATAAACATGATTTTGGCCGAGACATTTTTGTCCCTCAACCGTTTTAAACAAAATGGAGGAAAAATCATGAATGCCTCTCCTGAACTTTTACAAATTTGGTTTCTTTCTCACATGAAGTAGTTTGGTCATTTCATGCGTCGAGGTGAAATTGATGATTCTAATCACCCAATAAAGAGGTTTTCAACCTTAGAGAAAAAGTATACCGGAAAATCATTTTCGATTGGGTAATTTTTCTAAAAGATCCAGATCTCAAGGGTTTCCTATGGTACGCTAAATGGTTCCGTGTTAGCATGGCTCGTTTTTCTCACAAGACAGATAATCCAATTCTACTGATGGGAATTACTGGTGCAACATCTTACTATCCTTATAGAGTGGTCCGCCAGTATCGAATGCTCCAAGATATCCCACCTCCTCTCCAAATAAGTCTGTTTCAAGTCTGTTTCATGCGCAAGGATTACAAATACCTTGATTTGATCGAGCGTCTTGAAAATGCGTGGAAGGAATGCCGCCCGAAAAAAATAGTGGTGCCTAGAAGATTGAAAGAAAAGAGAAGGTTTTTCATGCCTCGGATTATTATATCCGCCATCACGAGATCCCTCAAGCTCTACTTCCCGTGATACCCGAGGTGACCATGAAGCCCACTCGTAAAGCACAAATTGAACATCTTGAAGAAACGGTGGAAAAGAAGGAGGCTTGAATCTCGAGTTGGTTCGGCGAGAACAAGAAGCTTCGAAAGATTTGTGATCTCCCAATTGTATATAGAAAAGAGTCGCTAAGATTTAGGAGTTTAATTATGGTTTTAGGGCGATATTTCAATTTCTTAGATTGATGTTTTAGGAATTTCTTAGGGAGTCATTGTTTTTGGAATTTGATTTCATTTAATAAACGATCGACCGTTGTCATGGACCAATCTCATTTGTTATGATACTTACTATATATATATTTTTATAATTAGGTAGCATCATGGCTCATTCAAGATCGCCAATCCGTACTCGTTCAGAGCAGCCATGGCTGATAACACCGAACAAACATGTGTTGCTGAACAAGCCCGCATCACTTTGTCCTCGAATCGGGGATGAAACAAGTCTGAATGTTCTTGAGCAGCTCTCTAAACAAATTGAGTCTCTCCAAGCAAACACTGCCCCACTAGCTCCACAAGTTGAAGTGATATTACCACAACATGGTCCCATGGCCGATCCAAGAGACAAAGGCAAGAGTGTGGCCGATCCAAGAGACAAAGGCAAGAATACATTCGCGGTTGGAACATCGACCTCTAATGATGCTTCCAGGAGAAAATTATTGATGCGCCTGAAATTGTTGATGAGGAGGAGCAAGTGATACACTCGACTATACCGAAGGCGAGCAAGAAAACGCATGGCGAAAATCGAGGAGAAACTCAAGCGCTGCGGGGGTCGTTTATCCGGGGCCCAACCTGATTTGTCCCATTATGTAAAGGTCAAGATGCCGAAGAAGTTCAAAATGCCGGACTTTGAAAAGTATAATGGCACCTCTTGCCCTAGAAGATCCATCTGAGACTTATGTGGTCGGGATGACCCAATATGTTGATAACATCCCCTTGATGATTCAACAATTTCAAGCAAGCTTGACGGGACCGGCGCTTCGGTGGTACATCATGAAGGAAAATTCTATTTGGAGACTTGGGAGGATTTGACTGATGCCTTCTTCAAGCAATATAAGTACAATATTGATGTCACTCCATCTCGAGAGGATTTACTTCGCACCGAGAAGAAGAAGACGGAATCTTTCAAGACATATGTCATGAGATGGAGGACCGTAGCTGCTCAAATTACTCCAGAGCCGATAGAAAAAGAGCTGATGGATTTGTTCATGAAGACACTTCCACCTGAGTATCGAAGTCGAATGCTGGGATCGACTGCTGAGTCATTCAATCAATTAATCCCTGTTGGCGAGCGAATTGAAGTAGCCCTGCGTGATGGATGGGCCTCTGATCAGACCGGCTCACATGGGAGAATTCCATTCAAGAAGGATAAGGAACCTGTAGCAAAGGTTAACGTGGCCTACGTTCAACCACCTCGCCTTGCCCCTAACACTCAACGGGGAGGAGCACGACCGTTCTTTGGCCACAGAGGAACTCTTCCGGGCGTCAATTTACGCCTCTTCCTAAACCTTTGTCAAAATCTTGCCGACTCTTCAAAAGAAAGGATTACTCGCTAAGGAGCCTAAGCGACCTAATCCCGAGCGTTTCCCTAACTTTGATCCTTCTAAAACATGCGCTTACCATATGGAGGAGGTAGGGCATTCGGTTGATGATTGCTATACACTGCGACCTAAAATCCAAAATCTGTTGGATGCTAAGGTGGTCTCATTCCGCGATACACAGCCGGACCATCCAGAAGCCGTGAACGCCATTTTCAGTTTCAATGCTGGTCGAAGGAAGAGCTTGAAAGTACATGTAGACGATGTTTATAGTGGTTTAGTTCGAGCCGGGTACTACTCGGACACAGAAAAGCCTACCATGTCTCAGAAGGTGCAAAGAGTTAAAACAATGCACAAGAAGGGGATGATTGTTTACGCGAGATCGGCCGACACGGTTTCGACTATCACTCCAATCATTATTGATCGGAGGAGGAGCTTTCTGATTTTGAAGATGAGTTTGCTGGTTTGAATGTTGGAGCTAATGATTCCATAGCTCTTGACATGCCACCGTTGGAAGATGCGTCAGATGAAGATGGATTAATCATTAATGAGGTGCCACCATCAGATGATGAAGAATTGATTCTTGATGTTACGCAACCCTATGTGTATACGAATGATAAGGCGGTACCATGGTGTTATGATGCGGAGATAGATGTGGTCGCTCGATCGGGACGCACTTATGCTCGAGGCCAACTCACAACTGTCAAGCCGATTCCGATGAGGAGGCTAAAGAATTTTTAGCCATAATTAAGGCAAGCGAGTATAATGTAGTGGACCAACTTCGCAAAATGCCGTCACAGATCTCCATATTAGAGTTGCTTTTGACATCGGAGAAACATCAAAAGTCCTTGATGAAAGTCCTTAATGAAATACATGTCTCGGAGTCCATTGAACCTGAGAAGTTGGAAGAATTTGTGGGGACCATTTTGTTAAAGGACCAAATTACTTTCTCAGATGATGAAATCCCAGATGAAGGAGCATGGCACGGCAAGGCCCTTTATATTTCAGCCAAGTGTCGAGATACCTTGGTGTCCCGCATACTCATTGATAATGGATCAGCTCTGAATATATGCCCTCTAGCAACCCTAAAGCATCTTGGTTATGATTTGGGGAAAATGCACGTCGCCAAGACCTCTGTCCGAGCATTTGATGGGACCAAAAAAGAAGTAGTTGGGGAAGTTGATTTAGACACCAAATAGGGCCGGTGTTATTTAGTGCAGTTTTTCGGGTTTGGACATACCTACGGCATTCAACTTCTTGTTAGGTCGTCCATGGATTCATGCAAAGCAAAACGGTTTCTTTGAGTCTCCACCGGAAAGTAAAGTTTGTGATGGAAGGGAAGCTTATTACGGTCCGAGGAGAAGACGAGTTCAAAATTTATCACGAGACGGCTATCTCGTATATTAAACCAGATGGTAAAGAAGAATCCAGTTTCCAAGCATTCGAGTTGGTTTTGACCATTCATGTTGCTCAAGGCACTACCCTACCCACTCCTAGATTGTCAAAGTCGTCGATCATGGTAGGCAAATCATGGTAGGAAGTGGTTTTACTCCAGGTACTGGTTTAGGTCGACATGGTCAAGGCACTCGCCAACCAATTGAGGCCGCGCGGAATTCATATACAAGAGGATTAGGTTATCGTGGTAGAGGTGGACGACCTTACAAAGGAAGGGGGCGAGGACGATCTGGCCTTATTATACCCCATATTAGGTCCACATTCCCTGGGCCTGCGAAGATGATGCACAAAGAAGAAGGAGCGATTGATAGCTGTGTTCAACACTCCAAGCCTCCGGTTGCTGACATTGATGTTATTCTTGTTGAAGAGGGAGACAAGCTGGTTACGAGACACCACTCGATCCTTTGGAAAAGACGACACACTCGAAGGGATGATCGGCTGTTCGAGGAGAATTTAGTGTTCGCCATCGACGAAGCTCGAGTAGGAGAATTTTAATTAATTGCACATTCCTCTGCGCAGGAATTTTCATTGCTTTCTGTATTTGCTTGTTAGGATTTTCATTCCAAAAATTTCCCTTATTTCAATAATGTAATTTGCTTTTCATCCAATAAAATACATTGAGATTTTTCATGTTTTAAGGGCATGTTGAAGTACACCAAACTAGCCCGTGATGAAATCCTACCAAAAGAAAACGGCAAGGAGCTAATTCTAAATTTGGGCTTCTTCATGTTCCCTTTTAAAAAAAAATTTTCAAAACAAAATAGTTTTTCAGCATGCATCTAATTTTACCCTGTTTGTTTCTTTTAATTATCTACTTTATGTTTCAGGTGCAACCCTGTGCACATTTGTTTTAATGAAGATGAAGCGCCAAGTCCGAGTTATGAGGATCAAGATGATTCAACGGATATTCAACGTAGTTGGGAGCAGCAAGAAAATTCGAAGCCAATCACCCTGGACAAACCGTCACTATAAATCTTAGTGACGAAGATAGCAAGGAGGTCACAATCGGGGTAGACTTGACCAAACCTGAAGCCCAACGCTTAACCCAATTGCTGAAGGAATACCGGGATGTCTTTGCCTGGTCTTATGCTGATATCCGGGTCGGATCCGTCCATTGTAGAACATTGTCTCCCGACTAATCCGATGTACCTCCCAAGAAGCAAAAATTACGGAGAGTTAAACCAGAACTTTAAAAAAATAGAGGAGGAAGTCATGAAGCTCCTTGACGTGAAATTCATCGAGGTATCACGGTATCCCGAGTGGATAGCAAACATAGTGCCGGTCTTAGAAAAAAGATGGTCGCATTAGAGTCTGCGTCGACTATAGAGACTTGAACAAAGCTAGCCCCAAAGATGATTTTCCGCTGCCTCACATTGATGTTCTCGTGGATAGTACCGCAGGCTTTGAGCTCTTTTCTTTTATGGATGGATTTTCTGGATATAATCGGATCGGGATGAGTGAAAAGGACAAAGAAAAAACGGCATTCATCACCCCATGGGGAACTTTTTGCTATAGGGTCATGCCTTTTGGCCTTAAGAATGCCGGGGCAACATATCAACGGGCCATGGTAGCGCTTTTCCATGATATGATGCACAAAGAGGTGGAAATATATGTTGATGATATGATTGCCAAAACCCGACAAGGGGAGGATCACGTCAAGACCTTAAAGAAGTTATTTGAACGGCTTCGTGAATTCAAATTACGTCTTAATCCAGCAAAGTGTGTGTTTGGAGCAACTTCTGGCAAATTATTGGGTTTCATGGTCAGTGGTAGGGGCATTGAGATTGATCCCTCAAAAGTTAAAGCAATTTGTGATTTGCGCCCTCCAACCACGGTGAAAGAAGTCCGAAGTCTTTTAGGGAGATTGAACTATATAGCTCGGTTCATCTCCCGGCTCTTTGAAAGCTTGCCAAGCCTTTCTTCAAGCTTCTCAAAAAGAATGCGCAAGTTAAATGGGATGATGAATGCCAAGAAGCATTTGAAGAGTTGAAGCAATATTTGATGAATCCACCGATACTCGTTCCTCAGACACCGGGGCAACCTTTAATTCTCTATCTCACAATTAATAGAGAGTCATTGGGGGCAATGCTGGCTCAAAAAGATCGACGAGACGGGAAGGAATGTGCCATTTACTACTTAAGCAAAAAGTTCTCAACAACGAAATGAACTACTCGATGTTGAGAAGACGTGTGCTTTGCTCTAGTATGGGTTCTACACGAGGCTGCGGCAATACACCTTGCATTACCAGACATTTCTAGTTTGTGAGAATGACCCTATCAAGTACATGTTAGAACAGCCGGCTTTGGTGGGGAAATTAGCGAAATGGCAAATCCGATTTCGAGTTTGACGTGCAAAGTGTACCGCATGAGAAATCGGTGAAAGGTCGAGTAATTGCTGATATGTTAGCAAATGGCACTATGCGGGATGAAGATGAGTACGATTCTCACGGATGATCGCATTTTGACAATGGAAAAGAGTCGTGGACTATGTTCTTTGACGGTGCGGTTAACCTATCCGGGTCAAACCTTTGGAGCGATTCGATTTCTCACGATGGCCAACACTATCCCGTAGCTGCAAAATTGGTATTTCCTTGCACCAACAACATAGCTGAATATGAAGCATGTATTCTCGGCCTGCAGGTAGCCATTGAAATGGAGATTAGCAAATTGAAGGTGTTTGGTGATTCGACACTTATTATCCTCCAGACTGTTGGAAAAATGGAGGACTATAGATGCCAAATTGGTCCCTTACCATGATTACTTGGAAGACCTTGTGAAGGAGTTTGACGAGATATCATTCGAATACTTGTCAAGGTCCCATAATCAGTTTGCAGATGCACTTGCAACTTTGTCGTCTATGGTCAAGGTTACAGAAGAACTAGAAATTGCACCTTTAAAGATTGAAGTGCTTGCAAAGCCAGCCTATTGCATGGTAGTGATAGGAGAGCCGGATGGAAAACCATGGTACTATGACATCATGACCTACATCCAAATGCGAGAGTTCCCCGAGAAGGTAGCAATCCAGTGACCGAAACATCTTATGAAACTTGCCTCCAAGTTCTTTATCGGTGGGGATACATTATACAAACGGTCTTTTGATTCCGTCCTACTTAGATGCGTCGATGCTAAAGAAGCTACTCAGTTGATGGAAGAAATACATGAAGGAGTGTGTGGGCCTCACATGAGCGGCCACATGTTAGCAAAGAAGATTATGAGGCTAGGTTACTTCGGGTGACCATGGAGACGGTGCATTTAACATGTCAGGAGATGTCACCGTTGTCGATTTATGGAGACAAGATAAATGTTCCTCCAAATGAGCTGCATCAATTGTCGGAACCATGGCCTTTTTCAATGTGGGGCATCGATGTAATCGGCCCAATTAACCCAAAAGCTTCAAATGGTCATCGTTTCATCCTGGTCGCCATCGATTATTTCACAAAATGGATAGAGGCAGCCTCTTATGCAGTTGTTACCGCAAAGAATGTCGTGAAATTCGTGCGACGTGATATCATTGCTCGTTATGGCGTGCAGAAGCCATCATCACGAGACAATGGGACGAACCTAAATAACAAGCTTGTCAATGGTTTGTTCAAGGAGTTCAAAATTCGTCATTTGAATTCATCGCCTTATCGTCCTCGAGATGAATGGTGCGGTTGAAGCGGCGAATAAGAACATCAACAAAATTCTGGCAAAGACGGTGATAACTATCGTGGCGGCATGAAAGACTCCCTTACGCTCGATGGCGTATAGGACTTGATTCGTACCTCTCTTGGGGCAACTCCTTTTCTACGGTGTATGGTATGGAGGCGGTCTTACCGGTTGAGGTAGAAATCCCTTCTCTAAAGTCTTGTCTCGAGTCTAAGGCGACGGAATTTGAATGGACACGGCGGAGGTATGACCAACTCAACATGATTGATGAAAAACGGCTGAAGGCCATATGTCATGGCAGTGTTATCAACAACGTGTGGCCAAGTCTTTCAATCGGAAGGTTCGCCCAAGACATTTCAAGGTTCATGATTTGGTGCTACGCAAGATCTTTGCCGTTCAACCTTGATCCCGCGGCAAGTTCACTCCAAATTACATGGGGCCATACGTCGTGAAGAAAGTACTTCCGGAGGTGCTTTAATCTTAGCGAGAAATGGATGGGCGGGAATTCATGAATCCTGTAAATTCGATCTTTGTAAAGAAATACCATCCATGAATAAAAAGAGCTCGTAAAAGCCTTTCTCTCGATCAAAGTTGGTCAAATCTTTAGTGTATAATGATGTATGTTTTGTTTTGCGAGGTGCGAAGAATGCATATGAATGACGATGTCCACTATCTTTGTAAGGAACCTCTATGAGCTCCCTTACAAAGAGGGGGCAAGACATGGACACCTAATAACTTTGACTTTATGATCTAAGGTGTCATTATAGAATGCTTTCACATGATATTGTGCAGTTTGTAAATTCCACTTGAAATTTATCAAAATGGATAATTCAGTGAAAGATGGCGAGTTACTTGATCATGCTAAATGAGATGTGAAAGGCAAGCCTTATCCCATACACGAGTCCCTTGTTTATACATTGTGAGGTGAGTATGGAAACGTCTTGTGTTTCAAGATGAAGAGTTTTCTTGCAAGAAGTACGACAGCTGAAATGACAAGAGGCAGTTCATTTCCCTACTAATGAACCCTTGTTCAACCCCTTCTTTGAGCCCAAATACTTGAAGAATTTTCTTTCATACTACCCCTGTCAAGGACCACCCCACATTGGGGCAAGTTGGAGGTAAGACAGCAATATGAGGTGAGGAAAATGAAAAAGAATTTTTCTTGCTCTCACTTGTATTAATCTTCAAGTCATGCTATTACATTGAATTCATGTGGTAATTTAAGTGCCTTAGGACGACGAAGAGCATTTCTTTCTCTATCCTACACACTTTTATCCATTGTTTAGCCCATTTGAGCCTATGAATTCATTCCACATTGAACCCAGTTGATGATCATCCCCCACACTGGAGCAAGACAAAAAAAAAAAAAAAAAATCATTCAAGAAGCATGGCTTATAATGCTGATGAAAAATGAAGGCTGTGTGAGTCCAAAGAAAATGAGTGCAAAAAAAAAAGGGTGGGGCATGAAAAAAGCAGTGTGCCTGGTAAAAGCAAGGCCAATGCCCACAAAAAAAATGAATGAAATGAAAAAATGAAAAAATCAAACATTCGTTGAAGCCGTACCCCCCAATAATGTGGTACCAAAAATACTCAGATATTGCAATCAATGGAGTTGTGATATGAAAAATTCTCGATGATGGAGAAAAAGAAAATTGGTGGAAGTGTCAAGATGATTACCAACTCTGACCCCCTAAACACTTTTTGAGCCTAACGATCCTTTCGTTTCTCAACCCATGAACCCAGCCTATGTTACGTCCCTTACAAAGTCTCTTGATTATGGCACTTAAACTAACATAGGGGTTCACATGTTTTAAGCATTGCTCGAAGAAGTGCGAGCAAGATTACTTCTTTCTCATTTTGCGGGATTCTTGACTTGTAAACCCGGAGATGATTACAGAATTATTCTGTCAATTGCCTTGACTCAAAGAGTTCCTTTGTTAAGCCTTTGACCAAGCCCACATTACAATACTGTCAAAGACCTCTCATATTGGTAAGGTAAATCTTGCTTGCAAGAAAATTCAAACTCTTGTCGACAAGATGATGATAAGATTGAGTGATATATTCCCGCATCAATGGTCGGGACAAATGACCCCTCCTAAATGAGAGCGAGTGAAAAGCCTTTTCACACCAAAAGTGTCTCATTTAGCATGTTCAAGAGATTCACAGATTAGTGAAAATTGTCCTAATGATAATTTTTCCAGTGGAAGTGAAAATAAAAAAATGATGAAATGAATTTTTCCTCAAAGACCAAAGGATTTGTCTTTGAAACCCTGAGTTTGGATGCTTGATGAGAATTCAAAGTACCCATTTATAAAATGTTTTCAAATGTCAGTGTGAATTCCAGATATTTGAACCTTTAAGCACTTGATGTGACTTCCAAGTGTTTGTCTTTTCCGAACATCTGATGTGATTTCCAGATATTTAGTAAATATTTCCAAATGTCTAGTGTGAATTCCGGATATTTGAACCTTTAAACGCTTGATGTGAGTTCCAAGTGTTTGTCTTTCCAAACATTTGATGGGATTTCCAAATGTTCAGTAAATGTTTTCAAATGTCTGACATAATGTTTAGATTTTTTAAATTTCAAGTACTTGATGCAATTTCCAGGTGCTCAGAATCTGATGAGAATTCCAGATCCCTAAAGACTCTGAACCTTTTAATTATCTAAAGGGAGTTCCAGATAATTGTTGGGTCTCATAGGAATCATTTCACACCAAAGTCCACAGACAGGTACAAGGTACATGTTCTTCTTTGCATTTGCATTTCATTGGTCATAGACACGTGGAAATCTATGTTCATGACCAAATCATTGCATTTACATGGCATTTCTTTATTGCATGACATTGCATTTATTAAAGTCCATTTAAAAAAAAAATTTCCATGCGTGCATATGATCAAAATTTAGGTCTCAATTTATCTTTGAAGGCAACCTCTACGAGCTCACCTTCAAAGAGGGGCAACTGTTGACACCTAAATTTTGGCGGTCCGATCATTAGTTGCATAACACATAGGTTCAGGTGCATTTATTTTAATTTAACTTTTATTGGGCCGATGGTGTAGGGGGTCAAATTTACATTTTTTAGCTTTAGTTTGGTAGGCCGAGCTAGGCCCACGAAAGGAACAAATTAGCCCAAGCCCGTGGTTCTTTTTATTAATTAATTGGGATTTCGGGCGAGTGGTTTTAAAAATTAGATTTGCAATCGATTTTCGGTAATAGATAAGCCTTATCTTTATAGATTAGATGAAGTCGGTTAAAATGAGTTGAAAATATTTGGAGATAAGAAAAATAAGAGGATTTTTTGGAGATCAAGAGGTTATAGATGACCTTCGTATATTGGAAAATGAGATCAAATATTCTACGAAGATCATCTACATTTACCTATAAAAAGCAACATGTACAGAATCGCCTGGGGGCTTCTCTTCGTCAAAAATACCTAGAAGTCAAAAAGAAAAGTGAAGAGGAAAGGGAGTTTCGGTTTTCTTTAGGGAGAGAAGAAAGAAAAGTCAAAAAAGGTGGAGAGAAGGGAAAAAAGTGAAAAAGTGAAAAGGATTTCTGGAGAAAAGTACAAGAAAACAGAGAGAGGGAGACGTGCAGCAGGCCAACAAAAAAAAAAAGAAAAAAGAAAAAGGGGAAACTGTTCATCTTCTTCGCAGCAGCAGCTGCCGTCCGTGCCGACCACCGCTGCCCGTCCACGACTGCCCGGTGCTACCACTCGTCCAGCCTTCGCTCGCCGACCCCTTCTGCCGCTGCCGCCTCCACGACTCTCCTGCTGCCGTCCGCGAGCCGTGCCGACCTGCGCTGAACCCCACCGGAGCCAAGCCCGAACCAGATCTGAAGTTTATCACCTGCACCGCACCTGTTCCGAGCTTCCCCGAGCGGCTGCCCTGCTGACCCGCGACGATTCGAGTCCTGCTCAGCCCTGTTCGGTCCACGACGACCCGCCATCGGATGCCGAAGCTCCGTCCCACAGGAGCCACGCCGTGATCGATTCCGCCGCTCCTGATCCACCGCGCCACTGCCTCTGTAACAGCCCCAATTAGCCGAATTGCCACTCGTACGCCGACACTGCTTCCTTTCGCCTGCCTTCATCGGGCCGTCCACCAGATCCGTCCCCGACCGCACAGCACCGCCCTCCGGAGCCGCCTCACCGTTCGAGATCCCGCCGCCGTAACTCCACTGCCGGTTTCACCAGTCGCCACCGCCGATTCACCTCCCAGCCACGACGAAGCTTCTATTTCTGCAGATCTGCTCCTGACCCGACGCCTGTTGGAAGCCGCACCCCTGCCGACCCGCGACCAGTCGCTCGATATCCCTGATTTGCGACGTCACCGCTCGCTGCTGATCCGCTCGCAGCTGGTCTTCCTCGCCGGAGCTCCGACGATCGGCGGCCGACGGTGAAATCGAACCGGCGGCCAAAGAAAAAAACAAAAAAAAAAAAAAAGATTTAGGTAGTTTAATCTTTTACTTTTATTCTTATTTTCACTAACCTTTATCTTATTTACTTTGGTTATTATTTAGAATAGTGAGGTATGCTTTTCTTTTATCATTCTATTAGACATTAACTGCAGGTGTTTTTATCCCAAATTATGGTAATTATTAATTTGACCCGTAAGGCGTCGGGTCATATTTTTAATTACTTTAATTTTTTAGGAAGTTTGATGATATTTTAGTTGTTAAATCATTATAGAGTTAAAATAGTTGTTAATTTAATCCGTGAGACAACGGATTATTTTTTCAGTTATTTTAATTCTTATCCTTGCTGTTTTAAAATAATTACTTGTTTTGAAAAAAAAAAAAAAACATTAACATTAACATTAAAAAACAAAAAAAAAAACATTAAAAACATTAAAAAATTAAAAAATCATAAAAATCTAAACATTGCATTAGAGCATTTAGGTTCATTAAGTTAGGACTACATTTTTAGGATTATAGTTTCTTTAGATTGTACTTCTAATTTTTTTAATTAGAACTATTTTAAATAGTGTTAGTACATCTCATTATTTTTAAATAGCTTTTAAGATAAGACATGGTTTAAATTAAATTGATCACTTTAGGTAGTTTAATTAGGGTTTTATTAATTCCAAATTTAAAAAAATAAAAATATTACATGCATGTCAAATAATTTGCATAATAGGTTTAATTAGAATTTGTTTATTAAAGTAAAACTCATGCATATCAAATTTAGATTAAGATTGCATATAATTTACATTTAATTAGATATCATGTCATTTAGAAATTCATGTTTAGGGCATGCATTTAGCATTTTTGTAAGGTCGTAGTTTATAGTTTCCTTTAATTTTATCACTTCAATTGATTGAATGTTATTTCATTGATTGTGCACCCGCATGACCACCCTTTGCATGTTAGTAGCTTAGGTTAAAATTAATCAATCTTGCCTGTAAAATTATTTTTTAAAAATAAAGGTACCGAAAGGGCGTTAGACTAATCTAGCGTAACCATGTCCGGACTTAATGAATCTCTGGTTCATAAAAAAAAAAAAAAAAAAATTAAGTATTCTCCCATACTTTATTTGGGTTTCTAACCATCCCTAATTGGTTAGTGGCGGCTCCAATTCGAATATAATTGCATGTTTAAATGAGATAGTTTTTAATATCAAGTCGCGATTGGTAGGACTTGGGAGGGTCCGTGCCGAGTCTCAGGACTTAGTAATCCAATAGCCTTTTTGAAAAATTGGTCGCGACAACCACTAATCTAAACTGCCATTTTATGACTGAAATTTTTACTTTATTAATGTTCCATATTCTTCGTGTATCTAAATATAAGTTAAGATTAGTGGATTATAGCAACAAGCGATACTCATTAAAAGTGATAATTCATTAGAATCGTACAATTAATAATAAAGTAGAACTTGAATAAACCTTGGAACCAACTAAAACTTGTGATAGGATAGTAGATTCTAAGTTTGAGGGCATGTATGATAGATTCTAGGTTTCACAAAATGAAAAACCTATTCCACTTGATAAGGTTTGGATTCCAAGTTAAACATGTACAGAACTTGGAATTGCTTACTCTTATTCCGAATCACAACAAAGTAAATTGCGAGATATAACAGCAGGACTAGTCTTCTTTCCCTAAATGACATGGACCTCACATCACTTTTTAAATGTCGACCCATGTTCCACGTAACTTTTTCATAATTTTTAAAAATTTATAATACTTCAAATTTACGAAATGTTATATATTTTTATATTAGAATTTTTCGTATTGGCCAAAAAGAAAAAGAATTGCCATGGAGAGTGAAGACTCCAAGATTGATGATGACCAATCTCGATTCCCGTGTCACAAAAAGAATTCGTGAATTTCACTAATTTTATGTAATTAATAATTATTAAGAAAAAACGTGAGTTGTGTACCTTACACTTCCAACGCTCCGTATAGTCATTCAATCACCTACCAAAGCATTGCCCATTCCTTTCCAATTTCGATCGCGAAGAAATTTACATTCCCAAATAAACTTTTCATCTTATTCTGTCAATGTCTTCTTTTTCACATGTATTTGATTTATGACTTAAAAATCATTTTGGGTTTCCATTTTTTACCAGGACCAAACACAAATCATAAGGCAATATACTATAGTAAATCCCGCTTTTTAAATTTCATTTGCACTTCATCCATCTATTGTATCAAATAGTGGAGCAAACGGGCAAAAAGTTCCCAATGAGTGGCCCTGTTCAATCCGATTCTGCCAACCGACTTCAAAGTGTTGCATGGTGAGTTTGATTGGATTGATGCAGAGACAAGATGAAGATGAAAACAAAAATAAAACAAAAAAGAGCTAGAGAAAAGAAAATATGAGAGAAAATTTATTCTTTTTTATTTTTTGATCGAAACTATTCTATTTATATTCTAACTCTCACTCTCAGATTTTTGTTATGCCTCCTTGCAGGACATGAGAATCGAAACCCACTCTTGAAACTAATTCGCCCTTACTCTAACCTTCGTGAGAATGTGAAGATTCGAAACCTCCACCTCCCCCTTCCATATTAAAAAGATGGCTACTAGGGTAAACCCCAGTAATTGAGAGAATTTATTCATTACGTGTTTTATTTTTGGCAAAAGAAATGGAAATAGCAATCATTTTCTTTTGTCAGACAAAGAACAATCATTGAGGTTTTTTTTATTGCAATCTGCAAATTTAGGAGAGGGGTGATGAAATATTAAGCTCTCAAGTCATAGGTCCTTCCCCAGCCTACATGGGACCAGCACATCATTTTGGACTTGGGAAACGTTTTGGACACGTTGTATGACTTTTGGAGACGCATCCCCTTCCTCATCTCGTCAGTTTCGATCTCTCCCTCTCGCTCCCTCTCCCTCGTTTACTTGCCTTGCTCGACTTAAAGAATCCCAACTTTCTCTTTTTTTCTTCAAAAGCATTCTCGTGTGGTAAGTGTAAACGTGGCTTCCATGTTTCCAACGAGTCAAAAAGGGGATTGATGCTATTGGTTCCGAAGGTATGTGCATTTTCCACTGAAGTTGCACATCACCTTTTGAAAGGAAATCGACTTTAGACCCCATGAATTTTATATGAACGGGGAGAACTTGTGTGTGTGTTACTTTTTGTTTCATTGGTTTGTCTCTCATTAGATGTTTCTCTTTTTCAAAAGTGTTAGTATTATAGAATAATAATACACACACATATATATATGTATTTTACTTGAGGAGGATTGTCTCTGTACATCTCAATTATTAGATGCTCCAGACAGTTATGCACTAAATATCTATTGATATGCATTTGGAATTGCTCATTAACTCAAAATTTAACTATACCCGCTCAATTTTCTTGAGAGGAGAAGCCATTTTAATTTACATAAATTATCCGATAATTCAATAGTTCATCATCAATTGATACTCCTAAAATCAGGCAAATATTGTTTTTCGTTTGGCTTAAATTTTTTCAAATTCCAAGTTTTTGCACAAGTGATTCATCTGTTGTTTTTTATTTTTATTTTTGGGCCAAGATGGCCCATACTGTTAAAAAACACTATAAGTGAAAGTAAAATCCTCCAACTAAATTTCTTTTATACAGTATATCATTGTCGATATTGATGTCTTCAATTTCTAGGAGTTAGTTTCTCATTAGTCAAGCCAAGCAAAATTGACTACTGGGATCTAAGCTGTTTAGTTCTTTCTTGCATTTCTGCCTCAATTTAGCTGTGGTCTCAATCCATATTTTTTTTTCTCCTTTCTAGTGACTCTGTGCTATCCAAAGGCCATCTTTTCATTTTTCGATTTTTTTTTGGTTGATTTAGTTTTCTTGTCAACTTTCATCTTAATTGATTTATCGTTCGCGTAATCTTAAAGGTGCACTCTCTCTTATCACCCTAGTGCTTTGGAGTAGCTCTCCAGATCATTCTTTTCCATTTTTGTCATCAAACAGTTCTAGGAATGATGATTTAATTGATTATAATAAATTTTCGTGGGTATCGTTATCTGCATTTCCCAATTATCTTGGATGGCCGGCTAGCAAAAGTGGGCTCACCAGTTGCGAATGTGACTAAAAGAATGAAAAGTTTTCCTTGGATTAATAGGAAAGGACTGCGAATCTTCTGGCAGGAAAGTGACCATTGCTGGGTACACGGTCGGTTAGAAAAAATTCACACTATTACAGTTGAAAGAAATCAATTCAAAACTAACTTCAACCATATTGAATGAATAATACGTGTGATTAGAGCTAATTTAATAATAGAATTCTTCCACATACAAGGCACATGCATCGGACATGCACGGAACACGTGCACGACACATGGAAAGCTTGACAATATCGTCTAGGTTAAAATTCAACACGGACATACAATTCCTAAGAAACTAGATCGCCTCTAATGAGTTGAGAAATGAGGGTTAGAATATCATATATAATGACACATCTTCATTCGTATTCCTATATATTCCCGTTAACCAAGTCAATTACCATCATGTTATCCGAAAGCATCAATTAAGCAAATTATAAAACGCATAAGTATACATGTTGTCAATCAATTTTTTTTTCAAGTGTTAGTGAAAGGTGCGGACATACAAGATCTAAGACATTGTAACATGTCATCCATACTTTCCAAATAATAGGATATTGATCCTTTATTGTCTGGACCGATTTATCTGTTCAAAAATCTTTTTTAAATAAGATTGTGATCTTAATTGTGGCAAGATTGTGATTCGAGATTGTAAAATTGATAACATCGTGCAAAACCCTATACTCTTACTGATTCTAATTCCTTTTTATGATGGAAAATCAAACCGAATAAATTTGGCTTTTAACTTGATATAGAAAAATAGCAAAATTTACGATGTGCTTTTGCCCCATCTACACTAGTCAGAGTCAAATTTAAGCTTTCTCGTAGTAACACTCGACCGAAAGTTGTGACCAGTGGGAGTTTGATTTGTCAATGTTTGCTACTCTGTTTAGTGGCGAGTCTCACCACGACGAGGAGCAATAGACATATTGTTGTTAAAATCTAAAATTTATTATTAGGTTTGCTTGTCTCCTCCCCCTCCCCCCTCTCATATTTTTTTTTTTTCTTTTTTATTTCATTTGTGATGGAATTCGAGTCGGCGGAAGACGACTTACCTGATTCCGATGCGCAAACAGCAAATAGCCCCGGAACGAACGTTGAATTGCTGATGAAACACGAACAACACTTCCTCACGTTGGTCTGGATGCAATCACTAGGAAAGCACCCGATTTCCACGGCGTAAATGCCGATTGCTCTTGCAAAATTGAAATGGAATACTTCTTCTTTTTGATGGAAAAAATGGGAGAGAATTTTGGTGTGAAATGATCTGCCAACAACAACCTCAAACGGTTGTCTTCTAAGAGCTTTTTATACCTCTCATTTCATACCTTTTCAATAATAACTCGCAGCCCATCATGGACACACCCATTCAATTACAACATCTCCCACTCGGACATGATGGGCTTGATAGCTCTCAAGAATGTAAGGCATTCATCATTCATCAACTTTACAAAACAATTCATCGGCAAATAAGCCGTGCGACCGGTGAGTACACATGCACTTGGAAGCTCAAATTATGCACCTGTTAGGGATAACATAATGGCTACAATCCCGAAAAGAAATAAACAATCGATGTCTTACAGTGCCCCAGACCTATTTTGTTACATCAATCTAAGTATACATATCCCTTAAAGGCTATACTTGACTATTCTCAAAACACTATGTATTTACAATTACATCTACAACCACATAAGGCGATATAATTGGTCGACCAGTAAATACATGTGATGGATGTATAACAACAATAGTCTTCCTTCGCACTCATGTCTCTCTCCATTTCAGAACAACTGCTTTCCTAGTCACGTCCCATAAGGCCATATCTATTCATGATCGCCGAGAACATGCTAAAGTAGCAACATTGATCTTTCACTTCGAGAACATAGTCAGAAGTAACATAGGGTACAAAATGAGGTAAATTATAAATTACCTCAAGGGCTCACAAATGAGTAAATAGAGATTATTTCACTCACCTTCCCTTGTTGGTCGTATAATGCACATGTAGTATGAATTACATGCTATAGTGAATTTCTCTTTCTATAAGAGCGTATGTCATTCATTAAATATATCCAGTATACGGATCTTATCCTAAACATAGTCACGTGCTTCTCACGTACTCATGTTTAGCTCGAGTGCTATTTCAGCTCGCTTTCTATAGCGCCCAATTAAGTACTCGCATCCGGCATCTTTCAGGCATACATGATTGTGGGATAATCATGTTCGGTCTTATTATAAACAAATTACAGACCTCATCTTGACTCCAATTAAGGCGACATATTTTATGTACCAAACTTGCTCTTCAGTATTTATTTGTACATAACGTCTCATCTCAACGTGCTAACTACAGCACTTGAGGCGATTGCTCGTGTGAGTGAGCCAATCATTGCCTGATAACATACTTTTCAATAATATATGTGTGTATGTGCTAGTCTCATAATGGATTTGTAATTATTGATAAAACATCAAGTCACTAATAATCAAACAAGTACAATACATATGTCTACAAATACATAAACCAATGATCCTCAACAATTACACATATCACATTCTACGCAATCCTAGTGACATCCTATGGGTCAAGAATATGTCTCTAGGAATAGCCTTCGTAAATGGATCAGCAATCATTCTATTAGTTGAAATGTATTGCAGGATCACTTCTTTCTACGCTATAACATCTCTGATGAAGTTGTTCCTTATGTCAATATGATTCGTCCTTCCATGATACTTGGGATCTTTGACATAGGCAATGGCTGCTTGACTATCGCAATAAACTGTCACTAGGACTGTCACTAGTCTTGGAACCTCAGTGACAGCGGCTAAATCTTCCAAGAAACGTTTTAGCCATACTGCTTCTTGCACTGCGGCAGAACATGCAATAAATTCTGCCTCCATAGTAGATAATGCCGTGCATGTCGGTTTCTTACTATTCCAAGAAATTTCACCTCTATTGAGCAAGAACGCATATCCAGAAGTCGATTTACGCTCGTTGAGCATCTGAATAGCCTAATAGGCGTAAATCATTCCCTTTGTAACAAAGTCGATAGTCCATGGTGCCCTTCAAGTATCTAAGGATTCTCTTCACTGCTTTCCAGTGTACTTGACCGGGATTTGATTGATATCGACTCACCAATCCCACGGCATAACATATGTCGAATCGAGTACACATCATAGCATACATCAAACTTCCAATTGCACTAGCATAAGGAACAGTTTTCATTACTTTAATTTCTTCTGGAGCTTTAGGACACATCTCAGCACTTAGGCCTTCACCTTGCATGATAGGGGTATCAATGGGATTACAGTGCTGCATATTAAAACGTTCAAGAATCTTCATAATATAAGACTCTTGTGATAAAGCAAGGAGTTTCCTTGATCGATCTCTTTCGATCTTAACTCCTAATATATAAGCAGCTTCTCCCATGTCCTTCATTTCAAAGTTGGAGGACAACCATTCTTTTATGGTGATGACCATAACCTTGTCATTTCCAGCTAATAGAATATTGTCCACATAAAGTGATAAAATCACAAATTTATCTTCGGACCGCTTGACATATACATAGTGATCCTCTTCGATCATCGTGAAACCAAAAGTTGTTATAGCTCGATGAAAACAAAGATACCACTGTCTAAATGATTGCTTAAGGCCATAAATCAAGCGATGAAGTTTGCATACTTTATTATATTGGCCTTTAGCTATGAAACCTATCGGCTGCTTCATATAGATTTCCTCATCTAGTTCTCCATTGAGAAATGCCGTCTTTACATCCATTTGATGTAATTCTAAGTCCAAATGTGCAACGATGGCTAGAATAAGGCGTATTAAGGCAAACTTTACAACTGGTGAAAAAGTTTCCTCATAGTCTATATCCTCTTGTTAAGTATAACCTTTTGCCATAAGGCGATCCTTATATTTTTCAATGGATCCATCCGCTCTTCGCTTAATCTTAAAGACCCATTTGTTTCCAATGGCCTTGCGATTTGGCGGTAAATCAACCAAGTCCCAGACATGATTTGCCCTCATTGACTCCATCTCATCTTTTAAAGCTTTTCTCCATTCTTCCTTGTCAGAGGATGAGAGAGCCTCTTGAACAGTCTTTGGCTCAGCATCGTCTTTCTGAGCAATCATAAATGCTTCCCCTTCAATCTCAAAACGACAACGAGAAATACTTTTACGATTACTTTTACGCAACTGAATTCCTCTTGAATTCGGTTCGTTAGGCGATACAACACTCCCACTAGGTCCTGCATGTTGAGGTAGTAAATCTTCATTTCCCTCTACAACATTAGTGGGTGTGTTATCAGGATCTTCCATCTCATATAATTGGAAGTCCTTATCAATCTCACCTCTACTTGGAAAATCGTTCTCCAAGAACGTGACATTTCGTGACTCCATTTCGGTCACACTTCCATCAGCTTGTTCACCTATGAACACATACCCTTTGGAGTGTTCAGAATATCTAATAAAGATACATTTCTTCCCTCTATGGCCTAATTTGCCATATTTATGGGAAGAATCATGAACATAAGCTGCACACCCCCATGGACATAGACTACTTAAGTCTGGTTTCCTACCAGTCCATAATTCATAAGGGGTGGAAGTGACCGACTTTGAGGGCACTCGGTTAAGTACATAGGCAGCGAGTCAATAATACATCCCCCAATAAGAGATAGGTAAATTTGCTTGTGCCATCATGGACCTATCCATTTCCAATAGGGTTCTATTCCTTCTCTCGGCTACCCCATTTTGTTGTGGAGTACCAGGAATAGTCAATTGTCGTACAATTCCCTTTTCATCACATAGAGTCTTGAATTGCTCCAATAGATACTCACGTCCGTGATCAGTTCTCAATGCCTTTATCATTTTATTCAACTGATTCTCTACAATCACTATATATCGTCTAAAGCAGTCCAATGCTTCTGACTTATGGGAGATCAGAAAGACATAACCGAAAAGCGTGAAGTCATCTATGAAAGTGATGAAATATGAGGTTTCATGCCTCGCCCTCACATTCAAAGGACCACAAATGTCAGAATATATGAGTTGCAATGGAAGTTCGGCTCTAGTTCCTTTACCGATTTCTAGTTGCTTTTCTAGCTAGACAATGTCCACATGCAGGTAGATCAACATTAGTGAGTGACCCTAAAAGGCCTTCTCTAGCTAATCTTTGCATTCTTTGCATCCCAATGTGACCCAATCTAGCATGCCAAGTACTTGCATCAATCTCAACATTACTAGCAGATGCAATTAAAGAAAAACAACCATCAACATTAATATTGTACTGATTATAATCAATGTCCAACACCATAAAACCATTCAATACATGACCTGAACCATAATAAACTGCTCCAAACAAAATGTCAACACAATCACCATGGAAATTCAATACATAACCTAAGCTAAGAAGAACAACTACGTAGACCAAGTTTCGTCGAATATCTGGAGCATAAAGGACATCATGCGGGGAATAAGTTTCGACCACCACGTAAAATCAATTTACATGTGCCGATACCCTTCACTTCAACTCTTGAGTTATTCCCAACATATATCCATCTTCTTCCAGGCGGTATCCGACAATACTCCACAAGTGCTTCTCGATCTCTAGCTACGTGGTCTGTTGCTCCTGAGTCTACAGTCCACATTGGATAAAATTCAGCAAGCATGATAGTACTAGAAACAAAAGTATCATTTAAAGTAATGGAGTAATGGGGTACCTTTTTCGGCTCAGTGCATTCACGAGCAAAATGACCCAACTTGCCACAATTGTAGCACTCCATCTTGGCCTTATCCTTCTTCTTACCACGCTTCTTGCGTCGGAAGGTCTTAGCCCTCTTAGATGCCTGATCAGTCTTCTTCCCTTTGTTGTTGAATTGAGAATTTCTTTTGCGCTTGAAGCCTGAAGTTTTGCACGAACTCAATTCAGCAACATAAGTATGGGTAGAGGATCTCGCAGCCTCTAGGCGCTCATCCTCTAATTCCAAATGACGCGCTATAACATCAAAAGTGACAATATTCTCATTATGCGTAATACTGATCTTCATATGCTCCCAATTGTCAGGAAGATACCTTAAAACAGCCTGAACTTGCTGTTCATCAGTAAGGGAGTGACTCGCTGACTTCAGCTCACGAATCATGTTTGACATCTCCCAAAGGTGTTGCCTCATCGTTACATTTGGGCACTTTCGGAATGTGTCAAACTTGATGGTGAATCTCCTCAGCTTAATGGCAGATGTACCCCCAAACTTATCTTTCAAGGCAATCCACATAGCTTGAGCTTTGTCATAACTTTCAAACTCACACATCAGATCATCTTGCATACAGCTCAGCAACGTGATGCGAGCAATGCTATTTTTCTTTTTCGAAACTTGATAAGCTTCCGGATCTCTCCTGTGTTGAGCTGAAATTCCATGCTCAGGTTTATCCATGGTGTGGTTGAGGGTTTCCAAAACCTCTTGCTCCTCAAGGATGTATTGAACTTTTCGGTGCCAAATATCATAATTGTCACCATTCAGTTTCTCACCCTTATTGAGGTCGGCCACAATGGTCTTGGATGCCGAAGCCATAATCAATTTCTATAGCACATTGACATAATAAACGCAGAATCAATACCAGCATACTTTACAGAGTGACACACATATTTAATTTGCAGCAAAAACAAACTAAATTAATGATAACTCAACAAAAGATACAGAGGCAAAAGTTCACTATGTTCCCAATTAACTTCTATGTACAATTGTTTTATTATCATTAATTAGTCTAATTTGCGTAAATTTTAAGTTCTAGGTGAGAACTCTCTCAAATTCTATCAACCTATGAACTCCCACTAGGAAAAAATAATTACATGACCTTATGTAATTTCTACATTTTTCCATCAACATAAAAATATAGCATGATATGAACCAACGTACAAATAACCATCATGCTACAACTATTAATCAAAATAGCAATTCAACATTTAATGAATTTCTTACCATTGTTCTAATTTTCCAGCAATTAGAAAATTGAAAGTATATTAAAACATATACATCATGTCATTGAACCAAGCTCTACACAACATGTATAACATCATTTGCACACAAGCTAGCTACTGTATTTCTTAAATCACAAAAAAATACAAGCTACACAAATGAATAAACTGCATTTATACCTTAGAATATGCATACATAGGGTTTCGTACACAATTTTAGACATTTATAAAACTCAAATATCCAAAATAAATATACCACAGTGTTGGGAACATCCATACGAACCAAACGCCACCAACCACGCTCCCATCGGAGCTCGCACGCGCCAGCAAGCCAAAAGGCTCCTGGCCGGTCCGACCGGTTTGACGGGTCCGACCGTTGACCGGTCTGACAGTTGACTGGTCCGACCGATCCGACCGTTGACCAGTCAATCGGTTGGGTCGGGTCGGGTCGGGTCAACTGGGTCGGGTCTCGGGTCAACTGGTCGGGTCTCGGGTCGCCGGCCGGCCAACTGCCGTCGGCGATGACGTCATCGGTGACGTCATCCCAACGGTTACAAGCCGTTAGGTGACGTCACAGTGACGTCACCACGCGCCGGTTGGCGAACCGGCACGTGACGCGTAGCCGCCGGTCCGCTGATCGGCACGTGTTGTGCACACGCTGGCTTTGCCAGCGCTTCAAGCGCGTGGCGCCCACGCGCAGCGGCTTCTGGCCACGCGTGTGGGCATGTCCAACGTCGTCTCGCCACGCTTGACCCACCGTCGGACTCGTCTCGATGAGTACTTTCATCCTGTATATTCAAAATTTGATTTTGGCCAAAAAAGTTTTTCGAAAATTGGCTAAAACCGTATAGATGCGCGCGACCCCGAACCCGTTCTTCGCTCCGGTTCAATTTCGAGTTTTTCATATGGCAATTCCGACCATCAGAGATCGAAACAGTGTAGATTTCATACTCTTGATCTCAATATCAAACGGTAAACGAGAAAATTCAATGAAAAACAAGGCAGAAATCATGACCGGGCTCTGATACCAATGATGGAATTCAAGTCGGCGGAAGACAACTTACCTGATTCCGATGCGCAAACAGCAAATAGCCCCAGAACGAACGTTGAATTGCCGATGAAACACAAACAACACTTCCTCACGTTAGTCTGAATGCAATCACTAGGAAAGCACCCGATTTCCACGGCGTAAATGCCGATTGCTCTTGCAAAATTGAAATGGAATGCTTCTTCTTTTTTATGGAAAAAATGGGAGAGAATTTTGGTGTGAAATGATCTGCCAACAACAATCTCAAACGGTTGTCTTCTAAGAGGTTTTTATACCTCTCACTTCATACCCTTTCAATAATAACTCGCAGCTCATCATGGACGCACTCATTCAATTACAACAATTTGTTTATGAACTAATATGAAATTAACGTTGGGTGACGTAGCCTTCCTTTGAAAATCATGACAAAATCCACAAATTAATCGTGGCAAGTCAAGCCAAAACTTGATATCTTCGTTTTTTCCTCGTAATAGTGGAGCACCTACAGCTTTTCTGAGTATCCGATAAATCCTGGTCGATTAAAAATAAAACTTGAGCATAGAGATTGCGTTTTGGAAAGTGGCCTTATTAGAAAAAGGCAAATCTGGTAATTTAAAAATTCGAGCATGCTTATAATACTGGAGAACTCTTGGGTTGAGTCTACACTTAGCAGTTCCTGTTATCAGAGACCCTGACCATTTCGATCCAATCAATGAGAAATCAACTGGTCAAGAAAATAAAAAATAATATCAATAATCACGCCATCAAATTAAAAAAGCAATTCTCGGCTGTGGACAGCCTACAATTAGCACACTTCTTAAAGTGATCAAATTCACATATATATAATGATATTATGTTATAAACTGTCCCTTTTGTCTTATTGTACATAGCAAACAGCACATACAGTAAAGAAACCTTGAACTTTGGACATATTGTTTATACCTATATGTAATAAATCAGTATCTTATGTGTGCATAATTGGTGTTTATTTATATCTAACGCACTTTCCCATTTGAACGTACAGCTGTGTGGTGGGGGAGACTCCGCATGGTTCTTATATTTTTTACATTTTATTTTTGTCTTGCCTGTCATTGAAACTTCAAACAAACAATTAGTCATCACTTTCCCACTTGGCATGGGGTTAAAAGGCCGAGTAGCCAACCCATAAAAAACCTGGCAGGGGTGAGAATTCTCAGTTGGTCGCGAGCCCATGGGATAGGGTCTAACCATCCCCCTTCTTGTCGGCGCCCGTCCCAGAGGTAAAATGGGACAAGGGTTAACCACGGGGTCACATGTACCATGACTCTTGTCAGTACAGACCCCGGCTCAGATCTAGGTAGTGCACCCGGTGAAACGATTCCGGCCATGATCCTAGAGATGAAGAGCAGTACCACAGCAGCAATGAATATTAGATATATATAATAATTTAATGGATGTAGGCTTTTCAACCAAATCTGGCAGGCCTATCCCCTCTCTAGCAATGCTCCCTTTCTCTTCATTTTTGTTCCTACGATTTTGAAATTTGGAATAGCCCCAGCGCGTCAAACTAAAGCCATCTTCTGATTTGATAAAAAGAAAGCCAGCGAAGTCAAAAAGTAGGACACTTGCCAGAAATCACTTCTTCGTCTGCCTTTTCATAGTCGAAAACAATTAGGGTTTTTTCATTAACACGTCACTATAAATGAGAATTATGATTGGCTCATATCAACAATTTGATTACTTCCTATAATAATCCACCAATGAAGGGGCTATATAGGGTACCAATTTCTAGTAAGATTGATTAGTTCCAAGTTAGAAAGCACCAACACTCTCAGATAACCTTCGTGTCGTGTCAAACACTCCGACACGTGTCTGACAGGTGTCGAAATATCCGACATCTAGTCAATTTTTCCGATACTCTTCGACACTCAAGTTCAAATTCCAACATGCGAGTTTCCAACGTGTGATTCGACACGCAAGTCAATTTTAAATTTTTTAATAAATGAGAGGTCATAATGTATATATGTGAAAAATAAAAAAATCAATAATAAAAATAATGAATAGGGAAAGAGGAAAAATATAGTATTCTCTTCTCTTCTAACTCTCATCTCCGTGATACACAATTCACTCTTCAATTTTTTTCTTCTCTCTTCCGACATGTCTGATATGCGAGTTTAGAATGTGAATTGCTTGTTTTTTTCTCCAACTTTTATGGATTATTAGAATGGAATTGAATTTGTGAAATTGAAACAATGAATGATATTATTAAATGGTGGATTAATGTTTTTAATGTAAATTAATTCTAGTTTTATTATTATTTATTTATTTGTTAATTTCAATCAAATTAATTTGATTGACATAATCATAAATATGATAATTTCTTATGTATATACAAGCATATATTTAATATATAACGTGTCCCAATATGTCAAAATTCTCTTTTGAAAAAGGACGTGTCGATGTGTAGTGTCATGTCGTGTCGCGTGTTGCGTATCAATATTGATGCTACTTAGGTTCTAGGCTAGTAGAGTTTGTCCTCATTTTAAACTCGCACTTGCACAGAATGAATAAGCACGAGAGAGAGAGAGAGAGAGAGAGAGAGAGAGAGAGAGAGAGAGAGAGAGAGAGTGAAAATAGAGTTATAAAGATAGATTGAGTCAAGGCAAGTTGGAAACCTATATAACATCTATATTATTTTTTACTTTACTATTCTAAACCCATATATGACCCATTTTACTGAATATAACTAATCAATATAATAACCAAACAAATTAAATATGGATTAAGAAATGAGTCTATGACTCATTTTGACAGATCTAGCTTTGGCTTATATGAAAATATAATATTTTTGGGATTATAAATAAGACAATCACATGAAGTTCAAATTATGAGATCGAAGAGCAATGGAAAAACTAAAAATATCATATGAAAGCGATGTATATCGAAAATAACATTTTCCAATCAACCTTCATGTGTATGCGCAAGAAAGATCAAACAAAGATTCCTCCTTCTCATGAAAGACGTTTTTTCGCATGTAGTTTTGTTTTATCTGAGGTAATGGAAAATGGACAATGAAGATAACAAGTGACTGGAGACCCCCGACAGCACAGAATCGTGTGGACCAACGGTGACGCGAGCTTTGGTCTCTTTCCGCGAAGCGAGCTTTTGCCTATTTGTACACTCCCCGTCCTGCCCCGGCAGTTCCACGTACCTTCTTCTTCACTCGCTCCTCCTCTCATTTCTTCTCCATTTTTTTTTATCAATCTCTTCATATAATCGCAAACAAGAAACCTCTCTCTCTCTCTCTCTCTCTCTCTCTCTCTCTCTCTCTCTCTCTCTCTCAGTGGTGGGGAAGATGGAGGTGGCTGACCAAAAGACCGTGGCTAAAAGTGCCGTCTCCGACAATGGCCTCCAACCGAAGTCAATCGAGGACTTCGATCCTCAGGCGAAGCCACGACGGAACAAGTACACCATGGCCTGCGCTGCCTTGGCCTCCGCGCCCTCCGTTTTGCTGGGTTATGGTCAGTCCTCTCTATCTCTCTCGATCTAAAGCGAAGCTTACCATGTTGTGAGGCATGGGCAGGCTCACCATGGTCGTTGACCATGAAGTTTTGGACCCACTAAAGCACATACATCTCTGAAAGATGTTATTTGTGAATTAACTTGCAAACTGTAATAATGATAGATCTGCTGCAAAGGTCACTTATTTAATGGATATGGAATGAAAAAGAAAAAGAAAAAAAGAGTTTTTGTTTTTTTGTTTTTTTTCATTTTTGCACACATTCGCATCTATTCCAATAAATGGTTCCGAATGACATCACTGATTTTTTTCCCCCTATTTTAAGCCAACCAAATTAATTTCGAATAAGGTCCATCTTGCTTATTATTTATCATTATCCTTATCTTATTAATAATATATATAAAGCAAATCAATTTGAAGAAACGGGGAGGAGAAAAGGCCATGAGATTTAATTCTTTATGATTTTATCAATTTCTTGTAAATAAGTTTTTTTTTTTTTTTTTGAAATTTTGACAGACATAGGGGTGATGAACGGGGCAATCATTTACCTACAAAATGACCTGAAGATAACCAACGTTGAGATGGAGATCTTGACGGGCATCTTCGCCATCTACTCGCTACTTGGGTCGGTGGCGGCAGGACGAACCTCTGATTGGATTGGCCGTCGCAACACCACCATATTGGCTGGGGCTGTCTTCTCCGCCGGGGCCCTTCTCACGGGCTTCGCCCCCAGCTATGCCTTCCTCATGTTTGGCCGCTTCATGACTGGCATCGGCGTAGGCTATGCCCTTGTGATTGCCCCCGTTTACATCGCTGAGGTCTCCCCTACCTCCTCTCGTGGCTTCCTCAGCTCCTTCCCGAGGTACTTATTCATTTTTTATTTGGTTCCCCCTAAATTGGTAACATTTTATGTTGAACGGGCATTCTTCTTATTATAGGAAAAATTGAAATTAGAATGGTGTATCATGTTTTAGTGCTTATTTTTTTTCATTTACAACTTTATGTTATTATGGCCGTCAATGTGGAGCCTATCGCTATGAATGGATGTCATTTTGGTGGTTCAGGTTTTCATCAATATCGGCATCCTCCTCGGCTACATCTCCAACTATGCCTTCTCCAAGCTCCGCCCCAACCTTGGATGGCGTATGATGCTCGGTGTGGGAGCAATCCCCTCAGTCCTCCTTACCTTCGGGGTCCTCACTTTGCCCGAATCCCCTCGGTGGCTCATCATGCAAGGCCGCTTGGGCGATGCGAAGCGCGTCCTAGCTAGGACCTCTGACTCCGAGGAGGAGGCGACACTCCGGCTCGCCGACATCAAGGAGGCTGCTAACATTCCTAAGGAGTGCAATGAGGATATTGTCAAGTTCATCAAGCGGAGCATTGGGGAGGGTGCGTGGCGTGATCTCCTCCTCCACCCAACGCCGTCTGTCCGCCACATTCTCATTTGTGCCGTTGGGATCAACTTCTTCCAACAGGCCTGTGGCATCAACGCCGTCGTCCTCTACAGTCCTCACATTTTTGCGAAGGCGGGCATCACCTCGTCCAACATCACCACCATCGCGGTTGGTTTCGTAAAGACAATGTTCATCCTCGTTGCCACCTTTCTCCTCGACCGGGTTGGAAGGCGGCCGTTGCTGTTGAGCAGCATTGGCGGGATGATCTTCTCGCTCGCCTCCTTGGAACGTGCCTCACAATCATCAATCCCAGCCACACGAAACCCATGTGGGCGATGGTTATGTGCGTCGCGTCAGTGTTGTCCTTTGTGGCTTTTTTCTCCATCGGGAAGGGAACAATCACGTGGGTGTACAGCTCGGAAATCTTCCCGCTAAGGCTCCGGGCGCAGGGGTGTGCGATCGGTGTCGCCGTGAACCGAGTGACGAACGGAGTGTTATCGATGACATTCATATCATTGTACAACGCAATCACCATCGGCGGGGCCTTTTTCTTGTTCATGGCAATCACGTGTGCCGCGTGGCTGTTCTTCTACATGATAATGCCAGAGACGCAGGGGCGAACGCTAGAGGAGATGGGGCCGCTTTTTGGTAAATACACCAATTGGAGGTCCGTGGCAAGGGAGATTGACATACAAAGGAGCAGAGTGGTGGTCAACGGCGACGGAGGCGGCGGCGAGGGCCAATTAGGGAAATGATCATAAGGCAGAGGGTATATGATGAAAATGGATGCTTTTATTAGAGTTACTAGAGTAATTATGTGTAATATGATTTGGTTTGATAATTGCTAACGTGGACAACGACGAAAAGGGTTGCTTCTTGTTTGGCATTTATAAGAAACATAAACAAATTACTATGATGAATTTCAAAAGAAGAAGCTGAGAGAAATTCCTTGGATCTTTAAGCAGCCTACTCTTTTTCCTTTGATACAGTGGTAGGGACTTTCGTTTTCACTTCCAATTTGGATCTTTACTTAGATAAGTTGCGAAGGTTATCATCTGAACTTATTCTATCAAAATTGAATTTATCATGAATAAATGGATCCAATAGAAGAGCATCAATTTCCACTCATTTCATTTAATAGTGAATATTACCCTCGATATCTCAAGTTCGGAACTTGGATGGTTCTAATTGTGCACAAGTTGGTGCTGCTATGCCAAATCTAAATTTATTTTTGTTATCAAATGTATAAGCTATGAACTGTGTTGTAATTTCCCTTCACTAGTTGACTATCTTTCTTTTGCCACACTTAGGGTGCGTTTGGTTGGACTTTTGGGGAAAGCCATTAGGAAATGCAAAGGACTTTAGGTTAAAAGTATTTTCAGAATGCAAATTGTGTTTGGTAAATTCCAATTTAAAAGTCAATTCGAAGTATCTTTAAGCAAAATGGTGTTTGGGGGAATGACATTTACAAAGGATTTTTGTGATAAAAATTATTAAAAGAAAATAAAAAAAAATTGACCGGCAAGGGCGGTGGCCGCCGGCGACCTCCGGCGACCACGGATCTGGAGCGAGGTTGCACGACGCCGCCGTGACCTCCGGCGACCCCAAATCTAGGGCGGCAAGGTCGCTCGACGCCGCCTCGACCTCCGACGACCCGAATCTAGGGCGGCGAGGTCGCACGACACCACCTCGACCTCCGGCACCCCCGCCGTGACCTAGATCCGAGGCGTCAAGGTTGCGGGAGGACCTTGCCGCCCCAAATTTGGATCGCGACGAGGTCGCGCGACCTCACCGCCCCAATCGCGCAACCTCGCGCCTCGGATCCTGCAGCGAGGTCAGGGGAGGTCGCGCGACGCCGCCGCAACCCAGATTCGACGGCGGCGAGGTCACGCAACCCGGATCGAGGGCGGCGAGGTCCTCCTACGACCCTGTCGCCTCAAATCTAGGTCGCAGAGGGGACGCGCGACCTCGCCACCCCAATCGCGCGACCTCGCCAACCCTGCATCTGGGGTGGCGAGGTCACGGAGGTCGCATGACGCCACCACGACCCAAATCCGAGGGTAGCGAGGTCGCGCGACCTAGATCGGGGGCGACCCAGACCTCGCCGGTGACCCAGTCACCCCAGATCTAGGCCGCGGCAACCCAAACCTCACTACAGCCCAGATGGCATGTCGGTCGCACCACCCCCCAGCATCGGTCGTCTAGGCGTCGTTTGCCAGCGACCACTCGTGGAGAAGAAGAAGATAATGATAAATAGTGAGGGCAAAACCGGAAAAACAAAAAATTAACGAGGATAATTTGGGAAGAAAATTTTTGTTAGCCCCTCAGCTCAGCATTTTCGGCATGCTTTGAAAGCCAAGGTAGCCCCCAACCTGCCTTGGGCTTTCAGCCTTGTGAAAGTTGACATTTTCCAAAGGGG
This sequence comes from Eucalyptus erythrocorys, assembly GCA_014182555.1. Lineage (NCBI taxonomy): Eukaryota > Viridiplantae > Streptophyta > Magnoliopsida > Myrtales > Myrtaceae > Eucalyptus > Eucalyptus erythrocorys. Next base: position 21,379,716 of record CM024603.1, read on the forward strand.
CTTTGAAAAATTTTTGCCAAACACCCCATTCTTGACCCAAGGATCTTTGGGGCTTAGAAGCTACTCCCAAACGCACCCTTAAGTGAATCCACACATAAAATTTCAACTTTAACAATGAAATTAATAAGTTACATTCCAAGTAAGGCTTTGTCACACCCAACGATAATATCATATCTGTTCATAAACAAATGAAGTTAAATTGACATAATTCATAGATTAAATAAGAAAAAGGGGATTAATGATCACTCCACAAATTATCACGTAAGATACAATAGATGTTGGGTAAATCTATCCATTGATTAAGCTTTGAAAAATAGCTAAGATAATATCATTCTCTAACTGATGAATATACTTAAAAAAAAAAATTCAGAAAAAGCAAACCTTTTTTCCCCCTGGGGCCCCGCCGTGCCGGGGGGAGGGAAGATAGAGAGAAGTCAAGGATACTTAATTTATAGTCTTAGAATAAATCAAAAGTACATCGTTGTCTGAGTTGCTCATCGTGGCACGAAGCAAAGGAGCAAACATTCACAGATCAAACTCTCGTTGCAATTTCTATTTTGAGGTTTGAGACATTATTTAGTCCGATTTTTCTCTTTTGAGACATTTCATTATAAAATGAAGAAAGAATAAAATCCGTAAATTTTTTTGATATTGTTCGATCTTACTAATTTTATGATCTCAAATCACAATCTTATCATGATTTAAATCTAGGAGAATTACCAAAAAAAACCTAAACCTATTGCAATTGTGTTAATTTAGTCCTAAACTTTTTTTTTTTTGGCGAATTTAGTTCTAAACATTTTACAATTATGCCAATTCAATTCATCCGGTCAAAATTAGCCGGCCGCCGCTAACGTCAACCTCGAAAAAGATGTGGAGAGAAGATTCAGCTATGCATTGAGTTGAGAAGATGTTGAGAATGCTATTCTTGGTGGACGTTAAGAAGTGCCATACTTTGTCGTGGTCCCATTGGTTTGGACACAGTGTCCTGCGAAGGAGGAGGAGCACTATGAATGGGCTTGTCGTATTGAAATCTCAGCATCTTCCGGCTTTTGCATGGAGATTGTTCATGCACCCTGTATTGACAGTCCATGTATTTTTTAAAGGCCCTTCTCCCTTTCAACTGTTGAATAATTGGTTATATTGCAAGGTGGAGTTGCAATATGAACCAATATAATGCGGTTGCATCATTTATGAACTTTTCCTTACAATCATATGATGAAAACCACTTAACTGACTCTGTCGATTTCGCAGAAAACATTTACCCTATTTTCTAAGTTTTTGATTCGTTTGAGAAAATAAATCAACGAAAGATATTTGCTTAAATTAAGGATAATGATTTCCTCTTTAAAATTGAAAATCGTTTCAAAAAAATGACTAAATATAGATGTTTGGACCTGAAACTCTATACTAGGGTATGGAAACTCAAACGCTGGTTCCTTATTCCATCGAGGCCGAGCTTAGGACCCTAGCACCTGCACTTGGGTCCATCAAGGCCAGCCTTGAAACTTTGATTCCCATACTCAATGTCTCAACACCTTGGCCTAGGTCCACAAAGGCTGAACGTAGGATCCTCATGCTCAAGCATGGATCCATAACACTCAAGCTTGGGTCTACAAATGATGTGCCTAAGTCCACAAAGGCCATGCTTGGGTCCATAAAAGTGGGCTCAAAACTCCAGTGCCTACATTTACGTCCATCGAGGCCAGGCCTTGGACCTAGGTGCTGTGCCCCGATCTTAGAGGCTCGAGTTAGAGTTTGTTGAGGCAGATTCATCACTTTAGTGCTCGCACTTGGTTTCTCAATTAATTATATACAAGTTACTAGCACTAAAATAATGTATGTTTATTTAAGAAAATATAGGTTCCGATCAAATATTGGAAAATATTATCATTTTTCTTCAAAAATGACTTTCTAAAAAATATTTTTTTGTGAAACAGATGAAGCTATCATGTCAATTTGGATAGTGAGAGGATGGCCGTATGCCAATCGAAAGGAAAAAAATCTTTGTTGGCGCATGTGACTGTAGATCGAATTGGGAGGTCCTTATTGGTACTTCTTAGCATAAATGACGATCGAATAACTATGGTTATACAAATGATTCTAAAATGACCATGTTGTCGTCTATTTCTTATCTATCTCCCTCTCTCACGATGTTTCCCGAACATGATACGCTTCCAGCATTCGCAAATTTTAGCTTGATAATAGAAAATGGGCTCGAGTCCATCGACTTGTATAAGTTTTGATGTAAAATTCAAAAGAGATAAGTATATTAGAAGTCTTGAAATTTGTGAAGAAAGTGCAATTAAATTCTAAACTTATAACGAAAGTGCAATTGAATCCCAAATTTTCCAAAAGAAGTGCAATTAATGACAGGATTTGATTGAACAAATTTAATAAGTTTTAAGACTTGATTGCATTTTTGAAAAGTCTTAAACTTTCAACGCATTTATTCCAAGTTAAAGCATATGATGGTCAAAGATTTCATGTCCTCATGAAAAATTTTGAGGCCCAATTGACTCGGGCCTCACATCCGAGAAAAGCCCACAAAAAAATTGGCCCATACCAAATACAAACCAAAATCGGTTAGCGGTTCCAACCTTCGACAACGATTGGCCAATAGCTTCAAAGGCAATCCAATTTCCAATCTCCCCCCTCTTCAGGTGAGTTTAGTTTAGCATTTCGAAAGCTCATTGAGAAAATACAAAATAGTTTAGTCTAAAGGGCTTTTGGTAAATGCAAAGGCCGTTTGATTAATTACGCTTTAAAAAGTAATTTTGAGGGAAATCTGTTTAATAGAAAACACATTTGAAAAGCCCTTTTGGTAATTAATATTGATTTTTTCAATTTTTATTTGTTTAAAATTGAAAAAAAAAAAATTATACATATTAAAAAAAAAAAAAAAAAAAGACTAAACCCATTTGGACTAGCAAAGGGTTTAGTCCTCTCTCTCTCTCTCTCTCTCTCTCTCTCTCGAATTATATGTTTTATTTTTTTCAATTTTAAACAAATAAAAATTTAAAAAACTAATAAAAAATAACAAAGCACAATGTCGGAAATTTGAAGAATTGGTGAAAGCAATTGTGGAATATCAAAAATGAGTTTCAGCATTTGACCAAATGCTAAAAGCTCAATGTTAGTCTCTATTAATATTGAGCTTTCGGCCTTCCCAATGTCAACTTTCGTTGAAAGTTCTTTCAAGATAATTGCCAAATATTTCCCGATGAGATTTAGAAGCATAAAGCCCCTTGGAAATGCTAAACCAAATGCACCATTCGTCCTTCAACTTCAACACTAAGAAATTGATCGCTTCTGCTCGCGCATCGACTCATGAGTTCGCATCAACAATTTATATTGTGGTTACCACTGCTGGCTCAGGCCATTTCCAAACCCTAATGATCCACAAGCTCCGTTCCTGCCATTCGTTCATTCTGTCCGTCTTCTTTATTAGGTAGTACATGATAGATAGAGATGGATTTACACGTTCCTCTTAGCACCAATTTAAACTTTTCTCCAGTATATTGAATAGCAATTTGGGATTACAATTTTTTTTTTTTGGTCGATAATAGTGGTGCATACTTTCATTAAAAGCACGAAGCTTTACAAGATAAGTCGAGTCAAAACATAGTATAGACATCAATGAGGTAGGTGGTTCGCGTTGCCAATTAAGAGGAAGCGTGTTGTTGCGGAAAGCCTTTGCAACCCAATCTACTGCTTGACTTGCCTCCCTCAAACAAAAGGATATTGTTACTGAAGGTAATAGGGCCAAGATATCTTTGCACTCCTGTACGTGATGTTGAATGGGCCAAGACACCTCCTCGCGGCCCAAGATGAAGTTGACTAATAGTCGACTATAACTTTCACATATAAGTCTTCGGTTCAGTTCCAAAGCTTCCTCCACGTGCAGTGACTTTCTCTCTTCCAACAGCTTCAGCCCATGAAAGAGGGCTAGGGTTTCCGCCTGCAGAGGAGATGCTGCATGAACCTCTCTAGCGAACCCAGCGATCAAGATTCCATTGGCGTCGCGAAGGATTCCAGCAACCGAGCTGGTCGACTCGGTGGCTATCCACGAGCTATCGACGTTCAACTTTAGATCTAGTGATCGCGGAACTTTCCAGATTAGGGGTAAGTGTTTGTTTGCCTTCGACCCCGAGTGATTTCTCGATATCCATCGTTGATAGGCACTTTTCTGTGCAAGAGCTGCGTCAATCAGTGATTGGGGTTGTCCTTGGGTCTTCCGGAAGATGAGATTGTTCCGGTTTTTCCATATTTGCCAAAGAACCTCAGCAACCAGACCATGATCCGAGGCATTCGTCTTGGCTACGAGGTATTCCTCCACCCATTTGTCCATTCTAGCAGCTGAGGTTGTGATGTGGCTTATATTTAGCCAAGGATCTGACTAGACTTTCTGGGCCTGTTTGCAGTGAAAGGATGCATGCTCTACAGTCTCAGGATATCTGGAACAGAGAGGACAGAGCGGATCGGGTATGATTCTCCTTCGGTATAACTTGTCTTTGGTCAGTAAAGCATCTTGACAGAGGCTCCATAAAAAAATTCTTAGTTTCGGGGGGATCGACAGATGCCATAATCGTGTCGACAAGCTACGAGGAGGTCGATAAGAGGAGGAAGCCCTGTTTTGGTCCTGCGGTAAGGAAGCTGCACGCACCTTGTTATAGCCACTTTTTACTATGTACTGTCCACTGTGGTTGCCTGTCCAGATCAACTTGTCTGCTTTCTGTGGATGCGCAATAGGAATAGATAGAATCTCATTGACAATTCTCTGTTTGAATAGTTGATTTAACATAGGCTCATTCCATCCGTTCCTTTCTTGATCTATTAAATCAGCCACCATGTGAGGGTCGTTTCTATTTGCTGGTCCTTGAAGAATTCCTTGTGATAGCCAATAGTCTTGTCGAATCTGAATGGATTTCCCGTCACCCACACTCCATTTTAAATCTGGTAGGATGGCATCTCGACCCCTAAGAACACTCTACCAACCCAGGAGGGTCAAGGTCCTCTGTTTGCTTTCCATAAGTCTCCTTGAGGAAAGTATAGTCCTTTCAGTAGTTGGCTCCATAGTGCTGAGGGGGATTAGGATAGTCGCTAGGCCTGCTTTCCCAACATAGCTAGGTTGAAAGAAATTAAGTCTTTAAAACCTAGCCCTCCTTGGTCTTTCCTGCTTTTCAGCGTCTCCCAGTTTTTCCAATGCATGCTATTCTTTGCATCATTTTGCCTCCACCAGAAATCTGTAATTCGTTTCTTAATTGCCCTACATATTGATACAGGGATCTTGAAGATTGACATGGCGTATTGCAGCAAGGCTTGCACCACTGTTTTGACCAGAATCTCTTTGCCAGCTTTGGACAAGTATTTCTCTTTCCACCCTACCAATTTCATATTTACTCTTGTCAATATCCATGCGAACATTTCTTTCTTGGTTTGCCCCCAGTCTGATGGTAGCCCTAGGTATTTCCCAGTCTCGTTGATGGCTGGCACTCTCATTTCTTGAGTCATGTTCCTATTTAGATCCTTTGGACAGCCAGTGCTAAAAAACATTCCAGACTTATTTAAGTTAATTGCTTGGCTCGTAGCATAACAAGATGCGATTTAACATAACTGCCAAGCTCTGACATTCACGGATTGACCCATCCATAAAGAAAATAGCATCATCAGCGACCAATAGGTGGGTTAAGGTTGGGCAGTACCTGTTTAGCTTTATCCCTTTAAGACTGCCATCAGCCAGTGCATTGTGTATCATCCATGATAGTACGTTTGCCATCACAATAAACAAGTAAGGGGATAGGGGGTCACCTTGTCGTACGCCACGTGTAGGGCGAAAAAACTCTGTTTGCTCTCCATTAACTTTGACATTTAGAGAAACAGAAGAAACACACTGCATAATCAACTGAACCCATTGCTCTGAAAATCCCATCTTTAACATGCACATTCTAAGGAAATACCATTCCACTCTATCATATGCTTTTTGCATGTCAAGTTTCAATATGGCCTGGAATTTTCGTTTCCTCTTTCTGATCCTCATTTGATGCAGCATTTCTTGAACAATGATAATATTGTCTTGGATCTGACGTCCATGAACAAAAGCACTTTGTTCTTGTGAAATAATCTGTGGTAACCATTGTTTCAATCGATTGGCCAGTACCTTTGAAATAATTTTGTAATTGAAATTGCATAGACTGATCGGTCGGAATTGGCTAATATATTCTGGATTTTTGATTTTTGGTATAAGGACAATGAAGGTCTGGTTGAGAATAGGGTCAAACATACTAGACTGAAAGAAATTCTGAACCATCTTCATGATATCTTGTTTAATTTCTTCCCAAAAATGTTGATAGAATTGCCCACTTAGACCATCTGGTCCTAAGGCCTTTAGGGAACCCAGCTAGAATACAGCTTCTTTGACCTCCTCCTCAGTAACCTCAGCCATTAATAATTGATTAATCTCCTCTGTTACTACTCTTGGGCAGTGATACAAGATGGGCTGGAGGTTTCTTGGACCTGCCAAAGCATAGAGCTCTCGAAAATAGTTTGTGACGTGCTGCTTAATTGGGTTGGGATCCCTAGTCCAGTGCTGTTCATCAGTCCTCAACATGGTAAGTCTATTCCTTTGTCTCCTCTGAATTGTAGTTGCATGGAAAAACTTCGTGTTTTTATCGCCCCATTTAAGCCATGTAATTCTGGAACGTAGGCCCCAATACATCTCCTCTTGCCTCCATAAGTAGTCAATTCTCGCCTTAATGAACTGACTTTCTTCTTTACTGGATATAGTAGGGTGGTTGTTTGTGATTTCGGTAAGGCGCTGCTTAAGCTTTTTGATTTGAATAGAAGCATTGGAAAACTTCTTTTTGCTTCAGGCCAGTAGCTCCTTTGTGACTTGCTGGAGCTTTTGTGGTAAGCTTATGTTGTCAAGATGGTATGTCGCCCAAGCATTTCTGACTATATCTCTACAATCCTCCTCCTCTAGCCAGTATGTTTCGAATCTAAATTCCTTTTTTCTTTTTTCAGGACCAGGATATAAAGATAGGAGAAGGGGCTATGGTCCGACCCAATGGCCGGTAAGGCATAGATTTCTGCATTTGGAAAGGTAATGCGCCATTCCATTGTGCAAACTCCTCTGTCTATTCGCTTTTTAATTAATTCTTCCCCTTCTCTGTTGTTAGACCAAGTAAACGTACAGCCTTTGCTATCAATCTCCATGAGTGAGCAACCATTGAGCATTTCCCTAAAGGCAGCCATGCGATAGTAGTCGATCTCCCTCTTACCTTCCTTTATAGGCAGCCATGCGATAGTAGTCAGTCTCCTTCTTACCTTCCTTCTCCCAGGTGTTGACACCTAATTTTGGGGCTCATGTTTTGCTAAAAAATAAAAAAATGCATGGCATATAGTTTAGGTAGATTTGATTTTGATTTTGTTATATTTTATATTTTTGTTAAGATTATTATAGATTAGGTAATATGTGACGGGAGATGCGTTTCTGCGCAAAAAGGGGAATTTTTGGATAGAATATGTAAAAATATTTCGATGATATATTCAAAGGTATCGCGCGCAAACAGAATTAGAAATAAAATATAGCGTGAAGATAATTTTTCGGGTATAAAAGAGCCGCGTACGATTGAATTTGGGGGTCTCTCGGTTTTCCTCACAAAAGAAAAGCAAAAAAGCAAAAGAAAGGTGAAAAGTGAGAGGAGAGAAAGGTAGAAAGTAAAAGGTGAAACCCCCTCGGCCTTTGTTCATCTTCCCCGAGGGGGTGCACGCCGCGCTCGAGCGCCGCCGCGCTTCCGCCTCGCCGCGACGACCCGGCCGCCCGGATCCGCCACCCTCGCCGCTCGCGCGCCGCCGCCGCTCCGCCCCCGAAGCCCCCGCGACGCCCCCGCTCCGCATCCGAGGCCCCCGCCGCTCCGTCTCCGAAGCCCAAACGCCCGTGAGGTCTCCCCTCCACTCGCGCGCCGCTCCTCCTCCGCTCGCGCCGCCCCCGACGTCCTCCGCGCAGTCCCCGACGCCGCCGCGATCGTGCCCAGTCCAGGTCGCCCGAGGCCCTCTCCGCACCAGTCCGCCGCCCTCGTCGCCCGCGCGCCGCACCGCTCCGCTTGCGACGCCCCAGCCTCGCCCCGCCGCCGATCCGCCACGCCCGAGTCCTCCCGGTGCTGCCCCACCGTTGCGCCGTCCCGGAGGACCCGCCGGAGCCTTAACCGCCGCCCCAAGCATCACCGGCCGACCCCCTCTATTTTCTTTCTTTTTTTTCGAAAAAGAAAAGAAAAAAAAAAAAACAAAAAAAAAAAAATCAATTAGGTAGATTTTCTTTTATTTATTTACTTTATTTTATTTTCATTGTTTTATTGTTATTTTATTGTTATTGTTTAATTGTCATTCTATTTTTGTTAATAACATTAAGCATTGATATGTGATTGCAAATTCCAATTTACTCCCTAATTCGCAACCGCGCGATTTTTTATTTCGTCTATAAGGCTTTAGACGAGGTAATTAATTATGTGGGAATAAAATTGATATTTTGATCTTTAAGGCTTAAGATCAATTTATCAATTTTACCAGCGAAATATCGTCCCCGAGTTTGAATGATATGCGATATTTTCTGCATAATTTTGGATGGTCTTGATTGCTTTATTTATATTGAAATATGTGCAAGTTGTGATGTTGCTTGTTTAGGGTAATTTGCATGTTTAGGCTACCTAATTTAGGTATCATGAATTTTCAAAAAAAATAAAAAAAATCAATTAGCTTAGATTGCATGTTTAATTATTAGAAATTGTTAAAAAATCAAAAAAATCTTAAACTAGGATTAGCTTTCATTGTCTTGCATATTTAGATTAGGGATTTTAATTAGGTCATGAAAAAAATAAGAAAACATAAAAAAGAGCAAAATTCACTCAGGATGTTAGTTGAATTGCATGTTAAATTTTAATTAAAAAAGCGAAAAAAAATAAAAATCATTAGGCATTTTAGAATAGAATTGCATGTTTAATTTTAAGCTTAGATCAATTTTTTGGATAGATTGCATCTTAGGCTAGAAATTGCTGAATTAAAATAATGCCTTAGTTTAAATTAGGATGACCTAATCCTAGTTTAAATTAGATAGAATTTTAATTTAGTTAGGAATTTCATTCAAATATCTTAGGATAGATTACTTCCACCTTTTTAGGATAAATTGCAATATTTAAAAAAAAAAAAAAGAAAAATCATAAAATCAAAAAAATCTTCAAAATCTTGCATGAGCATGTAGAACTAGATATGTAGATTTAGTAAATAAGACATTTAGGCTAGTAAATTAGTTTTTTTTTTTTATATAATCACATTTTTAGGATCATATTTTTAGAAATCTCTTTTAAATAGGTTAGGATTAGACTTAGATAATCTCATTCTTAGAAAACTTGGCACTTTTTTGAAAAACAAAAAAAAAAAAACAAAAATAAAGAAATGATTTTCTAAGGCAAAATAGGGTTAATTTAAATTAATCCTAAACATGAATTAGAAAATTATCCGTTTTAGGTAGTTTAATTAGGACTTTTATTAATTCAAAATTGCAGATAAAGAAAAATCCAAGAATAGGTGCAGGTTAATTAATTTGCATTCTAAGGCCATTTAATTAAGATTTGCATATTAGGTCATTAAGTTGCTATTATTACATTTCATGTTATATAATCTAGATCATTTTGCCATGTCATATTAGATTATTAGCATGCATTGCATATTGCATGATTTTCATTAAATAAAGTGAAAACAAAAAAGAAAATTGCGTGTTAATTAGAAATCATATTTAGGATTGATGAGGTGGATTTTAATTTAACATTGCAGATGCTTTCGTTGCTATGAAGTAAGTTTTGCCATCCATTTATTTATTTATTTATTGGGTGTTAAATTGGTGGATTACGCACCCGCATGATCACCTCATATGTTAGGGAGATAAATTAAAATCAATTCAAGCTGCCTGCCAAACATTTTTTCAAAAATAAAAAGAAAAGGTACCCGAAGGGCATTAGATAAATCTAGCGTAACCAAGTCCCCGTGTCTAGAATCTCTGGTTCGTAGAAGTAAAGTAAAACTCCCATTGCTTTACTTGAGTGTCTAATCGACCCACCAAAAATAGATTAGTGGCGACTCCTAAATAAAAATCATTTGCATGCTAAGAATCCAAACCTAAAGTCGTGAATTGGTATGGGCTTGGGAGAGCCCTAGTTAAGTCTAGGCTTAACAATCCATTAGCCAAACCCTAGGTGGTTCACACCGAAAAATTGGTCACGACAGCTTGGCGACTCATTTGGGGACTTGAGTTAAAACTCTTAGTGGACTTAGGCCAATTTTTCTTTTCTTTTGAAAAATGTTTTTGCTTGGCAGCAAGGATCCCAAGTACGTCCCTAACATTTAAGGTGTTAAATGTTTTTGCAGATTGGGAGGTATAAAGGGAAGTGTTTGTTGACCTTTGTTTTGCAGGGAGGCGTAGGAATGAATGGTTTATTTTTATGTATGAAGTGTTGCTTGATATAAACTGTTGTGCATGCCTTGCATTTAACACTACACTTTTGCACACACAACCCGCCGCCGGACTCCGGGCCGCACTAGGATATTTAGGATGGTATTGAGTTGGATACGACTTCGACCGCGAGGCCGCGTAGTAGAGGTTGCCCAACTCAATCCCGAAAGTTTCTTTCTTGGTGTCAAGAATGTTTACCTCTGCCGCGAGGCTGCGTCGCATTGGGGTATCATTCTTGACTCGAGCGGAGTTAGAAGGGCTTGACTTAGTATGCGAGGCTGCAACTAAGTCATCCCACCCTTTTAGCTCCACCTTGTTTAGCCTTCCTAGTTAGAAATCGAACCTCACATTTCATGTGCTTGTCTATGTGGTTTGCTTTAATCGCCATGTAAAGTAAGTTTTCTATCCCTTACTCTTGCAATTTACTTATTGTATTTCGTCTTTCTTTTGTCGGTCCATGACATTAGGTTGGTCGAATCCTGATTTATAAACAATGGGAAAATCCGACATTCGATTCGTGCCTGCACCAAAGTTTGAACTTAAATCATGGTGGGATTGTCGGGCCATGATGGCCAAAGCTATGTTAAAGGAAAACGGGTCGCCTTACTCCCCTTCTCGACATCGAGGTTCGAAGTGGCGTCATGCAAGCACTCGCTCATTTCGGTGTCCCCAAACATCAACATTTATATTCGGTAAGCATGAGCTCACCCCGACCTTGGAGGAATACGACATCGCCATAGGAAAACCTTTGGAATTGGATTTAATAAACCCACCTCTTGGAATAAAACCTGCATCAATTTTGTCTAATTTTTTTAGGATGGATGAGGATCGAATTAAAAGAGTGCTGAAAGATAATTGTCTTGCATGTCCTTTTTCCTTCCTAGATCAAAGTTTTGCTGATGCAGACACTCTTTTGAAAAGCAAAATCTTCATCTTAGCCTTTTCGGGTTTATTATTTTTCCTCTCGCAAAGGAGCTATTAATCCTGCTATTATATGGGTTGTCAAACAAGTGTGTGCTGGGGTTAGTTTTGTCAATACCATTTTAGTTGAAACATTTTTGTCACTTACTCGATTCAAGGAAGATGAGGATAAAACTTTTCATGCACCAATTGAACTCTTACAAATCTGGTTCTTTTCTCACATGAGAAAGATCGACATTCACATGCATATTATTAATGTTACCGATTCTCACCATCCCATTGAGGTATTCAAAAGTATCGGGATCGAACTCCAAATCTTTCTTACTCAAAATGGATCAAATTGTTGAAAAATTCCAATACCAAGAGTTTCCTATGGCATGCTAAATGGTTCCAAGTCTCCAAGGCACGCCTCACTCATGGCGATGATGAGCCAATTCCATTGTTGGGGATCACCGGTGCCACTTCTTACTATCCACTCCGAGTGGCCCGTCAATATCGAGTTGTGCAGGACCTGCCACCTCCTCTCAAGCTTGGTTTGTTTCAAATTCAATTCACTACCAAGGATGGTGATCACAAGAGATGGCTCCACTGCATCGAACAAGCCTAGCTCGCATGTCGCGAACAAAAGTTGAACTTGCTCGAGGATGAGCTTGAAGGAAAGGAAAAGGTTTACCATGCCACTACTCGATACATCCGTCAACACAAAATTCCAATCGAGTATCTCCCGAAGGTGCCAGATGTGACTGAGAGGCCCACTCGGCAAGCGGAGCTTAATCGTCACAAGAGGAAGATTGAGCAACTTGAGAAGCAAGCCAAGAAAGATGCCAAAGAGAAGAGGCAATTACGTCGAGCGTTGGCTTCCCATTTGTTTATGGATCAGGCTAAATAAAGTGGCTTGAGTCAATTTAGTCTTTCTACTTTAGTTTAATGTCTAGGAAGTTGGGTCATTTACTTTATTTGTCGAGAACTTTTCAAATGTCATTTTCAATCAATTTCATTAATAAAAGTGGTTAGATTTTCGTCATGGGCCGGCACGTTTCATATCAAAGTGCTTATGTATGTTCATTCATGTTAAATCAATTAGGTGACAATGGACCCTCCACACTCACCCATTATCACGCGATCAAAGGCCAAAATGGCAGAACAAAATGAGATGCATGATCGTATGTCCAATATAGAAGATCAGCTCCGTCAGTTAGCTGCCTCCATGGAGGTTATGATGACTCAATTCAGATCATTCCAAGTCAATCCAACTCCTCCACCCGTTCTTCCTCAGGCTGTTATCCCCAAGATAGCAGATAAACCCCAATCAAGTAATAATGGCATACCTGATTTAGAAGAAGACTCAATCCCGATCAATGTGGAAAAGGGAAAGTTTGTTGATCTCCCCAAGATAGAGCCGGATGAACGCTTCACGAAACTTGAAGAAAAGGTGAAGCAATTGCAGGAGTCACAAAACTCACTCCCCTTTGACTTGTCGGTCTACGAGAAGGTCAAGATGCTGAAGAAGTTCAGGATGCCGGAATTTGAGAAGTACGATGGTACATCTTGCCCAAAGTCTCATTTGCAGATGTATCATGTACGCATGGCCCAGCATGTCAAAAATGAGCCCTCCATGATCCAATCATTCCATGCCAGTTTGACCGGACCTACATTGAACTGGTATGTGATGAAAAATATCAATCTTCTTGATACTTGGAATGAAGTGGCTGATGCATTCCTTAAGCAGTACAAGTTCAACATGGACATTGCACCTTCCCGAGAAGATCTTGAGAGGATGGAGAAAAAGAGGAGTGAGTCGTTCAAGGAGTATGCCGTGAGATGGCGGAATCTGGCTGCTCAAATCACTCCTGAGCCTACCGACAAGGAGTTGATGAAACTCTTCATAAAGACCCTCCCATCTGAATTTCGCAATCGGATGGCAAGCACTTATGTTGAGAGTTTCAACCAGCTGATTCCAGCGGGAGAACAAATTGAGATGGGAATAAGGGAAGGATGGTTCACTGAGTCATCAAGTAAGAGATTCTCCGCCAAGAAGGAGAAAGAAGCCGTCGTGGATGTGAACGTAGCCTATAGCCAAGAAAGTTCCGTTCGTGCCCCGATGAATGTAAGGCAACAACAAGCTGCTGGCCGTCAGTCATTTGCCCAAGCAAGAATACGATTCACTCCACTCCCGGATCTCCATCCCAGGTTTTAGCAATTCTCCGTAAGAAAGGTTTGCTTTCCACCGAGCCAAAGCGCCCTAACCGCGAAAGCATGCGTAATTACGACTCGACAAAGAAGTGTGATTACCATAGTGGGGAATTGGGGCATTCAACCGACGAGTGTTTCACCCTCAAACACAAGATTCAAAACCTCTTGGACATGAAAGCCTTTTCGTTCCAAACCGCTAGACCAAATGTTCAAAAGAATCCGCTACCGAAGCATGAGGGTATAGTGAACGCTATTCTGGAACCTGAAGTTGGTCGCATCAAGAACTCGAAGGTACATGTGGCGGATGCTTACAGTGGCCTAGTAAGAGCTGGGTATTATCCGGACCATGAAGATATTCCCCTATCATTGATGAAGGAAAGAGTCGCCAAAATGGTGGATGATGGCATCATCGTGTATGCCGATCGTAACTACACAGTTTCCACTATTTCCCACATCATCATCGATTGGGAAGAAGAGCAGGCTGCGCTTAAGGAAGAGGTTGATTCTCCACTCGCAGACATGCCCCAGTTAGAGGACGCGTCCGATGATGAGATTATGATCGAAGTGCCACAACCATATGAGTATGTCGGCAACAAGGCCGTCCCTTGGTCCTATGACTTGGATGTTGGTGTTGTCACAAGGTCCGGTCGGACTTATACTCAAGCAAATGTTCAACCTGCAAAGCCTGTCACTGATGAAGAGGCCAAGAAATTTTTGGCTGTAATAAAAGCAAGTGAGTATAACATGGTCGATCAATTGAGGAAAATGCCCTCCCAAGTCTCTTTGCTTGAGCTCCTACAGACATCGCCTGTGCATCAAAAGGCACTAATGAAGGTGCTAAGTGAAATTCATGTACCAGAGACGATCGAGGCAGACAACTTAGAAGAATTTGTAGGATCAGTCCTTCTCAAGGATTTGATCACCTTTTCCGATGAGGAATTCCCTCTTGAGGGTAGAGGGCACAACAAGGCACTTTACATATCCGTCAAGCACAAGACTACCCATGTGTCCCGAGTGCTCATTGATAATGGGTCCTCCCTAAATATATGCCCGTTGGCTACTCTCCATCGCCTCAAAGTTGACCCATCCAGGATACATGGTGCAACGACCACTGTGCGAGCTTTCGATGGCACGAAGAAGGACATGATCGGGCAAATCCACCTTGATGTGCAAATAGGGCCGGTCGTCTTCAACATTCCCTTTTAGGTGTTGGACATCCCTACTGCATTCAACTTCTTACTGGGACGTCCCTGGATACACACCGCGGGAGCGGTACCTTCAAGTTTGCATCAGGCTGTAAAGTTCGTGATTGAAAGGAAGTTAGTCACCGTATATGGTGAGGAGGATCACCGGATCTATCAGGAGACGGCCATCGCCTATGTGGAGCCGGACTCGAGTTCGAAGCGAGCTACCACTCGTTCGAGTTAGTATCCACCATACATCCGCTCCCGACTTGACGCCCCCTACTCCCGAAGTTTCAAATGCTGCCCTTATGGTGGGAAGAGTGATGGTCGGGAATGGTTTCGTTCCTGGTGGTGGTCTTAGAAGAAATGGCCAAGGCATTCGAGACCCCATTGAAGCCCCTCAGAGGTCCAATTTTGCTGGATTAGGGTACCATGGAAGAGGTGGACAAAATTCTGGAGGAAGAAGACAAGAAGAACCGAACCCGACGCCTAAGCGAAGGCGGGGAGGCAAAACCCGTTGTCCCCAAGTATTCATGAAACATTCCCCGGTCCTCCGGTAATGATGCGGGATGAGGTGGAAGTGATAGACACCACAGGGCAGCCAAGCGGCAAGTTTGACTACCTGGTGAAATATTCGGCCCCTCCAAGCTTCTACATAGATCCCCGGAGCATTGTCCCGAGATGGATGGGGGGCATGGATGATCCGACACCCCGAAGACCGAGGATCCCGAAGACATCTTTGGAAGGAGTAACAAACTTGTTCGATGACATCGTCATAGGAGCCATTGACAGAGGATCCCCGAAGAAATGGGCCCTAGCCCACAAGAGTAACTCGTTTATTGATTTCTCGCATTCCCCTGCGTGGGAATTTTTATTGTTTTCTAGGAATAATTATCGCTATCTAGCGATTATCTTCGTTTTCTTTTTGGATTTGCATTTTCCATTCAATAAATGTAATTGATTGATGAATATCAATAAAATTACAAGTTTTATTTTGAGGGCATGATGAGGTACACCAAACCAGCCCGGTGATGATATCCAGCCGATAAAAAAAGAGAAAAATCCAAGGAGAATTCTGAGGCCTGGACTTCATCATGTTTCCTCGTGTCAAAATGTTTATAAAAATCCTTTTCAAAAGTCTTTCAAAAAGTCTTTCAAAAAATCTTTCAAAAAATATAGATTACTCTATTTGTTTTTCTAATTTATCTACTTCCTGTTTCAGGGGTAATCTTATAACATGCAAAGGCATAGAAGTGGACCAATCCAATGTCGCAAGCGCTGATAACGAAGACCCTGGAGATTCAACTGAAGACTCCATTGAAGTGCAGCGTAGCTGGGAACAGCATGAAAAAACCAAGGCTCTTACATCCGAGCAAACTGTCACTATCAATTTAAGTGACACTGAAAAAGCCAAGGAGGTCAAGATTGGGGCAAATCTCCCAAAAGATGAGGCTGAGCGCCTAATCCAGCTACTAAAAGAATATCGGGAAGTCTTCGCATGGACCTATGCCGACATGCCCGGTTTAGACCCGGCAATCGTGGAGCATGCCTTGCCTACTAATCCGGACGTGCCACCTAAAAGCGAGAGGCTACGGAGGACCAAACCCGAGCTCTCAAAGAAGATTGAGGAAGAGGTGATGAAGCTTTTGAAAGTGGGATTTATTGAAGTCTCACAATATCCCGAATGGGTAGCTAACATTGTGCCGTAATGAAGAAAGATGGTCGAGTTCGAGTCTCGTGTCAACTATCGGGACTTGAATAAGGCTAGCCCGAAGGATGATTTCCCGCTACCCCACATAGACGTCCTTGTGGATAGCACTGCTGGATTTGAATTATTCTCGTTCATGGATGGTTTCTCCGGGTACAATCAGATAAGGATGAAGGAAGAAGATAAGGAGAAGACTGCATTTATTACCCCGTGGGGGACCTTCCATTATAAGGTCATGCCTTTCGGACTCAAGAATGCGGGGGCAACTTACCAGCGAGCCATGGTAGCATTGTTTCATGATATGATGCATCAAGAGATCGAGGTTTATGTTGACGATATGATTGCGAAGACCCGACCGGAAGAAGCCATGTTGAAACCCCGAAAAAGTTGTTTGATCGTCTTCATGAATTCAAGCTTCGATTAAACCCCGCTAAATGCGTGTTTGGAGCAACATCCGGTAAATTACTCGGATTCATTGTGAGTAGTAAAGGAATTGAGATTGACCCATCTAAGGTTAAGGCCATATGTGAGTTGCAGCCTCCATCGACGGTCAAAGAAGTCCGAAGCCTTTTGGGGAGGTTGAATTACATTGCCCGATTCATTTCCCAACTTTCTGAAACTGCCAAGCCATTCTTCAAGCTCCTAAAGAAGAATGCACGAGTCAACTGGGATGTGGAGTGTCATGAAGCATTTGACAGGATAAAGCAGTATTTGATGAATCCACCAGTTCTGGTCCCACCCTCACCGGGGCATCCTTTGATTCTCTATCTCACTATCCATAGTGAGTCATTGGGAGCGATGTTGGCCCAAGAAAGCCCCTGTTGTGAAGAGAACGGGCCATTTATTACTTGAGCAAGAAATTCACCGTATCGAGCTGAAATATTCTAATACCGAGAAAACTTGTGCTGCATTAGTATGGGTGTTGCGCGAGATTGCGGCGGTATACATTGCACTACCGACGTTCCTCGTGGATCGAGAATAATCATATCAAGTATTTGCTTGATCGGCCAGCTTTGGTGGGTAAGTTGGCTAAGTGGCAAATTTTAATCTCAGAATTTGATGTGCAGTTCATGCCGCAAAAGTCAGTTAAAGGTCGAGTGATCGCTGATATCTTGGCCGAGAATCCGGGAGTCTCAAGTAATGATGACGGTTCCCGGATGACCGTGTTTTGAGTATAGATGAAGGCTCATGGACAATGTTCTTTGATGGAGCCGTGAACTTGTCCGACTCTGGTACTGGGGCAGTCCTAATATCACCAAACGGATAACATCATCCGGTAGCTGCAAAGTTGGTGTTCCCGTGCACTAATAATATAGCTGAGTATGAAGCTTGCATCCTCGGACTCCAAGCCGCCATCGAGATGGATGTGACCAAATTGAAAGTATTCGGGATTCTGACCGATCATACTACGACCGTAGGAGAATGGGAAACCAAGAACCCCAAACCTGCTCCCATACCACAAGTATCTAGAAGACCTGGTAAAGGAGTTCAAGGACATTTCGTTTGAATACTTGCCAAGATGTCATAATCAATTTGCGGATGCACTCGCAACTTTGTCTTCTATGTTGCAAGTCACCAATGGGTTGGAAGTCGAGCCATTGAAAATAGAAAGTTTTGCCGAGACCAGCTTATTGCATGATCATAAGCGAAGAATCGATGGAAAGCCATGGTATTACGATATCATGAACTACATTAAAAAGCAAGAATTTCTGAAGGAAGCACTCGGCAGATAGGAAATACATCACGAAGATGGCATCAAAATTCTTCGTTAGTGGCGAAAATTTGTACAAGAGATCTCATGATTCGGTCCTATTGCGGTGTGTGGACGCAGCCGAGGCTACTCAAATCATGCAAGAAGTGCACGAGGGAGTATGTGGCCCTCATAGGAATGGGCACATGTTGGCTAAGAAAATTATGAGATTAGGCTATTGCGGCTCACACTAGAGAGTGATTGCATCAAACACGTACGAAGTTGTCACCGTTGTCAAATCTATGGTGATAAGATAAACGTTCCTCCAACCGAGCCGCATCGGTTTCCGAGCCATGGCCTTTCTCGATGTGGGGCATTGATGTGATTGGCCCGATAAATCCCAAGGCTTCAAATGGGCATCGGTTCATTTTGGTGGCAATAGACTATTTCTCCAAGTGAATTGAAGCTACATCCTTTGCAAATGTCACCACACGCAGTGTTGCAAAATTCATCAAACGTGACATAATTGCTCGCTACGGCGTCCCCGAATCAATCATCACCGATAACGGGACAAACCTAAACAACAAAATCGTTGATAAGCTGTTCAACGAGTTTAAGATTAAACATCTGAATTCGTCCCCTTACCGCCCTCAAATGAATGGGGCTGTGGAGGCCGCCAATAAGAACATTAAGAAGATCTTGGCCAAGACAGCCGAGAATTATCGAGATTGGCATGAGAGGTTACCTTTCGCATTGATGGCATATCGAACGTCTATCCGCACTTCTACTGGGGCAACTCCTTTTGCTCTGGTGTATGGCATGGAGGCTGTTCTACTCGTGGAGGTGGAAATTCCGTCCCTAAGAATTTTATCCCAAGCAGAATTGTCTAAGGCTGAATGGATACAACAAAGACATGAGCAGTTGAACTTGATTGATGAAAGGAGACTGAAGGCTCTTTGCTATGGCCAAACTTATCAGCAGAGAGTGGCCAGGTCCTTCAACCGGAAGGTACGACCGAGACACTTCGAGGTAAATGATCTTGTTCTAAGGAAGCTATTGCCAATTTTTCCAAATCCTGGGGGAAAGTTTGCCCCAAATTACAGCGGTCCATATGTGGTGAAGAAGGTACTTCCGGGAGGTGCTCGATTCGGGCTGAAATGGATGGTCGTCGTTTTCCACTCCGATTAATTACGATCTTGTTAAGAAGTATTATCCATGATTGAATTTGCTGTGTCGTGTTTTGAATTGCGAGCACTTTTATGATGAATAAATTGCCTCAATGAGTTGCAAATTCAATTATTCAAATTTGTTGCAAATTTTTGCATGTTCTCCATAATGAATTGTGTGAAATGAATTGAGTGTGTCAAATGGGATATCTTGGAATGATGAAAGGCAAACCTTATTCCATACACTATTTCATACACTAATCCCTAGTGAGTTGTGTGAAAAAAAAATTCCATGCCCACAAGGAAAAAGGGCGGTCTCGCAAAGGGTACATCATCCAAAGTGATGAGGGGCAGTTTCTTCCTCTACACAAAACACTACAGGTATGTCCATTGTTTAGCCCCTTGAGCCCACACACATGAAGAGTTTGTTTAAAATTACCCCTGTCAAGGATTATCCCACATTGGGACAAATTTGAAATCAAGGGTAGGAATTTTCTTACTTACACTTGCGTCAATATTCGGGTATTGCTTTCGTAGTGTAACTTGTACGATAATTGAAGTGCCTTAAGATGATGAAGAGCAGTCATTTCTCTATCCTATACACTTTTATCCATTGCATAGCCCACTTGAGCTTATGAATTCATTTCATATTAAACCCAGTTGGTGATCATCCCCCACACTAGGGCAACACAAATTCAAGTGGCATGAACTAGGATGCCCACAAAAAATGAAGGTTCGATCAAAAAAAAAAAAGTGCAAAAATGGGGCATAAAAAAGCAGTGTGCCTGGTAAAAGCAAGGCCGATGCCCAAAAGAAAAGAAAAATAAAAAATGCCTGATATGCTTAGTCACACCCTGAACAAGGCGGTACAAAAAAGGAAAAAGCAAATGATGTTCCAATCAATGAGTGCAAAAGAAAATCTTCGACATTGAGGCAGAAAATCAGTGGAAGTGTCAAGACGATCACCAACTTTACCCTCTAAACACTTTTTGAGCCTAACAATCCTTTCATTTCTTAACCCATGAACCAAGCCTACGTTACGTCCCTTGCAAAGTCTCTTCAGATTAGGGCACTTAAATTAACGTAAAGGTTCATATATTCGAAAGCATCGCTCGAAGGAGTGTGAGTAAGATAATTTCTGCCTCATTTCTTATGTTGTTTTTTGACTTGTAAACCCCAAGATGATTGCAGAATATTGTTCAAATAATCTTGACTCAAAGAGTCCCATTCATTAAGCTGTTGACCAAGCCCGCATTATGGTCCCTCTTAAAAGACCCCTCGATTGGTAAGATCGTACCACTTGCGAGATTGCTTGGACCCTTGTTTGGCATGATGAAGGCAAGATGGAGTGATTGAGAATCCGCATTAAAGGTCGGGATAAAATAGCCATTTTAATGAGGATGAGAGAAAAGTCCTTTCAGACCAAAGGGTCCCTCATTTGACACATTCATGACACTCATGTATTCAGAATGGAAATTAAATTATGCAAGATTAATGGAAGTTATCATGAACATCCATTAAATTGATGTATGTTTACGATTGCAAATGTATGTTGCTCCTCCTATAACCATGTTTTGCAGGAGACATATCCTCGAAGATCAGAGATGTTACCAGGTAAGTATATCTCTATCCATACCTTGAATACTCATCATTGCACAGGTATTCCCTTTTTAAGTATATTTGACACTCAATTGTGTTGTCCCCCAAAGATTTTTCTCCGATTCAATCGATTAAGGCGACCGAAGAATGGTTCGGGTCCCGGTCGATGATTTCCTATCACAAGGCTGGGCAACCGAAGAATGGTTCGGGTCCTAGCCAAGCAAAACCTCAGTCTAGGTGACCGTAGCATAGAACGGGTCCTAGACAGCATTCATTGCTTTAAACAGGTGACCGTAGCATAGAACGGGTCTTGAAAAAGCAATTTTTCGATTCAGGTGACCGTAGCATAGAACGGATCCTGAAAAACAAATTTCTTCGTCAAGGTGACCGTAGCATAGAACGAGTCCTGGAAAAGCAATTTCTCCATTCAGGTGACTGTAGCATAGAACGGATCCTGAAAAACAAATCTCTTCGTCGAGGTGACCGTAGCATAGAACGGATCCTTGGCAACACTTATTGCTCTAACAGGTGACAGTAGCATAGAACGGATCTTGGGAAAGCAACTCTCTTCCGCCATATTGGGCGACCGTAGAATGGTACGGGTCCTGGACATGTGACACCCTCTACCTCGGACTACTTCATCCTCCTCGAAGGTAAGTTATTCCAGGTAGGTTCATTTGCATTAGCATGCATCATATAAATTACATTTAAAAAATGGAATTCATTTTCCAACAAAAAATCATTTATTGCATAAGCATGACCAAAATTAGGTCTCAATTTGTCTTTGAAGGCAACCTCTGCGAGCTCACCTTTAAAGAGGGGCAGCTGTTGGCACCTAATTTTGGGGCTCATGTTTTGCTAAAAAATAAAAAAATGCATGGCATATAGTTTAGGTAGATTTGATTTTGATTTTGTTATATTTTATATTTTTGTTAAGATTATTATAGATTAGGTAATATGTGACGGGAGATGTGTTTCTGCGCAAAAAGGGGAATTTTTGGATAGAATATGTAAAAATATTTTGATGATATATTCAGAGGTATCGCGCACAAACAGAATTAGAAATAAAATATAGCGCGAAGATAATTTTTTTCGGGTATAAAAGAGCCGCGTACGATTGAATTTGGGGGTCTCTCGGTTTTTCTTCACAAAGAAAAGCAAAAAAGCAAAAGAAAGGTGAAAAGTGAGAGGAGAGAGGTAGAAAGTAAAAAGGTGAAACCCCCTCAAGCCTTTGTTCATCTTCCCGAGGGGGTGCACGCCGCGCTGAGCGCCGCCGCGCTTCCGCCTCGCCGCGACGACCCAGCCACCCAGATCCGCCGCCCTCGCCGCTCGCGCGCCGCTCCGCTCCGCCCGAAGCCCCCGCGACGCCCCGCTCGCTCGCGCCGCTCCGCCTCCGAAGCCCGGACGCCCGTGAGGTCTCCCTCCACTCGCGCGCCGCTCGCTCTCGCTCGCGCCGCCCCCAACGCCCTCCGCATGAGTCCCCGACGCCGCCGCAATCGTGCCCAGGTCCAGGTCACCCCGAGGCCCTCTCCGCGCCGGATCCGCGCCCTCGTCGCCGCGCGCCGCTCCCGCTCCGCTCGCAACGCCCCGGCCTCGCCCCGCCGCCGATCCGCCACACCCCAAGTCCTCCTGGTGCTGCCCCGCCGTTGCGCCGTCCCCGAAGGACCCGCCGGAGCCTTAACCGCCGCCCCAAGCATCACCGGCCGACCCCCTCTATTTTCTTTCTTTTTTTTTTTGAAAAAAAAGAAAAAAAAAAAAGGCAAAAAAAAAAATCAATTAGGCAGATTTTCTTTTATTTATTTACTTTATTTTATTTTCATTGTTTTATTGTTATTTTATTGTTATTGTTTAATTGTCATTCTATTTTTGTTAATAACATTAAGCCTTGATATGTGATTGCAAATTCCAATTTACCCCCTAATTCGCAACCGCGCCGATTTTTTATTTCGTCTATAAGGCTTTAGACGAGGTAATTAATTATGTGGGAATAAAATTGATATTTTGATCTTTAAGGCTTAAGATCAATTTATCGATTTTACTAGCGAAATATCGTCCCCGAGTTTGAATGATATGCGATATTTTCTGCATAATTTTGGATGGTCTTGATTGCTCTATTTATATTGAAATATGTGCAAGTTGTGATGTCGCTTGTTTAGGGTAATTTGCATGTTTAGGCTACCTAATTTAGGTATCATGAATTTTCAAAAAAAAAAAATCAATTAGCTTAGATTGCATGTTTAATTATTAGAAATTGTTAAAAAATCAAAAAATCTTAAACTAGGATTAGCTTTCATTGTCTTGCATATTTAGATTAGGGATTTTAATTAGGTCATGAAAAAAATAAGAAAACATAAAAAAGAGCAAAATTCACTCGGGATGTTAGTTGAATTGCATGTTAAATTTTAATTAAAAAGCGAAAAAAAATAAAAATCATTAGGCATTTTAGAATAGAATTGCATGTTTAATTTTAAGCTTAGATCAATTTTTTGGATAGATTGCATCTTAGGCTAGAAATTGCTGAATTAAAATAATGCCTTAGTTTAAATTAGGATGACCTAATCCCTAGTTTAAATTAGATAGAATTTTAATTTAGTTAGGAATTTCATTCAAATATCTTAGGATAGATTACTTCCACCTTTTTAGGATAAATTGCAATTTTTTTTAAAAAAAAAAAAAAAAAAAATCATAAAATCATAAAAAAAAAAAAAATCATCAAAATCTTGCATGAGCATGTAGAACTAGATATGTAGATTTAGTAAATAAGACATTTAGGCTAGTAAATTAGCTTTTTTTTTTATATAATCACATTTTTAGGATCATATTTTTAGAAATCTCTTTTTAAATAGGTTAGGATTAGACTTAGATAATCTCATTCTTAGAAAACTTGGCACTTTTTTTAAAAACAAAAAAAAAACAAAAATAAAGAAATGATTTTCTAAGGCAAAATAGGGTTAATTTAAATTAATCCTAAACATGAATTAGAAAATTATCCGTTTTAGGTAGTTTAATTAGGACTTTTATTAATTCAAAATTGCAGATAAAAAAATCCAAAAATAGGTGCATGTTAATTAATTTGCATTCTAAGGCCATTTAATTAAGATTTGCATATTAGGTCATTAAGTTGCTATTATTACATTTCATGTTATATAATCTAGATCATTTTGCCATGTCATATTAGATTATTAGCATGCATTGCATATTGCATGATTTTCATTAAATAAAGTGAAAACAAAAAAGAAAATTGCGTGTTAAGAAATCATATCTAGGATTGATGAGGTGGATTTTAATTTAACATTGCAGATGCTTTCGTTGCTATGAGGTAAGTTTTGCCATACATTTATTTATTTATTTATTGGGTATTAAATTGGTGGATTGCGCACCCGCATGATCACCTCATATGTTAGGGAGATAAATTAAAATTAATTCAAGTCGCCTTCGCCAAACATTTTTTCAAAAATAAAAAGAAAAGGTACCGAAAGGGCCTTAGATAAATCTAGCGTAACCAAGTCCCCGTGTCTAGAATCTCTCGGTTCGTAGAAGTAAAGTAAAACTCCCATTGCTTTACTTGGGTGTCTAATCGACCCACCAAAAATAGATTAGTGGCGACTCCTAAATAAAAATCATTTGCATGTTAAGAATCCAAACCTAAAGTCGCGAATTGGTATGGGCTTGGGAGAACCCGAGTTAAGTCTAGGCTTAACAATCCATTAGCCAAACCCTAGGTGGTTCACACCCGAAAAATTGGTCACGACACCAGGTATAGAGAGTATCATTAAAATCCCCCATACAGAGCCATGGTAAGTTATTTTTGCCATGAAAACCTTTTAATTGTTGCCATAGTTGAAGTCTATCTTGGTAACTCGTTGGAGCATGAAGGAAGGTAATCTTCATTAATTTGCTGCTTTGGGGGTCCTCGCATTCCATATCTATAAGATAGTTTGAGCTGCTCCTCACTTTCACCTGAATTTCTTCATTCCACGGGAGCGCAAGACCACCCGCAATTCCTGTTGGCTCTACCAGAAATGCTTGCTGAAAGTTAAGTCTCCTTCTCACCTTATCCAGCTTGTTTGCTTTATTTTTAATTTCCATCAAGAACACCACAGTGGGCCTTTCCAGAGCCACCAAGGCTCGAAGCTCTTGGAACATCAGGGGGTTGCCCAACCCCTAATAGTTCCGACTCAAGATATTCATGATGTCTTTGGTGGCTTATTAGGGCTAGCCACTAGAGCCCAGTCAATCCCCTCTTTCACCATTTGAATTGGAGCATCTAGCAACTCCATATTCTCTATCAGTTGCATCCTTGAATCCTCAGACTTCTTTTGCTTTTTTGCTCGACTAAGCTTCAGCCCCTTTCTAGTGGAACCCCTTGTGTCTAGGCATTCTACTTCATTTGAGTCTAGTAGATATAAGGGCTGCTTTCCTTTGGCTGACTTATTTACTATGGTGCTCATATCTTCTGCTCTGTTTTCATCTTCTGATGTATTTTCTGCCCTTTTTTTTTGCTTCGATTAGGTCCTGTTGCAGCTCCAGGGTCTCCCACAATCTCAAGGGTAGACTGGAGAGGAGTTTCAGGTACATATTCATCATTTTCTGGGTTAGATATGACTGTCCCATAGCATGCTTCCCAGTGAGGACTTTTCTTTCTTGCTTCTGCTTTGAGCCACGATCCATATTTCCCCACTTTGTTTGCTGCCCATTTTGACTGTTCATAGGGTATTTCTTCGCAATTGGTAGCAAAATGTCCCAGCCTACCACAAGAATAGCAATAATGGGGAAGGTGTTCGTACTTGAACTCAACCCATAGCTTTTTGGTACCCAACTGTACTAATGTCCCAGTCTTCAAGGGGGCTGATAAGTCTAATTCAACACGTACTTTCCAGGTTTAGTGAAGGAGTTGCCTTGTAGTTCTAGCTGGATTTCTTTTACTTTGCCTATTTTGCCTGCCACATCATCATAAACTTCCTCTAGAATCCATCCCGGAGGTAGACCAAGAATGTGAACCTAGAAATCATAACTGGTGAAATCATAGCAATGTTCAGGAACATCAGGTACGCACTGCTTCAAAACCAGTAAGTTACTTGAAAAGGACCAGAGACCCATACTTAGCACTCTCTCTTTGTCTTCATTTGATTTGAACATGAAGGAGAAAAACCCAGGTTCTTTTTGGGTAATGAGGACTGTATTAACTTTCCAGGCCTTCTTCATCGTTGTACAGAAAGCTTGGAAATTAACATTCGGATGCGAAAGCAGTTTCCCAAAGAGGGTATGTTGGCACTCTATGATTTTATCGGTGGGGACTTCCTCCCTTACAGTGACAATATCTTTTTCAGACCATAAGTGCCCTAGGCTCTTACACAGTGCTGCAACTCGGAGCTGATTTTCTGTCTCTTGTTCCATTTTCGATTAATCTTGCAGGACGTGAACAACAGGGGCTTCGTACCTGGTTTTGAGGAGATTGCTAGTTGCGGTTGAAGGGAGCTCGATGCTAGGTCTTGGTTGATCGACTACTGTGTAGATCACCTCACTGTGTCTTCCACAATCCAAGGGCGCACCTAGAACAAGATGATGAAAGCAATTGGTGAATTTCTTCGTTTAGGGTTTGGTAGGGTTTTGGTCTCTGGTAATTGCGGTAAAGGTGGGTGAGGGGATGTATGGCCTAGATGATCAATGGGGCGGTCATGGGTGGAGAAGGAGAGTTACGGATCTTGGGATTAAGGTTTGGGGGAGCTATCACCCGTTGGGGATAGAGAAGAACTCCATGAAAGGAGAGGCAGCTCTACCAGCGTAGAGAGTGGGTATATCGGTTGCATTGAGTAGGTTCTACCTCGGGCGGCTAGTGATTGAGAAGTATGAGGTCTCAAATTCGATTCTTGGCCTTACCTAATACCTAATCTACTTCAGGCGAGACCACCAAGGAAAAATAATTTGGGATTACAATTTATGTTAACAAAACTTATATGAAAAAGCCCGAAGGCCCGGCCCACGATCCTTTCTTGGATGGGCTTTTTTTAAAAGTGAATGGGTCCATCTTACCTAGGCCCACTTCGCCGGGGGATTTTGGAACCTTGGCAGGGGTTTTCTCTCCTCCTTCCCCCGACTACTCCGCTGCAGCAGCTCAATCTCTCTCTCTCTCTCTCTCTCTCTATCTCTCTCGCCGCCGCCCGCCGCCGCTCACGGTGCTTACGGTAACATCTCTTTCTCTCTCTTCTGCCGCCGCCGTGCATTCGTCCGCGGCCTTTTTCGGCGGATCGTTCCCGCTTTTTCGGTAGCATCTCAGCACGTCGGGCTGTGGGCTTTTTCATTGTTGTGCTGGAGTTCGTTTCTGTTGTTTTTCTTGCTGCTTGGGCGGTTGTTCGTCTGCTTTAGCGTGCGATTTCGATTGGGTTGGTTTGGTTTTTTCCCGGGAGGGGATCCGCGGTGGTGGTGATCGCCCGCGCCGATGTAGTAGCTTGGCTAATTGGGCGGCGGCGGCGGCGGCGGCGGCGGCGAGGTTTTTCGGGCCTTTTGTTGTTGGTCTTCTTGTGGGGTTCCCGTATCGCTCCGTGTGTGAACTGTTGCTGAAGCACCGTTTTTGTATGGTGGGTCCTCTCTCGGTTTCGTTGTGAGCATTGTTGCCTTGTACAGGATGGTGTGGTATAAGGTGAATGGGGTATAAATTACTGCGTTGCAAGGCCGCAGTGACGTCTACTGCTGGTCCTCTTTTAGGATTTTGGTAAGCTCGTGGATTGGGAGGAGTTGGGGAACCCCTTCTTGTCTGGGATGTTCTTTGTAGATACTGGGATGTTCTTTATAGATATGCCCTTTTTAAGTTGGCAGTTGATGTACTGAAAGGCAAAGGAAGAGATGATGACTAGGATTTCATTTTCTCCAGACAATAGTTGTCGCCTTACGAATGAGAAAGTGAGCTCAAAGTTTCAGTTAGATTAGTGATTTGCTTAGACTTCCAAGTCCCTCTTTTGTAATATCTTTATTTAGGTATTTCACCGATAAATGTAAATGCAATCGTGAGTTGTGGGGTCTCTTATCTGTTCTTGTCAACGGCAGATGAGGAGGTGAACGTTCCCCCAACAAAGTTAGGGACATGGCATTGTCAATTTCTAGAAGGGCGGTACAGTTGCTCGGGCCGTTGAGCCAATGGAGGTGCATCGGTTCGGTTTCGGCCGCGAATGGTTCTTCTCACTGGGCTCATGGTGAGGGGATGTGCTGCTTTCTTTTCAATCTGTTTCACTGCATAGATTATTGCTTTTGGTTGTTCATTGAGGATGGTTTAAAGCTTTTTATAATTTTTCTCAATAGATTTGCGTGGCCTTGTTTCGCAACAGAGCTTATCCACTGCAGAGTTTTCTCGATCATTAAGGGTATGTTCATGTTCTACTACTCTGTTATAATTACATGTGGTGAATGTAAAGGAAGGGTAGTTTTTTATGCCTGTGGTTGCTCCCAGGATTTTACTCGATCAAATGCTTATGATGGTATATTATGAGTGAAATCATAATTTTGGATGTGTCTTTGAATGTGCTCTCAGCTCACATTTTATAACCTAGTGGTCTCTTCCTATTGAAGAAGCAAACTTGGGTTGTCTTACTTTCTACTGTCTAGAGTTCATAGCAGTTGATTGATGAACATGAGATAAATCTGCCCTTAGCTCTAAATCTTGACATAAGGGCGTGTTTTATGTGATTGCATGTAGGATGGTGCTTTTTTCTTTGGTCATCGAAGGCTATCAACCTCAATACTGACTCCTAATGGTGAAGCTGACTTCCCTTCTGACTTATTGTCCAAGAAGAAAGTAATTGTGCCTGATCGCGAGATAGGTATGTACGGAACGTGCTTCACAGTATGTTTCATGTAAAAGATACAGATAATTATAATGGCCATCTTTTACATGTCTCAGTAGCCCCCGGATGTGCATCTTGAAATATAGAAAATAAGCCATGACTTGCTTAGGAATCAAGGGAAAGCATGAATTGATCCAGAGGTTTGAAATGTCTTGCAGAACTTGCAATGTTATAGGACTCAAGAAGATATTTCATGTATTAAAATGTTTTTCAGGATTATTAAGTGAATGCAGGATATCTATGGTGGCTTATCCGTTATATTTGCTTTTCAATGGGGAGATATCAGCACTGCTTATTTGCTGTAGTATTTTACTCACAACATGTTCTTACAGGACTTTACCAGGACCTTGTAATTCCAATGACGAACTTTCTTGGTGAAGATAAGGGCTTGATGGTCTTAGCTGGAGATGTTTTTGATGTACCTATTAGAAAAGATATTGTTCATCGTGTTGTGAGATGGCAGCTTGCAAAACGACAACAGGTTTTGTGCAATAATCTTATGCACTTTGAAATCTGGTATATGTGTTTGCTGAAAATCTTTTCATGCATAGCTTGATGTGCTGAATAACGCTTTGAATTTTATTTACTGCTCTGAGAAGCATCTAAAATATTGTAGAAGACTGAGAAACCACTGATAGACTACTTTCTTTCCATTGAATGGGTTAATCTAATTTTCCCAGAATTTTGGAATGCTGAATGTGTTGACTTATCTGAGAAGCTTTTGTGGAGATTTGTTAGTATGTTGATTGGTAGATCTACAGGGTACGCATTCAACTAAAACAATTAGTGAGGTCAGTGGGACAGGCAAAAAACCATGGCGACAGAAGGGCACTGGTCGAGCAAGGCACGGTAGTAGGCGTGGGCCCCAGGTTTGATTATGTTTTGTCTAATTGCTATAGAGGTCTGTTTCTACTGAGATGGTTTGTGTAAAATCTGACAAGCAAACTTTTGGATGACAGTTTAGAGGTGGTGCTACAATGCATGGCCCAAAACCACGAAGCCATGCTATTAAGCTGAATAAAAAGGTTAGGCGTCTGGGGCTGAAGATTGCTCTCTCTGCACGTGCTGCCGAAGGAAAGGTGAATCTGTCTCACTGCTCTTGAATGTTCTACTTGTTGATTGTTCAATATGGTAAACCTGTGGGGTTCGATTCAAGGCATCTAAGCAATGATGATAATTTTGTACTCAAGCATGTCTTGGCATGTACTGTCCTAGAGTCTGTTCCTTTCCTACTTCATTATCCTCGTGCTTATGACCTCCTTTTTGGAGGAGCAGTATCTTGAGATTTAGGGTCTGTTTTTATTGGATATGAAAGCTTTCCCTTCAAAATAACCAATTTTTTCTTAAATATTTGCAAAGTAGGAAAAAATTCTAAACAGCATTCATATCAATATCTGTGTCTTTTGAAACGTTTCAGGCTTTCAGTTTTTCAACATTAAGTAAAATTAAATTTTGTACACTAAAGAAAAAGAAAATGAGAAAGGCTATTCAGCAACATTTTGCTTTGGTACTTGTTATGTTGAGCTCTTTACTGGTCTTCATCACCACTGCACCTCAAAATGATCCTATTCTATATTCAAATCTTCCTTTTCTTTTCTCTATCTACGCTGTATATTTGATATAGTATTTCCTGGCTATTGAAAATTGCACAACTATTCAGCTTCTGGTATTTGATGATATGGAGATCCCAACGCACAAGACAAAGAACGTTGTAAACTATGTCGAGCAAATGGAGAACACTAAGAAAGTTCTGCTTGTGGATGGCGGTCCCATCAATGAGAAGCTGAAATTGGCCACACAGAATCTACACTATGTCAATGTGTTACCCTCTATAGTAAGTTTACCTTTTGGTTTCAGATTTTGCATTGTCGCGACTGATTTAGGTAGGCTTGATATAGCATTCTAGAATGTTCTCTTACGCTATGCTTGGGTCTGAGAATGCATGAAATTAACGAGAATGGAGGTGGAGGAATGAATGTGAGGCACATAAATCGTGTCCTCTCCTATTGTTGAGAGTAATGGAAATTGGAGTGAAAATGGAGGGATTTTCATTGGAAGGAGTTGAAACACAAGTTGTGGTAGTGCTATAAATTGGGCATCATCTCCCATTTTCTATCCAACTCATTTCTATTTTGTGATGCTCCGTGGGGAAAGAACGTTGTCATGCAGGTTGTCCTGCCAGAAATTTATTTATATGTGTCTGTTGGTATTTTAGGCATGTCCGCTTTCAACTCTAGTGATGTAGTTGATAACATCCTGCATCTGAAGTCATCACAGGTTCATATCATATCATATCATATCATAGCAGGATGGGGACTAGTGCAAGATCAATTGTTGTACTTTTGGTCATAAGAGATGGGGATATAGGGACAATATTGCAGGAAGGAATGTATTCTTTTATGTAACTTCTAGTGATGATTAGGAAAACCATCAGGTTATATTTGGAACAAATAATCTCACTTGCACATCTAGACCACCTGGTTCACCATTCCACAGCTGTAGGCATGTATAGTAGTTTCCTATTTCGGAAGTTGTGTGATCACCTATGGCCCGAAAATCTTGCAATATCACTTTATTTCATGATATCAGTTACAGCACTTGGTAGTAATGCTTTGTTGGGCACATTACTACCTACTCTAAAGAGGGTCATTCAGTTCAATAACTGTCGATATGATGATTTGTTTTTTCAGGGCCTTAATGTATACAGCATCCTGCTCCATGACACATTGGTGATGTCCCGCGATGCGGTAAATAGGATTGTTGAGCGGATGCATACTCCAATTAACCGTTGATGCTCTTTTAATGTGATATTTTTTGTTAGAAAAATTTCCTTTGCAGGGACAAATTTGATGTTTTGTGTTGGTATCTATACCAATGTAGGTGTTTTTCCTCATCCCCTTTGAGTTCCTGTAGTAATTATGTAACTTAGAGCTAGCAATTTTGTGTTTGGCATTGTTTTTTTCCTTGAGTTTTGAGTATAACGATCCGGAATATGCTCTCGCAAATAACATTTCGCACACAATCAGTCGATAAATTGGTAGGGGGCAACTTGCTGATCTTAGCCCATTTTTCCTTTTTTTCGTCACCGTAGGAACGTGTAGCATCAATGATATGCAGGATTTTGTTCGTGCGTGAGGTAGCGATACCTTGGTGTGCTAGGAATGATGCATACTGGATTGATGTCGAATCGAGGGGAGCAATAATTCCCAATCAAGAATGAGAAGTAGCTAACATGATTCTCATCTAACTTGATGCATGTTCATTCTCTCCCTTTTGATTGGTCGGATAAATCATATATCATTATTTTAAAGTATCTTCATATATATAATACCTTCACTTCGCATCACAGATACGCCTAGTTTTGCTTTTCCCCTTATCAGAACTTAGAAAAGTAAGTATTTCATTAACCGACATGGTATTGTAACAATTACACTTCTATATGCGGCGTGTTTCTTCTTCTTTTGAATGATTTATTGAGATGGAATTGATCCTTTCCAGAATGAAGTTAAAAGTTAAATGTATAAATTTGCAACTGAAGAGAGTAGAAAAGCCGAATATTCAAAATTAATCTAAAATGTGGAATTTTTCAGTAGCCAACAACTTTTGCCAACTTCACAAATGAAATGAAAATCAAATTGAATTCTCTAGCATGCACATCATTATGTTATTATTTACCATCCACACTTTGATACGATGACATCTTAATTTTACGGAAAAAAATTTCTTGCTTTCTTAACAAAAGAAAAGAAAAAAAAGAGAACTTGGGGAGTCCCCACCTATAACTTTTTTTTTTCTTTTTTTTTTATGAAACGTTTATTTTTGCATTTCATGGTCAATCGGAATCGCATCAAACTGAGTTACAAGGGACGTTTTTGTCGTTCTTGGTTTAAGGACGTCTTGATCATTTCGCGAGAATTTAACCCCAGTTAATTCAAAGGTTACGGTTTGGTTCACGATCTGATCATCTTTCTTTTTCCTTCAAAGTGAAGATCACATTGCTAATTTGTCTCACATTGGCTAAGTCCAGAGAAGGTCTAGAATTACATTTTTTAGCTCATTTTCGGATATCCGAACATAGTCAATATATGTCCAACTCCATAGTCACAAACCAAATGCATACCTAAACTATGTTCTCCAGAGAACAACTCAATATCTATCATCTCTGACAAAATCAGCTAGATCAATTCCACAAAATCACAATACAAACCTAGATTACCGATTCTCCCAACATGTGAAAGATCAAGCCTAGTACCATGCTAATAACTAATAGAACCAAAAAACATGAAGCATGGGACAAGTACTCCTCTTTCAGCCAAGTGCACTGTGATAGTGTAGATAAATTATGGGAGGAAGCAAAAGCGGGACTTCAACACTTTCCCTATGTAACTCCTCAAGTTCCTCGCAACACCTCAGTCTCCGTTTCTCTCTGGATCTCTATACCCGGCACTACGTTTACAGTCCCCAAATCATCCATCTTCAAATCTGCATTCAACTGTTGGTCCATCTTATCAACCTTCGATGACCACGTCAAAGGTTCACACTCAGCTCTTACCTTAGAAGAAATCTCCAACCCTTCATGTAACAGCCCAAGCAACGGTGCGTAGGGAGGAGGGATGGCGGTGCGTCCGCGCCTTGGTCCCTGAACGTGCGCAAGGAAGGGGTCCCTTTCTTGTCCCACATCTCTTAGGGAGGAAGTCCTAGGCTAGCTTATAACGCAATAAGCCCTCTAACTGTACATACACGTTTTCTTAGGGTAGTATGGAACTGTGAGGACTTAGTATTCAAATCGAACAATATATATACAATGGAGACCCAGGGCCTTATAAATGGTATCAGAGTCAACTCACAACCATGTGTGAAACCACAACGAGACGCCCTTTTGCTAAGAGATGGAGAGTATGACAACCCAAGCGATGGTGCGAGGACGCCCTTCTACTAAGGGATGAAGAGTATGACAGCCCAAGCAATGGTATGCGGGGAAGAGGGATGGCAGTGCGTCTGCGCCTCAGTCCCTAGACATGCGCAAGAAAGGGTCCCTCTCTTGTCCCACATCGCCTAGAGAGAGAATCATGGGCTAGCTTATAAGGCAATGGGCTCTCGAATTATCCATATGCGTTTTTTTGGGGTAGTATGGGCTGCCCTGAGAAGAACAAAACCGTGAGGATTTAGTGTCACGAAACAGTGGAGACCCAGGGTGTTACACTTCACATATTAAGGCTCTTCCATAAGCTTCACTTGTTTTTGAATACCGTCTAAATCTCTCTCTATAATTGATTTATCACTCTTACTTTTGAAATTAAGTAGATGCAATGAAGTTAACCTCTATATAACCGGGCGAATCATCATCTATACACCACAATCTATTTTTGTTCACCCCATGTGCATATCCTTGGAATATGCATCTCCTCACCCTTAGTTGTAGTGTGTCATGACCCACATGAGCAAGCCAAGGCAATCAGACAACCTAAGTCTGGTGTAATTAGCATGCTTACGTAACTAGGTTTCCTCAGGAGTTCTACACAAAATTGCTGGTGACAGTGAGTTGTGCACTGAATAAAAGGCAGAATGGCTGCTTCAACCTAGAAATTCTCACCCAATCTAGCATTGAAGAGTAAAGAGCGAGCTCTCGCCAATATAATTCTATTCATCAATTCTGCAACTCCTATCTGCTGTGTTGTGTCACAACGACGCGATATTTTACTATGTCTTCTGGAGCACGAGAGTGGCTTAACTACTTTGAATCAAACTCCAACCCTTTCAGTTCTCAACCACATGTTCTTTCTTCTTATCTACTTCTCTATCATTACATTCAACGTCGTGAACTGACCAAACACCTCAATATCGTGTTTGAGAAAACGACCCAGGCTTTTTTATAAAAAATCATTCAAGAAAAGACAACAAGACTTTGGCACCTTCCTTTGACTACACCGAAGAAGGCCCTGGATGTAGTCCAGAGCATAGATTCCAGTTTGTTAGGCAAAATGGCGAAAGTGTGGAACCAACGCAAAACGATCGAATGAGGTATTGATGCGGCACAGACACGGACGATTTACGTGGCTCGGTCAGGGGTGGCTAGTCCATGGGAAGAGATTTAAAGAGATGTTCGACTAAAGTAATAGGAGAAGATCACGATCGGTCGAAACACATTCCTAGACCCTGAACAAAGCAGAAAAGTCTCGGACTCAAACGGAACAAGATAGAAAAAATGTGTACTTTTCACGTTCACACTCCTTGGCGGCTCTCTCAACTCTCACTTGTGCTGGGCCTTCGTTCTCGGTGAAAATCGGTCAAGACTCGTGTTTTGAATCATCCTCGGGTATGTCCAGACGTCCGCACAAAGTGGGCCGGTCGTCCGACCGAAGCTTGGTCGGACGTTCCACTTGGACCCATGAATTTCGCCATGAAATTCAAGATGTCCGCCTCGTGCCAGCTCAAGCCTTACGTCCGATTCCAAGGTCGGACGTCAAACGGACGCCCGATCTTGAACGTGGGACACACAGTAGCTTGGACACCCTTTCTTGCTCATTTTCGGACATTCGAACCTAGTCAACAGACATCCGACTCCGAAGCCGCGCAAACCAAGACCATTTCGCTTGCTCCGGATGTTGCAAACTTTAATCTCGAACGGGTTCCGGATTGTATTTGGTCTGAGTTTAGAGCCACATTCGAGGTCATGTTTATTAAGTCGAGCAATTATGGAGTTGGTCACAGAGTTGCGGTGTACTTAAGCAATTAATCTGCGAATTTGTAGTTTATCCAATGTAGATAGGAGTGTCATGTGATTGGATCATTTGATGAAAGTCCATGAAGAAAATTGATTCCCTAGATAGCTACATCTATATGCGCATGTCGAATCAACAAGACATCGATGCAGTGACAAACTTGCCCAGTGGGCTGATGATTTTTCATTGGGGCCTTGAATCAAACATTCCAACAGAGGGCGAAGTAGATTCCAACCTTATTCAAACCTTTTTTTTTTTTTGGGCGAACGAATGATCTTTCTCATAAGCTTTAGTGCCCACCTCACATGATGCTAACCATCGGGATTCGCATTTATAAGAACACAGCTAAAATAAGTGTTGTCGAGTTAAAGTTATCATAAATTCCTACCAAATCTACTTTTACACATTCAAACATACGTACGCAAGTGATTTCCGTCAAAATTGATTATGAAATGTTTAGAATTAAATTAAAATATTTAGAATTAATTAGATGATTCCCTCCTACATGTATGTTATGTCCTAGGAGATTGACATATTTGTGCATGTCCAACCAACAAATCATCGTTACGGTGACAGACTTGCCCAATAAGTAAATGATTTTTGGTTGGCACCTTAAACTGGACATTGCAACGGTGGGCAAAGTAGATTCCAACTTACCTAAACCTACTTTTTTCTTTCTTTAAAACAAATGGGCATTTCTCATGTGCATTAATGCTTACCCCACGCCGTGTCCGGATGTGCGAATTTAAATTTCTTATATCACACTTAAAATAAGCAGCGTAAGCTTAAAGTTACCTTCAATTCCTACCAAAGGTACTTTTGAACATTCAAAAGGTTCATCTAGAATCTATCCTTAGCACACATTAAATAAGTATACTTAGTAATTAAATTATTGAAAATCACGTGTCAAGAACTTGGAGAGTGATCTTCTCTTGCACGGTTGGTATCAAAAGCTGGGATATGCAGTCGGCAAAGTGGACTGAAAGAGAGGCCCAACGTGGAATTCAAAGGCACGAGACCTTGACTTGTTTGCGAAACATTTAACGCCGGTCCCCATACGCCTGTAACGTGCGGGGACCACGTCTGCAAGTTGTTGCCTAATTGATTGCGGTGATTATCACTATTTCTTTTGTTTTTGGTAACCGATGGCTCCGCCACATGTCCCGTGCCCGAACAGTTCCTGAGGATCAGGCCCCTAAACTTCGGTGATTATTCATTGAGTGTAAGCAGAAAGTATTCACTTAAGTGTATATAGTACACGGATAAATAAATTCACATTAGAGATCCACCCTATTCAATGGTCCTTCATACCGAATGATATAATTTCTCATTTCGATATCTTCCGTCACTTATAGAGAATGGAGACAATTTATAAAAGCAAGGTGTTTTTGCATGATATGGAATTCAAACGATCGTGATTTGGACAAGAAGGGTGTCATTGATTTTGCTAAAATCAAACCTAAGTTGGATAAATATGTCGATCTTACACATGTGACATAAATTAGGATAAGCCAACTCAATTTAAAGGTGCGCTTATTTTGCGACATTCAGAAAAGGTTTTTCTAGCTTTGATTCTTTATATTACTTAAAACAAGGAGTTGCTAAAAAAAGTTGTTATTAATAGCACCTATGCCGAAACGTCTTTGTTAATATCAGAAACATTTTTATTCATTCACTTTGCCAAGCAAAATAAATAATATTAAAAATTAGTAAAATATTTTTCAAATTGTTGATCTTGTGTGAAATAATTTTTTTTTTTTTGTCAATGATACTCTATTCATATTCTACATGCACCCCTAATTATTCACTCACTCAAGATTATTCCCCTTTAAAATGACTCTTTGCATAAAAGACAAAAATCTTTCCGAAGAAACCTTTCATCACATCTCATTCCCCCTACCCGAGCCTAATTTAACTGGGACAACAGTTTCCTTCAAGTTGAAAGTCCCAACCTTACTTCAAAGTTAGACGAATTTCAAAGCAAGAATCCTGCCGACCGGAAGATAATATTATTTAAGAACATTCTTAAATCTTATTGCTGAAAACTAATGTATTTGTCTAGGGAGGGCTAAAATGGGTACAGGCTCTGTCTGTTTTCTAAGTGGCGTATGTGCTTAAAAAGTGTATTGCAATTTGGTCCGGTGTTGATGTTACCATGTGATTGTCAAATCATCTTGATGTGGACTTGAAATTGACTCATATATCACCTACCCCACATTATGACATTGCTGACGGGTGTTGAGATGCATGTTATTATGCCTCACCTTCATTATTACATTTAGTCCTCCACTTTTTTTAAAGGTACACCTTTTTTTTTTTTTTTTTTTTTTTTTTTTTTTTAACTTTTGAGGGCTATGGGCTAAAGACGACATCAATCAAAACATACAAGGTCGGCCGCATTGGATTTTTCCTAGAAAGATCATGCGCTGTCAATTATTGTGGTGGGTGCCTTCAAATGCCCAACCCTGTCATATTCGACCAACTCCATAAGCTTCTAGATGTGACATATTCATTGCTAGATTCTCCGAAAGAAAATTACAGCTTGAATCATCATGATGACCCAAACCTAGAATGGTGCGTTTAACCTCAAAAAGGTTTTGTATTTTACCCCCTCCAAATTTGGATTTCGTGACACTTAATGATGCTGTCAACTTTCTTTTTCGTTTAGGTTTTTTTGACACGCATACTTTTTTAAATTTGATAAAGTGCAACTGTTTTTCAAAAATATATCAAATGCACCTTAAATGTGCATTCGAGTGAACAGCATAAAATGAAAATTTTGATACCATCAGCCCTTAAAAGTACCGGAATTAACAAAATATTCTGAAGTATTTAAAAGGGTAAATAGACAAATAAGTAAATAAATAAAATGGAATAAATAAATTGCTATTAATTAACAAACACTGCAAGATTTTTTTAACCATTCGAAATGGTCATTAACCGACTAATATAGCTCATTATCGCTGTTGGAACGTATCTTCACTAATTTAATGTGTAAAATTTGCGAAAGCTTAATGAAGGCTATGCAATCATAAATAATTAAAAGATGCTAAACTATCAAAATCATATCGCTTCAAATCAATCTTTAACTCACATTTTAATTTCGAATCTCTGGGAATTTTCGTTTTTCATAATTTTTATTTAAATTAATTCTTTTTTAAATTATTCATATTATAAATAAATTCATCTTCTGTTTGTTTATATTTTCCTTAATTCGATAAATTACAAAATTAAACTTTAAATTTAAAGATGGCAGTTGTTTTATTCATTTTGCAAGTAAATGTAAAGTCCAGTGCATCGGGAGACAATAATTAAAGCTGTCCGCATTTTTCCTCAATGTGAGTGACATTAAAGTATATTAAATCCCATAGGGAGTCAACCCATTTTTCCCCTTTGCATAAGATATCTACATATATTTGTAGCCAATTTCACAACATCATGAGACTCTATTGATACAAAACCATATTGCCTAGAATCTGATAGAACAACTTAAATATTCACTTACAGGAGACTATTCCCCTTTGATGTGACTCTTTGCATCAAAGACAAAAGCCTAACCAAAGGAATCTTTCATCATATCTCATTCCCTACTTTCTTAATTTTTTGTGAGAAATGAGCCCTGGTCCAACTGGAGCCTAATTCATTGGAGTTACAATTTCCCTCAAGTTGGCAGTCGTCCAATCAGATTAATAAGTAGATTTCCAAGCAAGGATCCTACCAACCTTAAGATGACCTTACTTTGGCGTATTAATATATGAGTTAAGAAGAATTATTTTTCAGTGTCGTGCTTACCTATTTTCGCCTAGAGGTAGGTACTTTCTCGCCTGCCATCACATTTATTCCCACTTACTCCCACTTACTCAAACATAACATATGCAACAAAATATTCTAAGAGCAGAATTTTCAATAACGTACTTGAATACACTTTTTGAGAATCAAACGTTTGATCATAATCGATGGAAATCTATTCACCGAATAACTCATCATATTAAGCTCATCAAACATACATTAGAGAGCATGGGCTATTTATAGTAATATTCTGCTTCTTAGCTCAGAAACTCTCATGAGCTTCATTGGCATTAATGTGGTGTCTCACTATATCCTCTCCTTGCAGAGTTCATTTAACAACTCTGAGCAAAAGTTCTTACTACCGTCAGTCCACACATATTTAGTCGTCTTTCAAGTCTCCTTTAGATCAAACTTATACCTCTACACAAAATCTCAGTCACTCTCAAGTAATCATCAACAGTTATTAACATGAATCTAGCAATAAGCCTACAAACGTTTGAGCAAATCAACTCTACAATCTTCATGGATTCTCTTATAGTCATATTAAATTGCATTTTTTGCCATTTGCCTAAAGCACAATACCCACATGCATTCAGTTTATCAATCACATAACCACACAACATATTCCTTTTACATGGAACCTTTAGGTTTCTCTCATTGATGTACCCCAAAAGCATATACACCACAATATATACTTCTGAACATCTCCACAACGAAATCTATCAGTATCTCTCCTTGAAACTCATATAGGCCACTATCCTTAATTCCTCTCATCATCATTGTAGGACCTCAAACAACCTTTAGAACTTCACCTTTTAAAATATACTGACACCTAGCTTAATTCAGTGCACTTAAGGACAGTAGGTTTTTTTCAATTTTGGAACATGCCTTTCTCTAGTTAATGTCCTTGTGATGTCAAACATTTTGATTCCAATATTGCCAATACCCACAATGCCAAACTCATCATTGTTCTCTAATTGCCATTCAATACTATCCATGCAATAGTAAGTAGTAAAGTTCATACCAGGTGTAGTGTGAAACGAGCAATCGGAATTCATAATTCATTAGCCAAACAATGAATAAATTATCCCTCTTTGAGACACTATTAGCTATTGCAATAATATCACCACATATCATATTTATTATTTGGATCTTAAATAAGAAACCCTATTTAGCCAACTCAAACTAGGAACTCAACTCCAACATAGAAAAGTATTTCAATAATTATTGACTTATTTCAGTGTCAAACCACATATTCCATTTGAATTTGGA
Source organism: Eucalyptus erythrocorys (assembly GCA_014182555.1). Lineage (NCBI taxonomy): Eukaryota > Viridiplantae > Streptophyta > Magnoliopsida > Myrtales > Myrtaceae > Eucalyptus > Eucalyptus erythrocorys. The sequence continues at coordinate 21,420,302 of CM024603.1, forward strand.
ACATTTCTATTTTGATTATATTCCTTCATTGGTTCAAGTTCGAGACATTTATACGACATACCCCATTTCCCACTTTCTTAACTTTTGTAGGAAATGAACCCTTGTCCAACTCGAGCTTAACTTAGTGGAGAATCAATTTCTCTCTAATCGAAACGTTCAGTCTTAGCATAAAGTTAACGAATTTCAAAGCAAGAATCCTGCCAAGAACAAGGTAACGTTACTTTAAAGCATTTATACATGAATCAAGAGGAATGATCTTTCAATGATATGAGACGATGCAAATGATTTATTTGTCTAGGGAGGACAAAAAATGGGTATAGGCTCTTTATGTTTTTCAACTGGGCATATGATAAAACTATATTACGATGTGGTTCTGTGCTAATGTTTCCATGTGAATGTCAAATGATTTTGATGTGGATTTTAAAAGGACAAATGTTCGGTTCTCAACAATCGAAAAATGTTCAACCACCTCATGATTGTGAGGTTGCCGACAGATGCTGACGTGCATGTCATCATGCCCCTAACTCCATTATCACGTTTGATTCTTCTCTTTTTTTTTTTTTTTTTTTTTTTTTTTCAAAAGTTATTTGTTTTTGTTTTATTTTTCCCTTTTGAGGGCTCGACGCGTAAAATGAAAATAATGAAAATCAAATCACAAGGTTGAACGCAAAATGCTTTATTTGAAAGATCATGTGCTCTCAATTTAAGATACTATAGTAATTGCCTTCAAATGCCCAACAGCGTCCTGTGCGTCTTAGTGCGATGTGAACATAGTTAGCTTTCATTTGAAAACATAAGTTAATAGTGAAAATTAGCCGGAAAGTCAAATGATAAACCTTTTCTATTATGCTAATTTAACCCTAAGCTTTTTGACAACTTATCAATTTAGTCATAAATATTTTAATGATTTACCAATTTTTTTTTTTCCGGCTAAATTTTTGCTTTTCCAGCTAAATTTCGAAAAGTTGCATTGCACCCATCTAAACTTGCAAAATTTCTATACCCATTTGAAATTATCATTAATTGTTCAATTCAATTCATCGTCACTGCTGAATCATATCTTCAAACTAAAAGTTTATAACCTCGCTAGATGCCAAATGCGAAATTGACAAACGTCATTATACTATTGCATCCATTTCCCAAACGGTCTAGCTTGGTCCCCGCAAGAGATCTGTCATGATCTTAGGAGATCAATTAGGTTGAGTAAATTAGAGGGATCCAAATATTAAAAATGCCTCCTTGTTATTGGCATTATGCGTGTCAAAGTCTTATATAGTTCAAGAATAAGAAAAATAATCCCAATGATTCGGCGATCAGCAAACCCGTAATACGAGGAACAGCTCAAGATCATTAAATTCATTATTAGGCCAGATAATCAAATTATTATTAACCACATGGTTTAAAAGTCAAACCAAGATTTGTGGAAGCCAATCTGATTCGCAGGACCAGATCAGCCGAGCCAAGCCAGCTTTGCCTGTCCTCTAATGAATTAATTAAAGGACAGGCATAAAAATTTCCACCAAACTCGTTTGAAGTAAGTTGGTGCCCTTTGACTAACCTAACTAGCCGTTGTCCTCTAATGAATTAATTATCATTATTTTCGTACTTTAGCAATATGGTCGGTTATATTGATCTCGCCTGAAAATTATTTACCTTCAAACGAGATAAGAATTATCTAGGGAAATTTATCAAAAAAGTACTAAATCTATTTTACAGTAATCAATTTAGTTTTGAACTTTTCAATTTGACTAATTAATCCAAAATATTTTGATAATTTTTCGATATAATTATTTTGGCCAATCACCTTTCGTGGCATGCTAATGTTGGTGTGGAGATTTTTGTAATTAAAAAAAAAAAAAAATACCAAATTTTTCTTCTTCTTTTTTTCCTTTTCTTTTCTTTTGCTTGTGGCTAGTCTTGGCAATGGCTAGTGATCAAATTGGCCTTGCAATGAAGAATTCAGTCTATATGATGGGTAGCACAACCATGGCCAAGACCAACCACTGGCGAAAAGGAAAAGAAGAAAACAAAATAGGGGAAAACAGAGAGAGGGGGGAAATTTCTGAAAATTTAGAAAGAATTTGTAAAAATCGTCCACGATAGTCAGTGTTGACTAAATTGTCACGTTCCGATTATAATTGGTCAGAAGCACTATGTTGAAAGATCTTCAAAATGTCTAAAACTAAATTAACCAAATAAAAACATTCGAGACTGAGTTGACCACCGTATAATGAATTTATGACTTTTTAGATAATTATCTTGAGTTGTATACCTACCCTCTATTTTTCCAGGTCACGAACTGTGAAGGTGTAACGAACTACGAATGATTGTTTGTGGAGTTAAAATTTCATAGATGTACGTGCCTCCATGCTAGTGGCTTGTGAACTTTAACAATAACAGGGGTAGCGATGCCACAACGGCATGAACTTTTGTTCATCATGCGATCGTGTAACTGTGAATTTTTTTTATTTTATTTTTTGTTCAATCAAGTACCTCAAGTTTCAAAATTAATCTCAATGTCAAGCCTCTGTTAAATCAATTGCCATGTCACTTGATTCTTGCGAAGGTGGATTACCTAGCAGGTCAAACAATCCATCGATTATGTAAGGGTGATCTCATATTGTTCATCATGCGATCGTGTAACTGTGAATTTTTTTTTTTTTTTTTTTGTTCAATCAAGTACCTCAAGTTTCAAAATTAATCTCAATCAAGCCTCTGTTAAATCAATTGCCATGTCACTTGATTCTTGCGAAGGTGGATTACCTAGCAGGTCAAATAATCCATCGATTATGTAAGGGTGATCTCATATTGCATGCGACTTGAAAGGTTCGGATCCTTCATTTATGAAAAAAAAAAGGGGTCTTAAGTATATGCTCGTACAAAAGGCAAAAGTTCAAGTACTTAAGCTATCATCATAATAATATTGAAAGGTATAAGATTAAATAACGGAACTCCAAATATAGAGAAAACGGCTAGAAATGAGCTCCTTTCTTGATGGGAGGCAAACATTGTTCTTTCTTGACCTTACTTCTTAGGAAATAATTTCATTTTGAATAAAAAAAAAAAGCAATAATGGAACTCCAAATATAAGGTTTTGAAAAGGTTTACAAATAAATCCGAGGAATTCTATGTTAGGCTAATATGCATACCCTGCAATGGAGGGAGAATTGCCCAAAAAAAATCATAAACCTATTATATAAAGGCCAATCCAGTCTTAGATATTTCAATCGTGCCAATTTAGTCCTAAATTTTTTGACAATTATCTAAATTAGATTGAAAAGTTTAAGATTAAATTGACAAATCATCAAAAGGTGTAGGATTAAATAGAACAACTGAAAGGTTTAGGATTAAATTGATATTCGTACAATAAGTTTAGATCTTTTTAGACAGTTCTCCTACAATAGAAGAATTGCATATTGACGAACTTGAATAATATATTAGGGGAAATATAGAAGAGCTAGCATTAAATTTCTCATGAAATTTCTCATTGTCTCGAATACCAAAAACCTTTATTGTCAATTATGGTGCTAAAATTATACATGACAATTCAATTGCAAACAATATTTGTTGTAAGTATACACGATAACAAGTACGTGTATGCAATGTTGAAGAGTATGTGGAGTGGCCGTGACAGCGGAGCTTGCTCGTGCCAAGAATTTGCACGCACATAACTTCTATTCGTGTGGACTTTTCGGACCTGATCGACAGAAAGTTATATGGATGCAACTGACATAGTTCGTCATATGCACATCACTTTTTAGATCATGTGAATCTCGCGTGGTCACAAAGTTGGACAAATCACATGCATTTGGAATGATGTACTCTGAGTGCAACTAACCATATTGCCCGTTCGATGTCGTTTTCGCACTGACTGTCCACTATCGTCATTACATGTCGGCCTTGTTTTTCTATTTTTGACTTCTTGTTCGGCACATTAGATCCCTCTTCTTAAATTTCCAATGTTTCACTTCTAATTATTACGAATCAGGAATATTACCAAATCAATTAGGATCTCTTAGAATATTCCGATTACCCGATGCCGCCATTATCTATTTTTTCTACAGTCGCCGTGTTGACCATCTATCCAACCATAATAAAAGAATCTGTAGAGTGTACATATTATATTACAGCAGCACATGTCTAATTAAGACTGGTCCACGCGAAATTAACCTAACGAGAATGATAGAATAAGCAGAACATAATTGACCTGAAATCAAATTTGGATGCGCAAGATCAAGTTGGGACTTGACTTCTTTATTCACGAATTTGTCGTCCTCTCAGAAATGTCCACATGACGTTCTTATCGGCAAATGTAATAATGATATATAATGGATTTAGCAAATGACATTTGCTAATTTTCAAAGGTTCAGCGGTCGATTTCTCTCTCGTCAAAGATTTGGACCCTTGGGAGTAATAGTGAGTCAAAAAAATCACTATGAAAGCTCCTTCAGATATTCGAAATTCAACGGACGTTACCATTATTGTGCTGAGCTGTGGAGTCCTGTCGTTTTGGAAAACCCTTTTATGGTCTGTCCACCGGTCAAACTTTGACTTACAAGTAAAAAAATCGTAGCGTGAACAGAAGAGGTGACTCCCCCCACCTCCCCCTTCTATGTTGGAAGGGTGGTCACTGGGGCGATGGGGTGGGGAAGAGAGTGGGGCTCATCATGAGTGTAGATTAGATATGAGTATGAAAAAAAAAAAAAAAATAGAAGAGGTGGCTCATCATTGACTATGAAGATGCAATACATATCTTTTTTTGTATTTTTGTTATTATCCTACACAAGAAATTACCGATTTTTTCCAAATTTGGTTTTGTGCCTTAAAGAAAATTCGTTCCATATGACCGTGGAAATCTGAAGTGATAGCTACCATTAAAAATCTGATATGATTACCTTGGCAGAGAAGCATATATCCATCGCCACGTCAAATCCGTTTACTATCACGCCAGATGATAAATGGCCACTGGAATGTCATTGGCAAAAGTTTGGAGTTACTAGCAAGATGAAAATAGTTTAAAGTATTGATGTGTTGCCATAAAAGGTTTAAGATTTTTGTTGGGATTACCTTTATGATTGTTTTCCATTAGCCTCCTTATCCTATTTCTTGATAAGTATGGCGATGATGGGGGCAAATCTCTCGACGATCTTGATAAGGATAGACATCGATGTCACCAATTTGTCCTTAAAGAGTTTCAATATTTTGTTCTTTCTGGAATCCCAGGAAAAAGAAATACCTTTGTTTTTAATTAATAGCCTCATTTTTGTAACATGCTCGATCTTAGCCAAAAAGGCCAAGAAAAGTCTACTCTTATGCTAAACAATGTCGCATTATGCAATATTGGACCTTTTTCAAAACAACCAGTGGTCAAAAGTTCAAGTCAAAAAGAGTATGAGACGCTACACGTGCTGATAGCAGGAATCTGATTAGAGATGTCAGACCTAGTAAAGGATTAGGGTTATAAAAAAACAAAAAGAAAATATATTAAAAATACGTCTTATTTTCACTATATAAGTGCATCCACTTTGTCGAAAATATCAAATATATATTTTATCTTTGCAAATTGCTATATACCTTCACATCAATTAATTTTTGTGTCTTATGTACGATTTTCTTTAAAAAATGCTCATCCCTAAATCCTAAATTCTCACATTCACCCAAACAAGCCAACTAAAAATCAGACCATCCAAACTCTAAATAAAATGCTAAAATAAGTTTTCAAGAACGAACAATTTGTTCTTTTATTGTGGGTTTTGCTTAGAGAATATGAATAGTGTGTGCAAAAATAGATGTGACAAATGGGAAAATTGAGATGCATTTTAATTTTAATATTTGCCCTATAACGTTCTAAGATATGTAGTAGGTTCAAATAAACTAGGTTGCATTTGGTTCATGCAAGTCATCTAATTCATGTTGCATGAATCATTGGATGAGATGGGTTTCATGTGGTATTCACAGTATTCGCCAATTGAATAAGTTGGACTTATCAAAAGTGAATCATCCTACAAGAGTGTTCAAGTATGCATGAGACAATAAACATGTTCGGATTAATTTTTCTTCTTACTTAATCTAAATCTTAGCATGCACGCAATTGACTTTTTATAACCCAAAATACTTGAAACTTTCTCTTTTTTCTTTTATGTGTGTTTGGTTTATTCGTGTGTGACTATATATGCAGATGGACCGATCAGCGACACAAGCCCCTGTACAATGTGATTGAATCAACCTTATATCCCCCAAATCACAACAAAGTGAATTGTAAGATATAACAGCAAGACTAGTCTTCTTTGCCTGAATAACATGCACCTCACATCACTTTTTAAATGGCCAAAAAGAAAAAATTTGCCATGGAAAGTGAAGACTCCAAGATTGATGACGGTCTATCTTGATTCCCGATGCACAAAAATAATTCATGAATTTTGCTTATTTCACGTAATTAATTATCATAAAGAGAAAAATGTGAGTTGTGTACCTAACGCTTCCAACGCTTCGGATAGTCATTCAATCACCTACCGAAGCATTGTCCATTCCTTTCCAATTTCGATCAAAAAGTAATTTACGTTCCCAAATAAACTCGTCATATTATTCTGTCAATTCTTCTTTTCCACACGTATTTGATATTTGACGTAAAAATCATTTTGGGTTTCCATTTTTTACCGGAGCCAAACACAAATCATAAGGCTTTCTAAATTTCATTTGCGCTTCATCCATCTATCGTATTAGATAGTGTTGTAGCAAACGGGCAAAAAGGTCCCAATGAGTCGCTCCTTTTCGATCCGATTCTGCCAATCGACTTCAAAGTGTTGCGTTATGGGTTTCATTGGATTGATGCAGAGACAAAACGAAGACCAAAACAAAAATAAAACAAAAAAGAGAGAGAGAAAAAGAAAAATTGAGAGAGAATTTATTCATTTCTTGTTTCTTTTTTGGCAAGAAAACAAAACCAAAAAAAAAAAAAAAAAAGAAGAAGAAGAAGAAGGAGAAGGAAAGAACAATCTTTTTTTCTTTTTGTTAGAAAAAGAACAATCATTGAGATTTTTTTTTTTTTTTTGGTTGCAATTTGCAAATTTAGGAGAGGGGTGGTGATGAACTGTTGAGCTCTCAAGTCGTGGGTTCTTCCCATGCCTATATGGGACCAGCGCATCATTTTGGACTTGGGAAACGTTTTGGCCGCATTATATGACTTTTGGAGACGCATTCCTTTGATCATCTTATCGGTTTCAATCTCTCTCCCTCTCTCTCGTTGACTTGTCTTGCTCGACTTGAAGAATCCCAACTCTCTCTTTTTTCTTATAAAAGCATTCTCATATGATAAGTGGAAATGTGGATTGCATGCGTCCAACTAGTCAAAAGGGGGACTGATGCTATTAGTCCCAAAGGTATATCAATTTTCCACATAAGTTTCACATCACCTTTCGAAAGGAAATCAACTTTAGACCCCCTATGAATATTATATGAATCGGGGTAACTTTTCTGTGTGTAGCTTTTTGTTTCATTAGTTTGTCTCTGTTAAATGATTCTCCTTTTTAAAAGTCTAAGTTTCATACAATGATAATATATATATAATAAGGATTGTCTCTGTACATCTCAATCATTGGATGAACCAGTCAATTATGCACTAAATATCTTGCTGATATGCATTTTGAATATGCTCACTGACTCAAAATTCAGTATACCTGCTCAATTTTCCTAAGAGGAGAAGCCATTTTGATTTTTATAAATTTCCGCTAATTTGATAATTCATCATCAATTGACACCCCTAAAATAAGGTTAATATCGCTTCGATTTCCTTGAATTTTTCCAATTTCAAGTATTTACACAAGTGATTCGTATATTGTTTTTTATTTTTATTTTTTGGCCAAGCTGGCCCATATTGTTTAAAACGCTATGACTGAAAGCGAAATCCTTCAACAAAATTTGCTGTTATGCAATATATCATTGTCGATATTGATGTTTTCAATTTGTCGGAGTTAGTGTTTTATTAGTCGATCCAAGCAAAATTGATCGGTGGGATCTTAGCTTTTTGGTTCTTTCTTGCATTTCTGCCTCAATCTAGCTGGAGCTTCTATCCATATTTTCTTTTTATCCTTTCTAGTTACTCTTGGTGCTATCCATAGGCCATCTTTTCATACTTCACTCCTTTCTTTTTTTTTTTTTTTTTGGTTTAGTTTTCTGGTGAACTTTCATCTTAATTGATTTATCGTTCGCGTAATCTTAAAGGTGCTTTTTCTCTGATAGCCCTAGTGCTTTGGAGTAGTTCTCGAGATCATTCTTTTCCATTGTTGACTTCTTGTTATCAACAGTACTAGGAATGATAATTTAATTGATTATTTTAGTGGGTGTCCTTATCTCCATTCCCAATTATCTTGGATGGGCGGCTAGCAAAAGTTGACTCACGAGTTGCGAAAGTCACCAAGGCACTCTTTAATAACCATCTAAGCAGTGCTTGATTCTGATTTTTTGTTCCCGAGATCAGTTTGGGAACAGAATCGCATTTGGTAAAATTTTTATTTTTGGGAACAAATATGTTCTTGGGAACAGATTTAGAGTATAATCAAGAATAAAAGAAAATTAATTCTTGTTTCGGGAACAAAAAAAAGTGGAAGCTCAAACGTTCTCTCCCCTCCTCTGTTGCCGTTTGCCATCGTCCACCGCCGTCGTCCGCCGGTCGCCGGCAACTAGTCCGGCGAGCTTGTCGGAGGCTTGCTAGGTCAAGGCGAGGTCCGGCGAGCTTGCCGGTGGCCAGCCTAGCCACCGGTGAGGCCTCGCGAGGCCTGGGCAAGCCTCGCCGGGGTCAAGCGGGCCTCGCCGGCAAGGTCGAGCCTCGGCGAGGCGGGCGAGCCTCGCCCGGCTCGCTGGCAAGGCTTGGCCGACGAGGGCCGAGCAAATGAAGAAGAAGAAGAAGAAGAATAGGAGAAAAAGGGAAAAAAAAAAAAAGGAAAAAAAAAAAAAAAGAAAGGAAAAAAAGGAAAAAAGTATAAAAATTATTTAAAAATTAAAAGAAATTGAGAAAGAATCAATGAGTATGGTACCAAATACTTAATTCTATTCCAAAATCGAAATTTTGAAAGAGTTACCAAATGGCTTAAAATACTTTAAAATTGTTTTTGGGAACAAAATAAAAAATAATCATTTACGATCGAATTTGTTCAGGGAATAGAATTGTTATCAAACGCGCCTTAAATAGATAAAAAGTTTTCTTTCGATTAATAGGAAAGGACTGCGATTCTTCTGGCAGGAAAGTGACCGTTGCCAGGTTCACGGCCAAATATAAAAAACTTCGCACAATTACAGTAGAAAGAAATCGATTAAAATCTAACTTCAATTGTGCATATATTGAATAAATAACACGTGTAATTAGAGTTACTTTAATAATAGAATTCTTCCACATGCAGGGCACGTGCACCGGACATGCACGGGACACGTGCACGGCACACGGAAAGCTTGACAATGGGTGTGTTTGGGAACCACTTCCCAAAGCCCCTTTGAACCCTAAAGATACTTGGGCAAATGCTAGCCCGTTTGGCAAAAATTCTGAGCCCCTATTCCCTAAATGCCAGCTTTGTGAAGCCGAAAGCCCAAGGCGGTGAGGACCGCCTTGGGCTTTCGGCTTTTTCGGCATTGCCCACACAGGCACTGTTCATTTTTTTTTTCCAAAATTGTCCTCACGAATTTTTTGTTTTTCCAGTTCTTGCCCTTGTATGCAACACTGTTCATCTTCTCCAAGGGCTTCGGTTCGTCTCGACTACGAGCGGCCGGCGATCGCTAGAGCGACGCCGCCGGTGTCGGGGTGGCGCGACCGAGGGCGGGTCGTCGCAGCCCAGATCCGGGGGCGGGGCGGTCTTCTTCTTCCGCGAGCTTCTTCTTCTGCGAGCGGTTGCCGGCAACCTTCGGCCAGACCATTGACGTCGGGGGGTGGCACGACCGCCACGACCCACGGCGAGGTCTGGGTCACTGCAACCCAAATCTGGGGCGACAAGGTCGCGGGAGGACCTTGCCGCCCCCGATCTAGGTCGCACAACCTCGTGGCCCCCAGATTTGGGTCGCGGCGGCGTCGCGCGACCTCCGCGACCTAGCCGCCCCAAATCCGGGCGGCAAGGTCGCGCAACCCCGCCGCGACCCAGATCCGGGCGGCGAGGTCCTCCCGCGACCTCGCCGCCCTAGATTCGAGGTCGCCGGAGGTCACGATGTCGTCGCGCAACCTTGCTGCCCTAGATCCGGGGTCGCCGGAGGTCACCAGCGGCCGCGCCCTTTGGTCAATTTTTTAAAAATTTTTCTTTTGATAATTTTTTTTTTACCACAAAGATCCTTTGTAAATGTAATTCCCCAAATGCTATTTTACTCAAAATATTTTACAAAGAGCTTTCAAAGTACAATTTATCAAACACAGTTGCATTTTGAAAAACACCTTTAACTCAAAGGTATTTGCATTTTTCTAAAGACTTTCCTCAAAAGTGGTTCCCAAGCGCACCCAATATCGCCTAGGTTAAAATTCAAAATGGCCATACAATTCCTTAAAATGAGATTGACTTTAATGATTTAAGGAATGAGGTCCAGAATATCGTACATGGCAACACATCTTCAATCCTGTTCCCAGAAGTTCCCATCAACCAAGTCAATTACCGTCGTATTATCAAAAACATCAATTAAGCAAATTATACAATGCATAAGTATACATGTCGCCAATTAAATTTGTATCAAGAGTTAGTGAAGGGTGTTGACATACAAAATCTAAGACATCGTAACATGTCGTCCACACTTTCCAAATAATAGGATTTTGATCCTTCATTGTCCAGACCATCTGTCTATTTAAAAAATAAATAAATAAAGAAATAAATAAGATCACAATCTTAATTGTGGCAAGATTGTGATTCAAGATTGTAAAATTGATAAGATCATGCAAAACCGTAAACTCTTACTGATTCTAATTCCATTTTACGATAGGAAATCGAACCAACTAAATTTGGCTTTTAACTTAACATAGAAAAATAGAGAAAAAAAAATTATGTGCTGTTGCCCCAGCTACACTAGTCATGGTCAAGTTTAGGCTTTTGCGTGCGAACACTTGAAAGTTGTGACCAGTGGGAGTTTGATTTGTGAATGCTTGCTACTACTCTGTTTCGTGATAAATCTTAACAACTACGAAGAGCAACAGACAACATGTATAGTTATTAAAATCTAAGATTTAGTATTAGGTTTGCTTGTCCTCTCTCTCTCTCTCTCTCTCTCTCTCTCTCTCTCTCTCTCTCTCTCTCCTCTTTTATTATTATTATTATTTTTATTTCGTTTGTTTATGAACGTATATGAAATTAACGGTGGGTGTGGCGTAGCTGTCCTTTGGAAAATCATGACACATTCCACAAATTAACTGTGGCAAGTCAACCCAAAAGTTGATATCATTTTTTTTCCCCTCGTAATAGTGGTGCACCTGCAGCCTTTCGAGTATCCAATAAATCTTCGTCGAGTAAAAATAAAATTTGAGCATAGAGATTGTGTTTTGGAATGTGGCCTTATTAGAAAAAGGCAAATCCAGTAATTCAAAAATTCGAGCATGCTTATATTACTGGAGAACTCTTGAATCGAGTCTGCACTTAGAAGTTACTGTTACTAGTCACTAGAGACAGTGACCATTTTGGTCCAATCAATGAGAAATCAATTGGTCAAGAAAATAAAAAAATAATATCAATAATCAGGCCATCAGATTAGAAAAGCAATTCTTGGCAGTGGGCGGCCTACAGTCAGCATACTTCTTAAAGTCATCAAATTCACATATGTAAAATGATATGTAACTATCCCTTTTGTCTTATTGTACATTGCAAACAGCACACATAGTTAAGAAACCTTAAACTTTGGACATAGTGTTTATAACTATAGGTAATAATCAGTATCCTATGAGTGCATAATTGGTGTTTGTTCATACTTCATACCTAAGGCATATTCCCGTTTGAACGTACAGCTGTGTCATGGGGAGATGCTTAACCCTGCCAGCTAGGTATAAGTCTCCGCATGATTCTTGTATTTTTTTACATTTTGTTTTTGTCTTGCCTGTCATTGAAACTTCAAACAAACAAATAGTCATCACTCAGCAGCAATGACTATTAAATAGATAAATAAATAATTTAATGGATGAAGGCTTTTCAACCAGATCTAGAAGGCGTATCCCCTCACTCACTAGCAGTGCTCCCTCTTGCTTCAGTTTTGTTCCCTTGCTTTTGGATTTTGGATTAGCTCCAAGGTATCAAACTAAATCCACCTTTTGATTTGATAAAAAAGAAAGCCAGCAAAGTCAAAAGTAGGACACTTGCTAGAAATCACTTCCTCATATGCCTTTTCATAGCCAAAAAGAATTACGGTTTTTCAGTTTTTTTTTTTTTTGGTCAGTTATGGTTTTTTTTATTAACAAGTTGCTATAAATTGAGAGTTATGGTTGGTTCATATCAACAATTTGATTACTTCCGGTAATAATTCCCAAGTGAAGGGACGACCTAAGATACTTGACCAATTATGGAAAATAAGGTAACGATATCTAGTAAAATGGATCTGCATTCCAAATGGATAGAGTTTGTTCTTGTCCAACTCATTCTTACGCGGAGTGAGTAAGCAAGAGATCAAGTGAGAGCGAGAGAGTGAAGAGAGAGTCATAGAGGTGGGATGAGTCGAAGTAAGTTGTGAACCCATTTAATACTTATATTATTTTTTTACTTTACCATTTTTTATCCATATATGAACTTTTACTAAATATAATTAGTCTATGTAACTACCAATCCATTAAATACAGGTTAAAACAAGATTTTATGACTAATTTTGACAAATCTAGTATCACTTCGTATAAAACTATAATAGTTTTGAGAATTATAATAATGACAATCATCGTGAAGTTTGAAATATGAGATAGAAGGACTTGTCAAGTTTTGGTTCATATAAAACTATAATAGTTTTTAGAATTATAATAATGACAATCATCGCGAAGTTCAAAACATGAGATAGTAGGACAGTGGAGAAGGGAAAAAAATATGATATGAAAACAATATGTATCGATATATGTTATATATCGAGATAACATTTTTAAATTAACCTTCACGTGAATGCGTAAGGAAAAATTAAACAAAGATTCCCATGCGTGCCCTTTCACAAGAGATGTTATTTCGCAGGTAGTCTTGTTTTATCTTTAGGTAATAGAGAATGGACGATGAAGATTACAAGTCAAAAAGAGTGTAGACCCACGAGAGCACAGAATCATGGATCAACGGTGACGCCAGCTTCGGTCTCAGTCCAAGACAAGCGAAGCGAGCTTTTGCCTATTTATACACCTCCCCATCCTCCCCATCAGTTCCGTGTACCTCCTTCACGCTCTTCTCCTCTCATCTCTTCTCCACTTGTTATCAAGTCTCTTCATATAATCGCAAACGAGAACTCTCTCTCTCTCTCTCTCACGGTGGTGGGGAAGATGGAGATGGCTGACCAGAAGACCGTGGCCAAAAGCGCCGTCTCCGACAACGGCGTCCGACGGAGGTCGATCGAGGACTTCGATCCTCCGGCGAAGCCGCGACGGAACAAGTACGCCATGGCCTGCGCTACCTTGGCCTCCACGACCTCCGTTTTGCTGGGTTATGGTCAGTCCCCCCTCTCTCTCTCTCTCTCTAGAGCGAAGCTTACGATGTTGTGAGGGATGGGAAGGCTCACCATGGTCGTTGCCCACGAAGTTTTGGACCCATTAACGCACATATATCTCTGAAAAATTTATTTGTGAATTAACTTGCAAACTGTGAATAATAATGATAGATCTATCGCAAAAGGTCATTTGTTTAATGGATATGGAATAAAAAAGGATTAAAAAAGAGTTTTTACTTTTTATTTTTGCACATACTCGCATCTATTCCGATAAATGATTTTGAACGACATCATCAACTTTTTTTCTTTTTTAAGCCAACCAAATTAATATGTCCATCATGCTTACTATTTATCATTATTCTCGTTTTATTAATAATATATGTAAAGAGTTTTTACTGGATATGGAATAAAAAAAGGAAAAAAAAAGAGTTTTTACTTTTTATTTTTGCACGTACTCGCATCTATTCCGATAAATGATTTTGAATGACATCAACTTTTTTTTTTTTTTAAGCCAACCAAATTAATATGTCCATCATGCTTATTATTTATCATTATTCTCGTCTTATTAATAATATATGTAAAGGAAAATCAATCTGAAGAAACGGGGAGGAGCAAAGGTCGTGAGATTTAATTTTTCTATTGTTTTCTCAATTTATTTTGTAAATAATATTTTTAAATTTTTTTGACAGACATAGGAGTGATGAGTGGAGCAATCATTTACATAAAGGATGACTTGAAGATAACTGACGTGGAGGTGGAGATCTTGACGGGGATCCTCGCCGTGTACTCGCTCCTCGGTTCAGCGATGGCGGGGCGAACCTCCGATTGGATCGGCCGCCGCTACACCATCGTGTTGGCCGGGGCCATCTTCTTCGCGGGGGCCCTTCTCATGGGCTTCGCCCCCAACTACGCCTTCCTCATGTTCGGCCGCTTCATCGCCGGCATCGGCGTCGGCTACGCCCTCATGATCGCTCCCGTCTATACCGCCGAGGTCTCCCCTGCCTCCACTCGTGGCTTCCTCACCTCCTTCCCCGAGGTACTGACTCATTTTTGTATTTGGCTCCCCCTGAATTGGTAGCATCTTTCTCATTTTTTTTTTTTCATTTTTCATCATTTTTTTTTTTTTTTTTTGATGTTGCACGTGTAGTCTTCTTGCTATGGGAAAAATTGAAATTAGAATGGTGATTCACGTTTTTATGGCTTATTTTTCCCATTTAGAACTTTTTGTTATTATGTCCGCCAACATGGACCCCACTGATATGAATGGATGTCATTTTGGTGGTCTAGGTATTCATCAACGCCGGGATCCTCCTCGGCTACATCTCCAACTATGCCTTCTCCAAGCTCCGCCTCAACCTCGGGTGGCGTATGATGCTTGGTGTGGGAGCAATCCCCTCTGTCCTCCTTGCCGTCGGGGTCCTCGCCATGCCGGAGTCCCCTCGGTGGCTCATCATGCAAGGCCGCTTGGGTGATGCGAGGATCGTCCTATCCAAGACCTCTGACTCCAAGGAGGAGGCGGCACTCCGGCTCGCGGACATCAAGGAGGCTGCCGGTATCCCTGAGGAGTGCACCGACGATGTTGTCAAGGTCACAAAGAAGAGCCATGGGGAGGGTGTGTGGCGTGAACTCCTCCTCCACCCAACGCCGTCCGTTCGCCACGTTCTCATCTGTGCCGTTGGGATCCACTTCTTCCAACAGGCTTGTGGCATCGATGCTGTCGTGCTCTACAGTCCTCGCATCTTTGAGAAGGTCGGCATCACCTCCTCCGACAAAAGCTCATCGCCACTATTGCGGTCGGCGTCGTAAAGACAGTGTTCATTCTCGTTGCCACCTTCCTCCTTGACCGAATTGGAAGGCGGCCATTGCTACTATCCAGCGTTGCCGGGATGGTCTTCTCACTCGGCTCCCTCGGAGTGTGCCTCACAATCATCAACCATAGCCACACGAAACTCATGTGGGCGGTGGTCATATGCATTGCATCAGTGTTGTCCTACGTGGCTTTCTTCTCCATCGGGATGGGGCCAATCACATGGGTGTACAGCTCGGAGATCTTTCCGCTGAGGCTCCGGGCGCAGGGGTGCTCGATCGGTGTCGCCATGAACCGGGTGACGAGCGGAGTGTTAGCGATGTCGTTTATATCACTGTACAAGGCGATCAGCATCGGGGGGGCCTTTTTCTTGTTCATGGCAATCGCGGCTGCCGGATGGCTGTTCTTCTACACGCTAATGCCGGAGACGCAGGGGCGAACGCTAGAGGAGATGGGGCAGTTTTTTGGTAAATACACCAAGTGGAGGTCCGTGGCAAGGGAGATTGACATACAAAGGAACAGAGGGGTGGTCAACGGCAACGGAGGCAATGGCGAGGGCCAATCAGGGAAATGATTGTAAGGTTAGGGTTACATCTGGTGGATATGGATGCCTTTGTCAGGATTTTTATAGTAATTACACGTAATATGATATGGTCTGATAATTGCTGACGTGGACAATGCTGGAAAGGGTTGCTTCTTGTTTGGCATTTTAAAGAAACAAAAGCGAATTACTATGATGAATTTCAAGAGAAGAAGCCGAGAGAGATTCCTTGGTTCTTAGTCGTCTACTCTTTTTCCTTTAATACAGGGGTTGGGACTTTTGTTTTCACCTCCAATTTGGATCTTTACTTAGATAATTTACGAAGGTTATCGTCTGTACTTATCCTGTCAAAATCGAATTTATCATGAATGGATGGATCCAGTGGAACAACATCAATTTCCACTCATTTCACTTAATAGTGAATATTACCCTTGATATCTCGAGTTCGGAACTTTGGCGGTTCTTATCGTGCGAAAGTCGGTACCGCTATGCCAAATCTAAATTTATTCTTATCATCAAATGTAGAAGCTATGAACTATATTGTAACTTCCCTTCACCGGTAGACTACCTTTTTTTCGCCTCACTAAAGTGAATCCACATATAAAATTTTCAGCTTTAACAATGAATCAAGGTTATATTCCAAGTAAGGCTCTGTCACACCCAGCGATAATTTCATATCCATTCATAAACAAATGAAATTAAATTGACATAATTCATAGATTGAATAAGAAAAAGGGGATTGATGATCACTACACAAATTATCACGTAAGATACAATAGATGTTGGGTAAATCTATCCATCGATTAAGCTTTTAAAAATAGCTAGGATAATGTCATTCTCTAACGGATGAATATAGTTTAATTTAATATATATATATATATATATATATATATATATATATATATAAATATCGAGAAAAAGCAAACTTTTCCTTTTGGCGCCCCCGCGGTGGCGAGGACAGAGAGAAGTCAAATAAATATATAGTCTTAGAATAAATCAAAAGTACATCGTTGGCTGAGTTGCTCATCGTGGCACAAAGCAAAGGAGCAAACATTCACTGATCAAATTCCTGTTGCAATTTCTATTTTGAGGTTTAAGACATTATTTAGTCCAATTTTCTCTTTTGAGACATCCCACTATAAAATGAAGAAAGATTAAAATCCCTAAAAGTTTTTTATATTGTCCAATCTTACTAATTTTATGATCTCGAATCATAATCTTACCATGATTTAAATCTTGATCCTATCTAAAAGAAAATTTGAAGCGGATGGGACTATCTAGATAATGAAGGTTCAAAATCCGATAAATTCATGAAAAGTGTGGATGACATGTTACAATGTCTTAATTTGGTACGTCCTACATCTTTCATTAAGGCTTGAAAAATTTTGACTTGCTACCTGTATACTTGTGAATTTAATTTGCTCGGTTGATGTTTCCAAACGCCACGATGTTAATTGACTAGATTAATGGGAACATTTAGGAATAGGAATGAAAATAATTGTTACGTTCAATATGACAACTTCCATTTATTTCACTTTCTTCTACTTGTTCTAGTCCTTTTCTTTTTTGTCCCACTCGATAGGGAGTTTTTTTTTTTTTTTTTTTTTTAATGATGTATGATACAATATTATATCATAGAATATCCGGTCTCACAAGAATTTCGATACCAAATATACGAGAGAGAACAGGGTGCTCTCATCTGATTTTAATGATAGGGTGGTCATGTTACTCATTCAAAATAAATAAATAAAGAAAATAAAGAAAAACTTTTCAGATGCACTTTGGAAAATCATGTGGTGGATGTGCTTCTAAGAAAAGGGTCCACTGCTGAGTGATTGAAATGGTGGGAGGATTGCTTATGGAGAAGATTTAAAGAGGGCATGAACACATTTCAATCGATGCACTGTCCTAATTATTGATGTGGGGAGGGCCAGATTTCTTGCTCTAGTCCCTGTCGGTGGCACTGCTCTCAGTCATCAACCTTTCCCTTTTTTTGTCTTGTTTCCTACTTTCCATTGTTTAATTTGAGATTCCTAGTTCTCAAAATAGTAGGACCACCAAAATTTCACACTAAAAAAGAACCTTTTCTTTATGCACAGTTTAAGGAGCAGGGCCAGAAAAAGGCCAAAAAAAAAAAAAAAATATCAAGATGTGGCACAGAATTAGTATGGTACATCAATCAGAGTGAACTATGCAAAATTAGTGATGGCAGCTTGAAGTGCACAAGGGAGAAAGCCTACCAGACGACTCCAATAGGAATGGCGTCATCCGTCGTGCAAGCGAGGCGTGCCAAACGGTGCATGTGCGGTTAGTACCGTGTCTGCGAATCTAACACCTCTCTCTGGTTCATCTTCTGATCTATCATGCATCAGGTGGTCCATAGTTCTTTTGAGTCGTCAACTACAGTGAGTTTAAAGCACAAATCGGGTCAGTGTCTGGTCGGCCAACAAGGAATACCAGTAGTGCAAAGCTTGGTTCTATGATTTTGATGTGCTGGTTTACTCAACTAGATTGAGTGATGTGTATTGAACCAGAGACCAAGCTTATGTTATCTGGGTGCAACTGGGGAAAGTCATTTTGATGACGCCTTCAACTGATTAGCAATTGAGGAATAAGTTGGATTTTGCATTGTGTGATGTCTCATGATATAGAAAAATTTTAAGTGATTATTCGTTTGTCCCTCGGTATAGTTATCATCAATTGAGGGACAAACAAATAATCAACATCAACATCAACTGAGTCAATCAAGAATCGAAAGATTGTAATCATTAGATTTTTCACGCAATGTCATTTTCACTGAAGGAGCTAGGAAATCCACGGCCGAGAATGTTTTTAGATTTCGTGACTCGTGGCATAAGTTGTTGACATGAGGGTTTGCAAATGGGCAGGAACTCCTTCATCAATTCAAAGCATTAGGTATGCACAGCATCATCCACACATCCCTCCACCCACTTCCTGTTATCCAAGCATAAAATATATGGCAAACAGTAGAACTTGGGGGATAGAAAGCCAACATCAAACTTCTTATGATTTTTTGTAAACTTTACTGATCAAACATTATCCCAAAATGAAAACCGTTCGATGAGGCACACTTCGACAAAGTATCGGTGTCATCTAGAGGCAACACTTGAATTACCTATTAAGACAAGGCGGGAAGCAAATTCTTGCGGAATCCCTTCGAGCATTCAAGTCGGTAATACATCTCCCTTGAACATCTCAAAGTAGAGTAATAAGTTCCTCCTGTTATGTTTGAGACACAAAATGCTTTCATGCGGACCTACTGCAACTTCGAAGACTTAACTGGTCCCTTAGGATCGCCACACTATAACGTGGGATCGAACCTGTCACACCAAATTAACTAATGATTGAGATCTTGGCCTTAAAGGATGTGCTCACCGCATCGCCATCACATAATCGAGAGCATTAGAAACAATGCTCGAAAAGCAGTACATCTTTGTCCAGGAGAAAGAATAAGTGCCTATCAAACCAAAGATATAACTTACATAAGCTCAGCATCTTTACACTGTATAACGTGAAGACAACCTGTTCAAAAAGCTCATAAAAATCGAAGAGGAAAGAGCAGAGGGGTTAATGACAAAATCATTTTTCTATGCCTTGCTGTAGATACTGTATTTGGTCATACCCAGCAGTAGCCAATTTGTTGTACGGGTCTATGCAAGTGCAAATCATGAAATTAGCTGCCTCACGCTCACTCATTTTAGGATGAAATCTCTTCCACAAATTGCCGTGGGGTCACCCGGCTAAAACAAGGCAATCCACAATCCACCATTAACAACACCATGTTGATAATACCATCCATGTGACAATGAGCAGCAAGATAGCCCTTCACATACAATCTATAAAGAACAAGACAGATGTCAAGTTTTGATATAATGACCGATTAACAATCAAGGAAGCCATTGTAACTTAACCAAAGTCAGAAGGTAGTGGACAGTAAAAGTTCCCATAATGAAATATCATTGCTGGCAATTTGTGTTTTCTCACATCAAATTTGAAGTATAACATACATTCGTTGACCTGAACGTGGCAAGTTCATTGATCACAATGCGCCTTTGCAAGCACATCATCCCAGAATGGCCACAACAACAATAAACTAAGCTTTTATCCAACTATGTCGGGCCTTGAATGACATGTTTAACACATTTTAAAAAGTAATTCCCATATATGAAAGTGTTAAAACATGTTTAAATATGTTTAAAAGCATATAGACAGATCCAAATGTGTGGAATATATCATTTAGTATCAATAAAATGTTCAGCTGCATAATCAAACATGCTTAAATGTATTTATGCAGGTTATGAAGATCAACTTACACACCAGAAAGATTTAATTCTTTGCCTTTTATTAATTAGTTAACCACAATTACGAGACAAAAAGGGATTAAGTTCAACTAGGAGACCCTTGATTATGTGCCAGGTTCGTGTGGTGTGAACAAGTCGAGTCCCAAATTGCCAACCTATAAAAGATACCATGATTGACTGCATTAAATCTACTTTACCTCACGTAGCAATTCCAAGTCTCACTCTTCATGACTTTGGAAAGGTTAAGCAGTTGAGTCATTTCATGATTCAGTTTGAAGTACACACTTTCAAACCAATTATATCCACCTGACAACGTTTCTAGGATGAAAACAAAATGGATATGTACAAACCGTCCCATGCTGCATTAATTATATTGTTAGGGGTCCTTAATTTTTCTGCAGAACTTTTCAGCAATATAAAAGTAGTTTTGTTTGAATGAATAGTATCACCAGTCAACAGAAAATGAAACCTCGCCCCATTTAAAATCAGATGACCTATTTTATCCTCAATACTACCTGACCAAAGTGGTGCTCAAATGGCATGCCTGATGGTATTTTCCTTTGTTTCTAAACTGAAGTATGCCTGATTACATTGCTAACTAGGCATAAGTAGAATGAACATACGTGAGAGAGAAAGAGGAGGGAGAGGAGAGATGTACTTGTCAAAGAGAAGATTGCCATTGTGCCCATCTCTCGGTTGAAGCAGAAGACTAGCAACTGCATAACCGGCACTACTAATGATGAAATTTTCACGTGCAGCTTCAAAACTGGGAGAACAAACAGGCCCATAGTCCTGTTAGAATGTTTCATATAAACCCCCGCCAGTCGTTTCACCCATTTGACTTCTACTTCGAGTGTTAGGCCCAACCTGCAAGCCTAGAGAAAACGTTGCAATGAGCAAACCATTCGAGATATAGTAACTTTAGTAAAAATGAATCTACACTTATCAAATCTTCCTTTCTCCCAACAATAGCTCTGTTAGTAATATACGTGACAAAAGTTTTTAAAAAAAAAAATATATAATGGATTAAGATGGAAATATATTGTCATTTTTCTAAAAATCAAGATTATTATGATAGGATATAAAAATAATGTTATCCCGAGTTTTTCTCATCTATCCTATAATTTAAAAAAAAAAAAAACATGCATATTAAATTAGACGATATAAATTTTAAAAAAATTATAAAACAATATTGTCATTGAAAACATTCTTATTGGTATCAAACGAAATCAAAAGAACAATGTATTTATTTGTACGAACATGATGTGATATCATCATAGGTTTCATACAAGAGTGGTAAATGACAAATCACATTTTACACGATTGAATATTAGGTATGAGATATGTTAGGGATAATTGTCAATTGTACGGCAGCCAATTCGGTTATAAATGTTTCAATTATGCCAATTTAATCTTAAACCTTTTTGACGACTTGTCAATTAGTTATAAAACATTTTTCATGTCAATTTAGTTATAAACATTTTGACGATTTTCCAATTTAGTAATAAATCTATTATTTGGATAAAATAGCTAGAAGCGTTAAATTGGAAATTGTTAAAAGACTTAAGACTAAATTGATAAATCATCATAAAATTTTGATTATGCTAGCACAATTGAAAGTCTTAAGACTAAATTGGCAAGTCGTCAAAAGATTTAAAACTAAATTAGCATGATCAAAAGTTTAGAACTGAATTGGTATCCGTACAATGGATTTAGGACTTTTGATAATTTTTCCTAATGTGTCACAAATATATGTACCTTCACTGAGTAAAATATAGGATACGTCTTATGTGGGTATAAATTGTTGTACAACAAAACGAATACTTTATTTAATTACCAAAAACATACGAAGACCAAAATTATCCTAAAATTACGCATGTAGATTTATGTCAAAGTATTTTGCTAACAAAGAAATAAAAGACCATCTTAGAGCTTTGTTTGATTCTTTTGGGACATTTCCCAAGTATTTTTAAAGAAATGGGCACTTGGTGAAGACAAGAGTGTTTAAATACTCATTTTAGTATATATTTTGTAAAGTAACTCTGAGGTGAAAAGACAAAG